>CAUOFW020000954.1:0-160547 GCA_963454935.2 Ilex paraguariensis | reverse complement strand
ATGCCCATTCACTGTAACATTGGTACTGTCCTCCTCATCAGTTTGACTAGATTTAGAAGAGTCCCTGAAGCCCTTCTTGATAATGCCGCCAAAGAATGATTCAGCTCTTTTGTTGGCTCTCAGTTGACCTTCTCCTCTACTCACTTCACTTGAATCTTGAGATGTCCCAGTATTGGAGTACTCATTGGATGATATATCAATCTCAGTTGCGAGTGATGAATCTTTCATAGAATTTTGCCATGAAACAACCCTCTTTGGCATCTCTTTCTCCTGTTCAGAGCGTCCACTCACATTTCCCTTTCCAGATCGATGGTATTTAGTAGAGTAGTCAAAATGATCTTGAAGGGGTGAACCAGCAGCTGGTGGTGACGCATCAACTTTAATTGGCAGCTCAGCAGAGATGGCATTTTTTCTTGCAGCAGTCAAACTCTCTGGATCGTCCTCATCGTCAGAAGTACAGGAAGGTGTAGCTAGAAGGCTCTTCATTTCTGCAGACTTGTTTGAGTTAAAACCCTGAGCTGTCGATGATGAAACCAGTTCTCTATCCATTGACTGATAATCACAACCGGAATTATCATAATCCTCGGATGAAAAGTTCATGCTAGCCCCAGTTAGATGGCCATGGTTATGTGAATTACCATCTTTCTTCACTACATTAGAGCTATTATCAACCTCTGCGAAAGTTTTCTTTGCTTCTCCAGCAACAGAAACAAGAAGTCGCTTGTTGGTAACTTCATAAAGGATGACCGTAGAGCATGCCCCACATCTCATCTCCTTTTGAATTTTTCCCATGAGCAAAACTTTCTTAGGCATTTCCAGCAATTCAAAACAATTGCAACATGCCACAAATGGAGCAGCACCAGCTATGGGGCGGCAATGCCGCACACCAGGGGCCGCCACTACCCTTGGAGGACGGCGATGAACAAATCCACCCACTTCAGAATTAACATCACTGGACCATCTTGTATGGAATTGTGGATTAGGATTATTAAATGGAGGAGGATTGGAAATTTTACTATTACAATGTTGTGGACCAAATGCACCAAGGTGTTCATGATGAGAGAACATCGGGTCGTTCGGGACAGTTGAAACCCTTTTGTCATAGAAGCCAGTAGTTCTAACAGGTGGAGGAACTTGGTGGTATTTGTTGTAGCAATGGAAACAGGAGCAAGATGGATGATGAGGGTTCATATCAGGTGGGTATGTTTCATATGGATCCTTCTGGACCATATCATTGTCCATATAGAGCCCGGAATAGTATGGGTGAGGTGGCTGCTGTTGGAAAGGACCTGGTGCTTGGAGGGGTACTCTCCTTGGCATATGGGATCTAAAAGGATCGCCAAATCCTTGACTTTGATATGATCTATGAATTGGAGGGTAAAAATTATGCATAAGCATTTCCTGCTTACTTGAAAAAGGAGATGGTTCTGCATAAGGACTAATATAAGGAGGTCTTGCAACATGTTTATCAGCTGCAGGATATTGCATTGAAGCTCTTTTCAACCCCAAAGAGACATCAGGAATCCAGTACTCAGAACCACTATAAGGATCCTGATGAACTATCCTCCTGTCTGGAGGAACCTTTTCTTGGGGTTTGTCGGCTACATTACAAGACCTACTAATTTGATCCTTCAGCTCATCAATTCTCTTCAAAAGCTCTGCTCGATCTTGTTCATAATACTCCACCTTATTAAACCCACTTGAGTCATTCCTATTCTTCTCTGGCTCATCGTAACCATAACTGGACCCTAACTGTAACTGGTAATTCGAAGGACTCTCTTCAGGGTACTTTGAAGATGAATATCTCACATCCTCTACATCAAACCTTTCGGTCCTCCTCATCCCCTCCATCTCACCTCTCTCCCCAAATCTCCAATCTGACATTCGCCTTCCTGACCCAGTTGCATTTCCCTGTTGCAGTCTCAAGTTCTCAAATTCTTTTGACATCTTTGCATGACCGAATTCATCAATATTCTTATTGATCTCCAGATCATTTTCAACACCCCACTTATCAGCTCTTATCACCGAATCTTTCCTCTTCTCAGATCTACTAGAACTACCATTCGACTTACAATCATTCTCAGACCCATCACTGAAAACCTCCCGCCTCACCATTCGTTTATCCAATAAGACAAAATTCTCCGATTTCTCAGAAAATTTCTCTGAAACCCCTCTTATCCTTTCTTCATCAGACTTCTCTGAGAATGAATCTGCCTCAACAGTATTATTCTTCGCTGCAAATTAAAGAAAAAGGAAATTTCCTATTTTACAACATTGCACATATGCGAAAGAAAATAAAGAAAGTGGAGGAAAATAAAAGGAAGTATAACATCTTAATTTCAAGTTCTTAACTTTTTCCCAGTATTTAGGACCCAACAAAACAAGAAAACTATACGCAAAATCAACAAGAACAAAACATTTAGTTATGACTGCAATTTTCCGATCTATTAGTAAGTATTCCTGGGAACCAAACAGAAAATAACAAAGAGAGAATTGAAGAAAGCGTACCTCGAAGAACAGCACCACAAGCACCACACTGATAAACAGAGTAATCAGTGACCTCTGGTAGTAGGTTTTCGCACTTTGGGCAACGAACCAGACGAACGTTCGCTGGTTCAGACATTGTTGTAGATGAACTTCAAAACAAAAGCTTATTCAAACCCAAAATATAAACGATATATCATTCCAAGAAATCGAAATATATGAACGGTTCTGCTTTAATTTCACTCAGAAATCTAACAGAAACATAGACGCCGTCCAAACAATACCGAAAGAAGAAAAAATCTCTTGCTTCGAAAAAGTGAGTTCAGAGAAAATCAGAGAGTTTCTGAGACACACACAGCTTTTCCGAGCTGCAGACGAAAAAGAGAGAGAGAGAGAGAGAGAGAGAGAGAGAGAGTCTAATGTTTCTGCAGCATTCTTTGCCTCACAATTGTATGTGTTTTAGTTCAGATTCTTCAGAATATAGGTAAGAGGTGATAGATAGGAAAGCTATTTCGGTGGTGTTAGTGTAATCGAAGCAAAATGCTGATATAAGTCAGAAAAAATTTCAGTTACACCCCTTATAAATTATTGTAATTCTAAAACATCCTTTACATTATCTAAAATAACACTATGTCCCATTTCAGTTAATTTGTCTATTTCATATCACCCCTATGATTCTTTCGTACCTACAATCGTAAGCCACCACGACGTACCAAAAATTCACACTACCACCAAGCACGCATGCATAAGTTTAGACACACAGTCCTTTATATGAACCACCACCACCACCACCACCAACGCTTCACACACCATAAAATATTTTTTCTTTTTCCTTTTTGTCTATGTGTGGGTGAGAGAGAGAGAGAGAGAATTCAAGAAAAGAAATACAATATCTTTAACTGTAAATCCATCTCAATTCAATTAGTCCTCTAAAGGTCACAAGGTCGAACTCAAAGCACACGATTTTTACCTATACCAATCGAGGTGGTAGTTGCAACGCGAGATTGCGAAGAAGAAGTGATAGTAAGGAGCAGGGGGTAAGGGTTGGAGATGGTGATCGTTGTTGGGAGTAGAATATTACTAATAAAAATATCTTAACAAGAAAAATTTTTAATTTATTATTTTGTTCTTATAAAAAATTATAAAGGCTAGCGTGCCTTTTTGTATTTAAATATTCAAATTACTTTTATATTCATTTATACTTAAATAACAAACTAACCTCGAGCATATGATCTATCTTTACAAAATTTTAGATAGTCATGTTACTCTTAATAGGATATATAAAAATATTATTCTTTTTTTGTCCAAAGCTCAATTATTAATACATATCGACTATTTTATTGATACAATATCATCTTCGGTGCTAACAAATTAATATATATATTTTTTTTCTTTACATCCAAATATAAACAATTTAAGTATGATAAACATAAGATAAAATCTAATTTAACTATATAATTATTTTTATACATTTTATCAAATATTTTAATGAAAACATTCACGTGGTACATTACTAGTCATATAAAAAACATCAAGTCTATCCATCATTAATATTGCAAACCGTAAGGGGGTATCAGTGTAATTTGCCCTAGAATTAACGAAGTTGTACTCTTCTGCACAACGTGGTCACATGCTCTTGCTCCGTAATGAGATGGATGAAACAACGCTCACAATGAATGAATTGAATTTTCCAAGTCAAACTAGGGGCCTAGTCATTTAATATTTTCAATTTTTTCTTTTTTTGGAGGGGCCGAGGCCTAATATTAAATAAGTTTAGCCACATGACCAATTACAACTTCTAAGCAAACCGTGACCATGAAATAGTCCAAGACAAATTCGAGAACAAAATCGATAGATTCAGATGATAGAAGGTAATGATCAGAATGCAACGACTAATTCAGACATGATGATATAGGATAATTTGAACACCCTACAAGTCACCGACGAATATTAAAATTGTAAACATTTTTTTTCTTAATTTTGTAAAACGTTTTACACGAAAATTTCTCTTAAGTTTGAATCCCACCCTAGTTACATGTAATATTGCTCTTTATGCTCATAAATTCATAGAACAAAATGGAAGACCAAGGGTGAGATCTATTGGATAATAAAAATGAAAAATCTAGGCAAAGTAACAAACTTGCTTGTAGCATTCTTTTTGTTAATCAAAAATTATAATAAGAGAAGACAACGAGGTTCAAATTGACAAGTAAGAGCAAATCATGAAGTGAATTCCACAATCACCTTTTAGGGTTAATTACAAAATACCTCTTCAAAATTCCACAATCTCTTAAGCATTTCACCTTTTAGGGTTTTACTTGTCGACGGGTTCTGGTGATTTCTTGGGGATATTAGGGTTGTTGGTTACAAGTGGGTGAATGGGTTTGCTAAAGAGGTTTTTTTTTTTGGGAATAGTGTTGAAGAGGGGTTGGGGTTGGGAAAAAATATAAATAATGCTAGACAATTTAAATAGAATTTAAAAATTATAATTTAAATACGCATCATCTGTTAAAGGTGAGTTGAATATAACCGTTACACTGACAGAGGATTGGATATAACTGTTACACCACATCAGTAATTTAATTATCCGGGGTTAAATGACCAACTTCTCTTAACTATTAATGGTTAGATTAACGGATTTGGAGTAATTGATCTAATATTCAAACTTGAAGGGAATAAATTGTTTAAATTGAAATTAAAGAGATCTAATTACAACATGAGCCAAACTTTGAGAAGATATTTTATAATTAACCCAATTTTGTTTTTTCATTGACCTTATGAGCTTATTTTTCCAGTGAGACAAAAAAAAAAAAAAAAGCATAGTCTTGACCATATGTTAAAAGATGAGAGCGCGTAAGGTCAAATGTCATTTTAGAAGATTACCGTGTTATATTTAATTCCTATTCCTTCACTACCAAACACTCCTAATCAATCAGCTGGACCCGACTCTTGTGTCTCCTGTTACTTGTGTCACTTTTGCTCTGGCCCACCACAGCACCCCCTCCTGGAATATGTCAAAAAAGCAAAAAAAAAAAAAAAAAACTTTGGATCTCATGAATATTTTTTTTTTCAAATTTTAGAATAAACGTATTATGTGTGAGACTCAAAGAGTAATCCCAAAGAAAATAATAATAGAGACGAACTGTAAATTTAAATATTTTGAGTTCAAATTTTGATAATTTATTAGGACCAAGTCATTTGAAAAAAAAAAAGTGATTTATTCATCATAATTCTCTATGATCTCAGCGTAAATGAACTTGTTTTTTTTATTAGACTAGAAAATAGACTAATCGAGATGCGCACAGCTATCTACACACCTCTGATCATTAAAAAAAAAAAAAATAAAAAAATACTACACATCCAACATTGAAACCCAAAATTCTCACCAAAATTGTTCTCTTGTTTATTCTATTTATTTGCGCTCAAGATAAACAAATTTTAATATAAAATTAATCAAATCTCGTGATTATATTCTCGACTCAAATACATTCTGAAATTGACATTATTACCTCTAACCAGTTTTCTTTTTTCCATTTCAATTTTTTCAGCCATGGTAGGTGGGTAAGACCCCCAGCTTTGTCAATGATGTTGCCTGATTGAACTTCTGGATTATAGACACATGATGGTAATGCTTAAGGCTGCTATTGTCATTGGTTTGCTGACTGCTTCCTCCTTTCTTTTTTTAATGGATGATTTTTGCTTTTGCTTTGCTCATCTTGAAACTCAGATAAAGTTCTGTTTTGTATATTTTTTGTTCAATCTTTTGAATTTGTATTTCTTGTATTTTTTGCTATTGGGATGGTTGATCTTCTTATCCCCTATTCAGAATATCAGTCATCTCATAGTATCACCCGTACATTTTCTTTGGTTTTAATGATTTCATCTTACTTACCAAAAAAAAAAAAAATTCTTTCAAATTCGTTGGATTAGTTGCGTATTTTGTGGTCGAAACAGATCTAAATTTCTTGGCGTAATTGGGAACTTTTCAAAGAGAAAGAAAAGGGTTTTGATGGAGTCTATCATTGCTCATCTCAGCCACGAATAGAAGGTATTCCTAGTGAATGTTCATACAAGTTCAAAGCACACTCTTAATCTCTCTTTGGGTAAACATTTGGATTGAAAATTTTAAATTGATATTCTCTGTTCTAGTTTAAAGATATGATATTATAACGTCAATTACAACAATATCGTTTCAACTGTGGAAGATCATAATCATGAGTAATTCAAAATTTTCATAAATCTAAAAGCACATGTGACGTATCAATAAAATTAAGAAAGTTGATGAAATTAGGCTCTACAATCTTCTTTTTTTTATTGTGACGACTATGAAAAAGAACATACAATGGAGATTGTACCCCATTCAAGATAAGAAAATTAACAAGAAAGATAAATAAAAGAAACGTAGTAGGAAACACTCAAAATGAAAAGGAGTTAGTCGCCTTAAAATATCATTGGCTTGGTGATATGGGTTATCTAGAATGAAAACGTGATTTTTCCCCTTTCTTCAAGCGTAATGCAATTGAAAAAAATTAAGTGACGGTAAATTATGTAATTTTGATTATAATGTCAAACTACTTGGTAGTTTCATCTTTAATCCTAACTAGAAAATACATGTTAGTCCATTAGTGCATATGTGGATTATGAACTACAAACTAAGCCTAGAGATAAACGTTTTATCGTTCGAACATGCCACCGAAAAGATACAAAGATGAAATATTTTTCTTTGGTTGAAATACCAAACTTCTTTTTTAATTGTATTTACAACTTGAATCCTATTTTTCTTCAAAAAATGCATATTTTTTTTTTTTCAGATCAAGACTTTTGTCTAGGAATGATTAATCTCATAGTAGACGAATCTTCTAAATAAGGGGCAAAATGAAGAACCCTAATTTTGTAATCATTTTATAATTACAAGGTCAAAATTTCCAGAAAGTCAACCTCAAAGAATGTCAATTTTGATCCTCTTGTCGGCTGTGATATTTTTTTGGATCTCAAGTATGGTTGGGGAGCTAGTCAACATTTATTAAAAAAAAATGGTATCTTGTGGTTGTAGGGTCACTCTCTTATTACATTTCATTCTTATCAGCTGGCATAGTTAATTATTTTTCAACTACTATGTAATTACATATATTATAAGATGACAATGATAATGCTGTTGAGGCGCCAGGGCTCTAGGGCAATTTTTTTTTTTTTAACGGTTGAAGGTGTCCGTACCAATTTATGCACACTTCGACTAATCTCCTCTTCACTTTGATAAAAACAAAAGTCATCCACTCCACCATTCCCACAACAAAATAAGTACTTATATATGATGTCACTCTATTGTAATGATTAAATTTTTAATAAAATTTTTTATTTAATATGTTACTGTTTGATATTATTATTTTGTTATTGAGCGTGTTATTGGTTGATATTATTTTTTTTATTGAGCGTCTTAATGTTTATTGTTATTACACACACACACACACACATATATATATATATAGTATGGGTAATGATGGACAATATTTATAGTATAGGTAATTAAGTAATAAAAAAAAACAATTGAAATGTGTAGTTAATGACAATAATTGGATGAAAAAAAAAGATTTTATAGAGTATAAGTACGACTATGATATTTAAAGTCAAATAAGTTTTAAAAAAGATATTGACAACAAAATATTCATTAATTCAATATCTTTCCTAGGCCTCCAAGGCAGGCCTGCCCATTCCCAGAGGCCCAAAATTATAAAAGTTGGAGTCCAACTTGGTCCGAAACTTCCTTAAGCCCCTAACTACTGGACCGACTATTGGGCTAGATGTGCGCCTAAATAGAACACACTATAGCGAAGAGGCCTAAAAATAGAAATAATAGCTCCATGGTGACCATGCAATGGAAGACATCCATTATGTGCCTACCACTTTGGATAAAGACTTTTGAAAGTGTCCCATATTATTCTCTTAAACCCACGTTTGATGCTGAATCAACTAGGAACTGTATCAATCACGTTGGCTTGAATACATTAGATACTAACTTGAAGTGGTACAACGACGAACCGTAAACTCAGACATCTAGAATTTAAATTTTGACAACTTTTTGAGACCAAGTCATGAGGGAATTTTTTTCATGAATACCTTAATCCTAGCGTAGATGGTTTGCTTTTGACCAAACTGATGAAGGAATTAATTAAAGTATGCATAAATTGGTCTGAACATCCATAACCGTTGAAAAAAATATTAGAACTGACATTTAAGTCCAGGTCTTGCAAGAACCGACATGTTTCAATTATCGTGTATATTTATGAAGGATTGTGTGTTTCTTGAATTTACTTAATAATTATAAATGTAATATAATTGACTAGAAAATTCAAATGAAACTCAAAAAATTATAATCTATATGTATATCATTCATTAGATGAGTGAGTCTCATCAATTTTTTCAATGGGATCCACTCATCTCACACTCATCCAATGAATGATATGTATTTGAGTTGTAATTTTTTGAATTTCATTTGAATTATGCAACATTTTTCATATAATTGAGACGGTTCTCAAATATGGACTAAAAAAACAGGTAGCGTACACACAATACATTATAATATGTGCTATAATCATATAATCAAAATTATCACCAATGTAAATTTGCTTCCATAATATTCAATAGTGACAATTAACAAGTTCATTGCCCTCCAAAGAATTTTAGCCATTTTCTTTCTAGAGGCCCCTTACCCTCTATAAAATTCATGTTAAACAACATCATAGTTGACCTCAAATTGGCATTTGACTAATGTTCTGTAACTCCACCAGAACCCCTTTTCCTGTCTTAAAAGAACTTACTAAAAAAAAACTACAAATTTAAACTTATAATTTTAAATTCTTCTTTGTATATCCAAAAGTTCTCATTCCTAAAATACATTTAACATAATTTTGCTATTTTATTTGATCGTAAGCAACACTCTAGAATTTCTCTATGCTTATTTATAGTTCATTTAGTGATTGAACAAGAGCATAGTTTGCATTAATTGGAGAAACATGTTTACTACAGTATTAATCATAAATGAGTGTTTAACTGAAAACGGACTAGAAATATTTTGTCTTCCCCATCGATTACACGTGAAAAATCATAATTAAGAGGAGTGTCTCAATTAAATATCCCGCGTAAATGAAAACTTCATAAATCGATCTACAAAATCATTTTATGCAGAAGCACACAGTTAGAAAACGACTTTAAAATCATGAACCACAATGCCTTTAATAGTTAGTTGCCCAAACATTTCCTCCATGAACTAATCTGATTACACAACTTTTGTAGATCTCATGTTCCACCTTCTTGGGCTTGTCTTCTTTTCCTCTATCCATCTTCCTCTTCCACGGAGTCTTCCCCAATAATTCAGTCAAAAAGGACACCACAGAAGACCCTCCGATCTTTCCCGGGACCCCGATGTTTGATGGTAATAGCATCGAAGGGAACACGCCCGATCGACCGAGAGATGGTGGTGTCATAAGATGCCTATCAATGTGATTGATAATTGAAGGCAGTTCATATGAATCATACAATGGGCTACCACAATCCCATATCTGTATTGCTTAATCTTCTTCTCTTCTTTCATCATATTTTTCTGGAGGAACTTTAAACGTAGAATTATGGTATCCTAAAATCACATCATAATGGGTCTTTACACGACTTTAATTGATGTGGCCTACTTAGTACCATTTGGTAACATTTTCTAAAAATACTCGCACTTTTTTCTTGTGGGATTTACTCTCATAATGTCCAGGATAATTATTTATATACGAAATATTATGTATTTACATCATTGTTATAAAATAATAATTACATATGATTTTACTTTAATTTAAAAAAAAAAGTATTTTACCAATGATAACTAAGCTAATTGTGACAAGAGAGGTAACAAACTAGTACGAAGTTGAAGTATTTATTTTATTCCTAATGAATTTATCAAAACAGACCTAGACAGACTGAATAAGAGTTTGAAATCACCAAACAAAGGGTATTTGTCTCAAATTCAACCAAAAGCAGTACTAAAGTAGCTCTTGGCAACATTGTTACAAAGTATCTGCAAGACTCTACTATTACTGGCCCCGACACATCGAGGCGTTTTGAACTGGCTAACAGCACCCCCTAATCCTACATAATGATCTATAATCTTATGGAAGGTACCTCTCTTCACGACTCGGAGCTCCAGTGCCCCAATGGTTGTGACCTTGCGAGAGCTCACATACCCTACATCAACAAATGATCCGTCCAAACAATTGCAGCATTGCTTCAAAACTTCCTCACTTGCTTCACCACTCACCTCCCAGAAGATGACATAGTGGCCAGGTTCTGTGGACATGTCGACCCAGCTCGTGAAATCGACCACTTCTAGCTTTTCTTCAGCTAAAAGCTTGGCTGCTGCTTCCACAGCCAACTGTAAATCTCTCTCTGTGTTCTTGTCAATGTTAATGTTGAGTAGAAGATTTCTCCTGCAAACGAAATGGAGTTCTGGGGTCGAGTTGTGGAAGCCCATTACCTTAACCACATCTCCCAACCTATAACGATATAAACCTGAAAAACAATTTAAACTACTTATATCTTGAAATATATGAACATAAAAGGTAAATATAATTTAGTTGGGTTGGTTCACGTGTGCACAAACGAGCACTTGCCGCAACAGCAGGAAACTATGATCGATGGACTCAGACACTTAGCTACATCGGCATACAAAAGTAATATTGTTTTGAATGAGACTTTGTTTCACTTATTTTTGTTTTTTTGAGAAACATCGGTAAAATTATATTACTCAAGAATGTAAAAGAGGCATGGCACGTTCGTGAAGTCTGTGCCTTCTGTACCACCACGAGAAGGTTCCTAGGCAGATCCCACTCCTAAACTCTCAAGTTGAGCAAAATTTGGCTTAAGAAAACCTAATTTATGCCCTTGTTGTAGTAATAATTGAAAAGAATCAAACAATCATGACATTAACTTGGTGATATTTAAGGTATGTCTTCAATGATTGGTGAAAAATGAGTAAATTGGATTTAAATACTGGAATGCAAGAAGTTAGAAGTGGATCACATCAATAATTGTACTATTCATCCCCTGTTAATCGAGGGTTTAGAGAGATATAGACTACATATAAACCTAATTTTTGATCTTATTTAGTTCAAGTTCTCAAATTAGAATCTACCACCTCGCAATCATTCACCCAACACTTTCACCAATAAAGTTGAAGATGACCCCAGTAAAAAGTACCAAAAATGTGTTGTTTTTCTTTTATCTCTCTATCGTTATTAATTGTCAACAGCTTTAATATTGACTTCTAAGTAACTAAATCTCGGATTTTTTCTACTTAACATTTCAAAGAAACCCAAAGGTCAAGTAGTCTATTTCATCCAACATTAACTAGTAACACTAATGCTGATCATGATGGGTCATGATCCCTGATTGAACATCTCCAGTGACTTGTTATTTCTATTTTCTGCAAGTTTGTTTTAGCGTAAAAGAAGACATCAATGATTGTTAAATTGTCTCAATCACGGACCAGATACGCATATAGTCATCTAAATACATAGACATTCAAATGAATTTCAACTCTTGTGAAGCCATATAATAATATTCTTTAGCGTAATGGGATGCACATGGGACCAAAAATACTGATATTGTGCAAGTATTTGCATCTGTATGTCTAACAATGTAATCAACTAGATGCAATTATAAAAAATACGGAGACTATATGCTAGATAGAGTACGAATAGACTTGGTTAATATGGACCAAACCCTCGAAAATATTTTCATTAACCATGGTGCATTGGTAGGAGACCCTTTAACAGAGATAGTATGCCCAATTTGAACTTAAGGCAAAAAAATATATTAAATTGAATCTAAAGTGCAATAAAACTGATCTTTTTTCTTACTATTGTGCCACCAAAAGGGGGGAAATAAAAGATGGCACATGCCCCTCTTCTAGCCTAGTGTAAAAGGAATCTCATCTGTGGAAAAACTAAAGAGAAACAGATTAAAGATTTGAGAGAAACGAGACAGTATGGGAAAGAAGACAGACTACAAGGACAGAAAGATGGGCTCTCCCTCTTTCCAGCACCCACATGCTTAGTATTTAAGGAAAGTTCCTAGCATCTACTAAATGGAAGCCAGTGAGGAACAACCTTGTTTTACTAATCCATTGGTTAACTATCAATTTAAAAGTTCAAAAAGTGAATTTTCCCAAGTATTGACCATGTTCGTTTTTCATATTTTAATTATGAGATAGATAAATCATCTCTCATTGTCATGCTTTTTTGATAAAAAGTGTAAGCAATTTTATAGATTTGCCCTGATGCAGGAAGAGGCAATAGTTAACAGAATCAATTTTGAGCGGGGATAACGCATGACTAAAATGAATGGCGAAGACGGACTCATATAGATGACCACAAATAATTGAGACATAAGACTTGATTTGGTTTGGTTTATCAACTCTAAAATATGCATGCCTGTAATAGTTAAAAACTTTAGTACCTGCAAAATTGGTGACCAATATCTCATACTCTACGCCAACCTTGACTTCAGTCAGACCAACTGGATCAGGCTCCACTGAGAGAAAGAGGGACTCATCTTTATTTAGTTTCGGACCCTGACCATTATCCCTCAGAGGAATAAATTCAAAATAACCAATATTAGGAAGCACTGCAAAAGTGGCTAACTCAGGAGGCAAATTTGGGTTGACATTAGCTCCAATCCACCCTTCAGAAGACCCATAATCTGCACTCAGCAAGGGTATCTTCCCAGCATAATGCCCTAATTTTTTCAAATAGGGTTCCATTGATCCAGTCATGATTCCATATATATACTTCACATTGGGAAATAAAGCTGGTATTAAACCATACCAATTACTTAATCCCATGCACTTTTTATGGATCATACTCGCCAATTCAGGGTTTGGCTTTAGCAGCTTCAACATAGCTGTCCGGACGGATGGCACAGTAACTTGGCTGGCTAGGACCCCATCATGGATATCAGTACATAGTTCTTCCCAAACTAGTTCAAAGGTTCGGAAGGCCTGGATGATGCTGTGCGCAAAAGCAGAGGAAATAACTTCAACTTCATCCCAATAAATAAGTCCACAAAGAAGATGGCAGTATAAGGATTGGTGAAAATCGGGGCCAAATATCACTTCATCGGGACTACAACATGGGGTTTGCATTGCCTTCATTGTTTTCTTGTACTCTGAACTACGATACACATTTGTAGTAGCAGTTCCTGCTGCCAGACCCCCCTTTGTTTTAAACTGCTTGCTACTGTAGATAAAATTCAAGGCTTTGCCATTGCCAATTGGAAATTCTCTGCAGAAGATAGTTTATAACATAAGCAGATAACTAACACAGACCATATATAAAAACAAACACATTAACGAAAGCAAAATGCAGTTTTTTAAAAGTAAGTATAAGGACGAAAGGTCGATGGCATTCTTTGTTTATATCCCTTGGGTTATAAGGCCTGCTCAGCTTTCTATCATTTATCCATTTGGACGGCCAAGAAAAGACCCAAAGAAACTTGTAATAATAGAAACATTAATCATCTAGGCTAATTTCCACAGTGAGGATGTATCATGTATCAAAAGTGAAATGACAACGTTTGTTACTGGCAATATCCTCGTTAAACAGCACTAATCCAAAGATTATGACAGATCATGTTCACCAATAAATGACCCGAAATTGGATCTTGGTCTATTTGAAGTTGTTCCTTTTAATCGTACTCAAAGATTTTTTCTTGTCTCTCTTTCTTTTCTGAACAAATGGGCATGCAGGATACTAACATGAAATTTGGATAAGAAAGAAGGGCATTCTCACTATTTAGAAACATAGAGCAAAAAGTTGTTTGATAGAAAGCCGGATACGTTTGATAGGACGAAACCTTTAACTGAATAGGACATTGAAAAGAAAAAAAAGAGAGAAATTCTAGTAGATATAGTAAATCTGGACATCTGTCCGAATTGACAAATCCCAACAACTCTAAACTCTGGGAAATAATACTGGCAACTCCTCAACCAACCAACCCCCCCCCCCCCCCCACCCACCCAAAACACCAAAAAACAATTAGAAAAAAGCAAAACTTTATCAAATACAAGAAAATGGTATGATTCTAAAATTAGACTCTAGAACTCTGTCAAAATGAAAAAAAGAAGACTCTAGAGCCCAAAGTCAAAAGAAAACAAAAGGTCTCTCAAAAGAATATATAAATGACTCTCTTCAATACACAGGTGTATAGTACCTGTTTCTAAACGCAAAAGATGTCTTAAATATCTGCATTGTGGATTCCGTCAATTCATCATTAAAAGGGACAAACTTGGGCATTCCCTGAGTAGTACCAGAACTGCAAAAAGAAAAAGGAACCAAAAAAAAAAAAAGATCAACACCTTAAACTTACTAAAAAATAATGCAATTTAAAAGGTAGGAGAATCAAAAGAAAAGTACCTTAATGAGATACACGTTATTTGTTTTCCGGTAAGAATTGGGGAAGCATCACCATCCACAATCCGCTGAATGTATGGTTCCAAATCCTTGTGACTAACAAGAGGAACACAAGCCTTGAAACTCATAGTGTCCGTTCTTCCGTTAAGACCCCATTTCTGCAAATACTCCGTCTCACCATTTTCTTCCAAAATCTTCCGAAGGGTCTCTCGTTGAACTCTCTCAGCATCCCTCGTCAGAGCCTCAAATTCTTCTATAACTTCGTTGATGTCCAATTTTTCATCCATCTTCTCTAACATGGTTACTGACCTTCAACAGATACAATAATTATCAACAGATTCTAGAAAGTTTCAATTTGAGACTTCAGAAAATACAGAAAATTGAATTATGAACAGAGTTGAAATTAACCAACAAATGACAGATAAAACAATTTGAGCACGCGTAATTTTGCAGTCAAAAGAGTCAAAACAAAAAATAAAAATGACCAAGTTCAATGGCAAAGAAATGGAATCTGTCAAACACTTTCGTCTTTCTATGAAAACTTACAGAACTATGGTTCCACCTCAAAAAATGATAAATAAATAGAGCAGAAAAACGAAGTCAACGGTTTCAAAGGAACAGCGAAAAAGCAAGAAAAAGTTCACAGAAGACGAGAACCAATTCCGAAAAACAGAAGTATCCAGTATTTACTCAGTCCCAATTCGAAGGATGAGCACCGCCTCCTCGTTGACTTTAGTCAACTTAGTCAGCCGTTAAAAATCGCTAGAAAAGAAAAAAAAATTGGAGAAAAAAGTTAATTCATGAAACTTTTTCCTAATAATAATTGTTGCACATAAAATGCAAAAGAAATATAATTTTCAGTCAACAACAAATAAAAAAAAGGCCACAAATTTCAAATATCAGCCTAACCACAATTGACAATTATGTATTGATTTATATACACTTCTATGTATATTTTTATTTATATAAATATAAAAACAGAAAGGTGAGTAACACGAGAATCAGACCAAAAACCAAAAGTTCTCGAGAAAGATTGAAATTAAGAGATTTTCGGAAGAAAAAAAAATAATCACTTTACTGATCAAAAGACTTGGTAGTTAAGGGTCAAGACATCAAGATGAAAAATCTATACAGAAGTTGAAATGATGGATTGAAAACTCTGAATTCAACGGAGAAAATTCAAATACAAACAGAAGTCCTTACATCAAAATTCAATACCACAAACACCAGTACCAATCAAGCCACAGCTCGCAGACACAGAATCCTCTGTTACACCCCTCGTAAATAACAATTAGATATAGAAATATGAAGCACAGAGAGATTTCGACGGTTACAATGGAAGATGTAGTGGCCGGCTCCGGCTCAGTGTAACTTTCCACGAGGTTGAAAGTGATCTCGATCTTGAAGTCAGTCAGAACAGCAGAGACCGTAAGACTGCGTGCGTTTGTGTGTGTGTGTGTGTGTGTGTGAGAGAGAGAGAGAGAGAGAGACTTATAGAATTCACCACTTCGATGCTGGCTTGAGCTCGAACCGTGAGGTACAAATGGAGAATGAGACAAACACTAAGCTGCTTTCTCTCAATACTATGCATCCATATTTGCGTGAGACAGAGACTTTTAGGGAGAGAGAGAGAGGGTTTTTATAATGGTTATTGGGGGTTGTCTTCCCCCTCCTCGGTTGGAAGGTTGAGGATTGGGAGGGAGTGATCGAAGATTCTTTATGGTTATTAGATTTATATATTGGCGTTACGACGCAGTCCATTGAATGAGCCGTAATGTGTTTTACCCAATATACCCATGGTTTGTCCTTGGAATTACGGGACAAAAAAAATCAGAATCTGGTACTTGGAGATTCCATTATTATTATTTTCAAATTCCAATGTTACCTCTCCATCAAATATACCAAAATATGTGTGAGACATATTTAATTTTTTATTTTTTTAATATTAAAATTCTGATATTTAACCATTGATTTGTTTTAATTTCTATAAAAATGAAAACATTTTGATATTTTAATATAAAAAAAAAATATTTTTTGATCTTTGATCTCACAATTACTATATATATGTTCTTTATGATTCAACTTATTTCAAGTTTTAAATAAACAAACTTTGAGCAAGTTTTGATTTGCAGCAAATCTCAAATTGTTATCCTTCGTGGCTCGATTCATTTGCAACCTTACCTTGTCACCTTCTTAATAATGGTATGTAGATTATAGACAGGACATTTAAATGTGTATCACATTTCTTAATTTAAATTAAAATTTTTTATTCAATTTCATTCGGTAGTAAATTATTTATTACTAGTATACATGAGACTTATGGTCCGTTTGGTAAAAGGGAAAGAAAGTTTGAGGGATAAAAAAATAAAAGGAATAGACTTTCTATCATTTGAGGAAGAAAAAAAATTTTATCTCTTTTTTCTTTGGTACGATGGAGGAAAGTTGGAAGGATTATTTTTTCATTGTTTGGTATTGAAGGAAAAATGAAAAGAAGGTAAGCACATAAACTTCAATTTACCATTTTACCCTCACAAAAAATTGTTATAATGCCCTTATATGTTTCACTTGTAGAAATTTTTCTCCTTCAACTTTTTATTTTTGAAAACGTTAAAAAAAAAAAAAAAAAAAAGAGTATGTTGTTGTTTAAGAGCATCTCCAATAATAGTAGCTATTTTAGCTACCCAAAAAATAACTTTTTTTATTTTAGTTATTTATTTTTTCAATACACGCTCCAACAAAATCTCTATATTTTTAACTCATTCTTTTAAATATTATTTATCATCCCTTTTGTATTATATTTTTTAGAAATAGTAAAAAGGAAAAAGAGAGAGAATGGAAGAAATGAGAGGGATAGAGAGAAGATAATATATATTATGTTTACATATATTTTTTACATATTGTTATTATGTAAAATAGCAAAAATCTATTTTACAGCATATTAACATAATCTATGGGAGTGCTATTTTTAGTTTTAATTAATTAAAATTTGTCTATTTTAAACATTTGAAACAGGAGATTCTAAAAGCTCACATGTGACAAGTCAAATGCCTCGCCAAATGGAATGTGGTGTAAAATTGAACACGTGGAATAGTTGGAGAATGGAGAACTTTGACATGGTTAAATAAGTAATTAGAGCACAGTAATTTAAAATGATCCATTCTTTCTTCAGTTTTCCACCCACAATCGGACGGATTATTTTTGGTGGGCGTGGGTGGTATTTCCTTCCAATTTTTTTATCCACCATTTTTCCATCGAAACCAAATGGTGGAAAATCAATCTCTCCTTCCTATTTTCCACTCTTTATTTTTCATCCTCTTTATTTTTCCTCGAACCAAACACAGGGTAACTATTTATTAGTGAGGTATTCATCTCTACATGATAAATAATTTATCATTGAGTAAACTTAAAAAAAAAAGTGTAATAAAGAGAATCTCAACTATTTAATTTAAAGTCAAAACAAATTGAAGCGGATTTAAAGTTGTTCAATATCAAAAATTTTTGATAGCGTGTAATCAGTCGGCACGTGGTTTGTACACACAACTTAGAAGTTATTGGTGGTCAACAGTATTTTAACCACCAAACATAAAAGTTTTTTTGTTTTTTAAGTTTAACACTCAAGATGTTCATGTCAATTTATGTGTACCTCGATTAATCTTTTTTTCGATTCTGTCAAAGGTAAGTTATTCGGGTATTTCTAAGAATCTCTTATGATCTGGCTTCAAAAGATTATTAAAATTTGAATTCAGGACGTATGAATATATAGTGAAGCCAAATGCAATTTATGTGTCTCTAAAATTTAAGAATGACCCCTATAATCTTAATTAATTAAATTTAACAGTATGCCTTCATTTTATATTGCTTAGGGAATAAATGGAATTTTTTTTTTGTCGAGGAGGGGTTTTTTGTGTAAAAACTGAGATAGTTTGTGTATTGGTTCAACCACTTTGAAAAAAAAAAAATACAAAGAAAGTAATGTCTTTGGGTGTTGAATAAGCTGCAAGTGGGGCAGCCGTTGAAATAAATATTATTTGAGGGGAAAACAAAAAATATCACAAACCTTACTTCTTGCGAATTTGAGGGGCAAAAAAAGATCATAAAACACGAGGAAGAAACAAAAATTAGGTGGATGGACCTTTTTACCCTTATTCAAAAATAATATATGGTATATCTAAGTCCAAAAATTAAAAAAAAAATTATCACTCCGATCTTTTATTTAGGAATGGCAATGGACCGAAGCGAGGGCATGGAGTGTAGTCTCTATTCCCGTACCCGCTTAAAAAAATTTCATTCATCTCCGGTCCACCTCCGTTAATGTGTATAGTTTCATCCTCATCCCCATCCCCATCCGTGGGTAAATTTGCAATCTCCCCCCCCCTCTCCCGCCTACACCTCCTCTCCCACCCCCGTCCACCTTACTCGCCCAAGCCCAAACCAACATAATCCAAAATTTTAAATAAATTTAACATTCTAAATAATCCAACATAATTATAGAATATCATAACATAATTAAAAGTTTGTCATTTACAACATAATATAATTAAAACCTTATCTATAACATAATCTAACGTAATATAATTAAAAGTTTATCTCCCTTGTAAATCCAACACAATATTATGCAACACGACATAATATAACATAACATAATCTAACATAAAAAAATATAAAAAAAAACACAAAAATCTACGCCTTTACCAACCAAAACTATGAAAAAAATCAAGAAATAAAACAATTTTCCAAAAAAAAAAAAAATCATTCAATAATATTTAGATTTATATTTATTTCTTCATTTTTTGTTCTTTTTTCCGGTTTTTTATCCCTTCTTCCAAACTTATTGGTATTGGCATAAAAAACAAATGAAACTGGTATAGGCCAATTCATTTAGAAAACTCGTCTCATCGTGTCATGTTTGGTTGTAATCTATATGTTTGATTACATGTTTTAAATTAGGCTTGATAATGAAGTTATTAACTTTCGAGATAACAAGTTACAAGATTGCTCACAAAAAATTCATTATAACTTACAAGATTGCCTAATATATATAGGATTCGAGAAATCAAATTTAACACATGTTATCCATGTTCTAACAATTAGAATGTTTTCGCTTTCTTCCTTCCTGTTTTGGCACACAAGTTTAAACGTCCCATATGAATGGTTTGGCCATCTTATTTTAAAAAATTAAGTGTACATTTGAGTACATCCCTACATTTGTAATAGTGTAGGACGACTCACCTACTATGGGTTGAAACATTAGAACATGTCTTGATTCGTTTTCTCTTTTTTGTTTAACGGTACGGACGTTCGGGTCAATTTGCGCACATTTTGATTAGTCTCCTCCTTAGTTTGGTCAAAGACAGACTATCCATGTCGGACGTAAGATATTCAAGAAATAACCTAATTTTAAGAAATTGTTAAAATTTAAACTCAATACATCTGAATTTATAACTTTGTCAACATAATTAAAATGAAATGGATAAGTTTGAAATCACAATTAATGCTTTGTGATTCTTGTAATTGCCTCACCCAGATTTGCTAACTACATTATACTCGTCCACGGGTAGAGTCAAAAAAAAAATTTTTAGGGCGGGCACATTAATATGTTTTAATTTTTTTTAATAGACCGTAAAAGTTCATAAAATTATATTTAATATTTTTTAAACATAGAAGATTAAAAATCGATATACTCATAAACAAAAAAAAAATAATAATTAAAACTTCTTATCGAGAATGCGACAAATTATTATTATTTACAATTGACTCTGGTATGTTTTTATTATTTGAAAGAGTTACAAATTAATTTTAGCAACAATATTTTTTTTATATATAAAATCGGGGTAACAATCTTCTATTTATGATCACATAGTTTACTACATAACGACACACATTTTTATACAATAACGAAATATCCCTACAATTTAAAAAAAATATAAAATAACATCAATATGTTCAAAACATATTCGGACATGTCTAAAACATATTTAAAAGTTAACAGTTATATTAGTTGTACCTAATTTGAGATTTAATTGATGGAGACCTAATGGTTTGTGACTATTGGATAGATAGTAGAGTTTATTAAATATTAATACTCACTATTATACTTAATATCGCAATGTATTATTAGGTTATTAAATTAGGTTTCAATAACATTATTCAAAAAATTAACAATCATTTAAGTAGAGGTGTATTCAAATCAATATTACTAAAACACAATATTAGAATAAACACAATTAAATATATTTAAATTTTTAAAAAAATATTGAGGAAGGCGAGCCCCTGCTTATCAAGAAAAAAAAGAAAAAAAAATCTCGTCAACTGTACAATTAAATTGTACTTGAATTTGGTGATGGAAGAAGAAAGTCGACAGCGTTAGCATACCCTCTCATCCTAATCGGAATTTACCATCTAATCAAATTAAACTATAATTCATAAAATTGGATCAAATAAAAATTCAAGCTCATTTAATGGGATTAATTACGATTTATAGTAATAAAAAAAATTAATCCTATTAAATTATAATTTTAACTTGTTTAATTCGTAATTTAATTTGATAGAACAGAGGTTTTAATAAGGCACTAAATCATAACTTTGTCTTTTCATACTCTCCTACAAGAGCCTGCTGGACTATTTGCTTTGCTTGCTTAATTGAGGGATGATACATTTAATAAGGCACTAAATTCATAACTTAGTCATTTCATATTCTCCTACAAGATATTTGATGGCTGCTGGACCATTTGCTTTGCTTGCTTAATTGAGGGATGATACATTTAATAAGGCACTAAATTCATAACTTGGTCATTTCATATTCTCCTACAAGATATTTGATGGCTGCTGGACCATTTGCTTTGCTTGCTTAATTGAGGGATGGTACATTGCGGCATTATTTATTTTTTTGGGTTCAACAGGCAAGAATGTTCGGGTCAATTTACGTCAATGTTTCATTATACTTAAAAGGCTTTTGTACTGTATCGAGAAAGAATAAAAAAATATTTCGTACTGTGACATTTATTTTTTTTGGGTTAAACTTACTAATTTTTAAGGTGCACTCATTTTTTAGGTTCACTTGTCATTTTTCGAGTTTACTTTGTATCACTATTTGGGTGGAGTTTATCATTTTTTGAAAAAAGAGGAATGAGACTAGAATTTTGCAAGAAAAATAGGTTTTTCTTTTTTCACATCTTAAGAAATCCGATGATAACCGTGGACACAGAAAATTGGTCAGTAATTGGCTCTTTTGATGGCATATCAATAATCAACAAAACAAATTGATCAATCAAAAAGTCCCGACGAAAATTGTCCAATACTTAGGTCAACAAAAAGATGATGATTTTGGTTGTTATGTGTGAAAACTGGGGTTTGAGAGGCATGTATATAAGCCCGCATTCTTAAATTGTGTTCTCTTTCTCGCTTTGTCCCCTCATTATTCAATTTTTCATCTCTAATCCTCTATACTTATGGGGCTAAAATATTGGTGGACCCATGTACAAAAACTATTTTTTCTCCATTTATTTTCTTACCTCTTCCTAAATAGGAACCAAAATAGGAAATTAAAAGAATTAACAACTTTTTCCTATAAAGTGATAACTAGAACTTTTACCATAACCCAGCTTGGATTTGGTCTGACTACATCAGCTTCAACCCTTGGCTAATTTACACCTACTTTGACAAAAGGCAATCGTGCAAGTTTGGGGATACCATTGAATTTTGATGTTACAAACCCACCGACCAATCTCATAGCAATATGGATCTCTCCCCGGGTATACATTTATCTCTATAAAATAAAGTAGAGTTATTTTTTAATCTCAAACATCAACCACGTTTTAGAGTATATAACAATTTCCTTTGTTGGATTACATTATCCTATCTTTCTCTTATCTTTGTAACCTCTCATTTGAACCATTTCTTTTGATTAATGATGTGTTTATTAAAATATTTTACCATATGTTATTTATCAAACAAATATGGATAATTGGATCAATGGATCTTCTCGAGGATAGTGAATGAGATAAACTGATACAATAATCTATATGATTTGGTTAAAAAAAAATTTGGTAAACTATTTAGTAAGCATAGAAATGCTCATTTAGATATGAGATAGGTCCACCAGGATTCTATAAATAACATTGATTTATTTTTGGGTTAATAGTATTTTTTGTCTTTAAAATATTTATTTTTTTGTCAATTTAATTTTAATTGTATCAATTTTGTTAATTTAGTGGTTAAAATATTAATTTCGTATCATTTTGGTCCATTATAAATAGACCGTTAAGTTTTGATGGAATGATAACGTGATAGACACGTAATACAATCTAAAAAATATGGCACGATGTCAGTTTAGTCAAAAATTTTGATAAATTGTCTTAGGGAGTAAAACAATATAGATTGAATATTTTAGAAATAAAATTAATATACTGAAGATTAAATTAATAAAAAATACATATTTAAAAAAAAATACTATTAACCTTTTATTTTTAAAGGTTCCCCAAAAGAGAAGATACCCCCTTTAAAATAAAGAAAAAGGTTGCTATATGGAAAGATACTCTTTTTTCTCATTAATCATTAATAGTAAATGTTAATAGGATCTCAGTCAAAGTTTTCGGCCCATGACTTTACTTACCCACGTGCCTCTGTTTCATTAGAATTTAGAGTGTTCATATCTGCATGATTGGCCAGCAATTCCTTTCACCCTTCTATACTGCATCTTCTATGCATTTTTTATTTTTGGAGCTGTCAATACATAGTATTAGAAACGCACTCTACAGTGTGAAGAAAAATCCGCGTACACTTTCGTGGAAGAATCGATTTCAATGAATTTTTAAAATTTGAATTCAAAATGTTTGAATTTATGATTCGTACTTGATATTACTTGAACTACCCCTTATAATTAATTATCTCATTTTCCAATTTTCTATCTTATTTGGATGGGGAAAAAATCTAGAATGTATACAACAATAGTTAAGCTAGCAACAATTGAAGTAAAAAAACGAATTGAATGAAATTAAGTAACAGTGAAAAAAACTACCACATTATCAAAGCATTTTTCTTCTTTTTCTTTTTTTTTTTTGTTGGCAATACTTTTGTTTATTTGTGATGGATAAAAATTGGTTTAATTGATTAAAAAAAATTGAATATACAACATATATAGTTTAGGATATGCTCAAATACTTATCAAATTATACTTTACAAATAGATACTCACAATAAAAATTAGTTCACTTATGGGATATGCATATTTTTGAATTCTAGAATACGTTTGTGTTACACGATGACACCAAGGAGGAATCTTATTTTTCATAGATCAATGAATGAGTAGACTTGAATTTTTTTTCTTTGCACCCATCTCTCAAATGTCAATGAATTGAGACACACACCCCTCCTTTTTCTGCCTTCAGCTCAATATAATCTGCATGCAATGATGCACTACCGACCATTCTCCCTCCCACCCCCCCCCCCCCCCCCCCCCCCCCCTCTTCTCCCGGGGGCCGCGGGCCGAAGGACACTTGCACTAAAAGAGCCCAACTTTGTCACGGCTTGGTAGCTTAAAGGTTAATAAGGTTGTGACTCACTAAGTCCAGTTTTAAAATTATCATTTATTATTCATGTTTGAAGGTATGAAATAGTAAAAAAATAGTTAACAGTAAATATATTTGTATTCACGCCTAAAATTAAATCACAAATATAAAAGAGGTAGAAAAGAATTTAAGTATCAATCGTAGTGAAGGTGAACGGTGGTAGTGGTGGCGGTAAGAGACGATGATGGTTATGATAGGAAGTGATGACCGTGGTAATGGTGACAGTCGTAGATAACAACGATAATGGTGATGGTGAATTTTGGGTGACGATGATGGTAATGGCAATCATGCGTAATAGCGATGGTGGTGATAGTGGACAACGATGATAATAGTTGACAATGGTGGTGGCAGTGGTTGGCGGTGATGAGTGTTTCTAGGCGACAGTGTAATGGGTGATAGTGGTGCTAGTGGTAAGTGTGGTAGGGGTGGGTGACAGTAGATGGTGATAATGATGGGCGATGATGCGTGGTAGTGGTAGGTGTAGTGGAGGTGGGTGATAATGACTGACGACAATAGTGAGTAACGACGGGTGGCGGTGGAGAGGTGACAATGGTGGTGGTGGTAGTTGTAGGGAGTGGTGGGGTGACGATGGTGATGGTGGAGGTGATGGTAAGGCAACGAGGGTGGGGGGTGATGATAGCGGTAGCGACGGTGCTAGTGATAGTAGTGATAAAGTGGGAGTAATGGTAGTAGTGATGGTTGTGGAAGTAGTTATAGTAGTAAAGCGATTTCAAATACTACTTCAAAAAAAATGTATTTATGATAAATTATAAGTTTTAAAAAGTTACCTCAAACACATAAATAGTGACTTATTTTCCTTGTCAAATTTAGATTGTTAATATGAGTCATCGGATTAATTTTAAAATAAAATTTAAAAAAATGTGAATAGTGAAAAATAAAAGTCATTTTACTTATATTTTGATATTTTAATTATATTATATTTTATTGTATAAATAAATTTATTATACCCAAAATTTTAACAGAAGAATTGTTGAACATCTTATAAGTATATATGAGATATGACACCTGTACTCAACCGATCTGATGCGTGACAAACTGTTCAATATGTTTCTCCCATGTGATAGCTTTTTATTACACGAAATTAAATAAATATTTTAAAACACTCACAATTAAAAGTTTAGGTAAACGAAAACTTTATAATAAGTCTCTCCCATAATTTCATTTTTTCATACAGACTCATATAGATTTCTGCAATTTGACTTTGGTTGTCCCCTATTTTTTCTAAGTTTTATTTACATTCCCTTGTGCTGATTGCCTGGTTTTCTAGGCTCTCGTTGACAAGAATTTTTCAGCATCATACCTCCAGTTTTAGACTAGTATATATGTGTCATGTACACATATATACCTCCATTTTTTTGATCAATGATTATAAATTTTTTAATTCAAAATCAATTAATAAAATTTATGAGGCAAGTTGGTGTTGACTGAACACGAAGCGACATTCGTATCAAAGTATAACATGATAAAAAACCGAGCATTTAACGTTAGGTAGGGATAGGGCCACCATGACCGATGATCTCCGCCAACATATCATACCAAATTGAATCTCGAATCTCAAGAAATCCAAATATAGGCATGGTGTGATTGACGTGCATCTCTGAGGAGAAAGCAAACTTAATGATCAAAATCAACTTAATGAATGTTTGGAACGATTCAATAAATGCCTTTTAGGTATCATTAAATGTTGAGAGAATGTGTATTGAGTACTCGACACTCCGAACTCAATAATCATTGCGGGGACAGACCTCGAGGTAATGCTAACCTCCCCCGACCTAATAATTGCGCGGCTCAAGAAAAATATAGCTTGTTGATAATTATTCTTATGAATGTTCTCTCAACCAGCTTAATGAGACCCTTATAATATCACGTCACCGTATTAGAAAGTATAAATAGTCAAATAAGTAGTCTTGCACAGTAAATATATTCTCCACATTTTAAATACCTATTATTTTAGCCATCGAAAAATATAAGTCGGGCACGTCTCTTAATCTTTCTAACTTTCTTCTCTGTTGTAGCCGGAGCAAATCGCACCATCTCCATTATAGTAGATTTGTCTCAAATCATTGGAGGAATTCTCCTTAGCAAGTACCATTGTCTTTACCCATTTTCTAATGGGGTGTCGTATCCACTGAGGCAGAAAGTGGAATGTAGGGATGGATGTCTTATCATGACATGTTAGGCACCATGCAATTGTAATTGTAAGCCCCCGTACCAGTGGCACACAATGTGGCATCCAGGTAATTGTGCGACAAAAATAAATTGCTGATGCCGACAACTGTTTTCTAGGATAGTAGTACTCCACCGGATGAAATGACAAGTTTGGAATTTAATTCGGTTGGTTATCGGATTGACAGGTCAATTCGATTTTCCTTACTTAAAAGGACAAAAACCTCTATTGGATTTATCGGTTGGATCGAAGATCCATAATAATAATTCTTAATAAAGATATATATTAAAAAAAATTATGAGAAAAATATCAAGAATATTAAATATATTCATGAATTTAATTCTTTATAGATTGTAGATAATTTTTTTAAAGAGTGAGAGATGCCTATAAATATGAATAAGAGATGAGGTCTATTAGATAACTTATTTCCCCTCTCCCTGGTAATTAACTATTCTAATTAGTAAATTGTCAAGAAAACTAATCATTACTTAAATTGTTTTCTTTTACCTAAAACACTACTTTCACAGGAAAATTGTTCACTAACCAAACCAACGTAGGTTAAGTCTTTTAATTAAGATATATAACCCAAGTGTTTATCTTGTCAATTGTGGTCTATATATGGGTCTCACCAAATAAGTCCCAACATCAATTACATTCACCATTTCAGACCGGAATAGAAAAGGGAGATCGGAGTTAAAGAGAGTGATAGCACCAAAGTGAAAGACCTACTTCGATGCGAAAAAAATAGTTCAAGTCGGAGAAATAAATTTTAAGGAATCAAGTCAGAAAGTCGAAGCTCAAGGACGAATTTTGGTTGATTTTTTGGATTTGCTAATTTTGATTAGGTCCAAAAAAGCTGACATTATTCAAATTCAAATTGTATTGAGATAGTTTACTCAAATCAAATCCAAATAAGCATGATTTTTGTTTCTAATGCTAAATATTTAACATTAAATTTCGGTTCAAGTTGTTCAAGTCGCACCCCTAATCCAACCCAATCAATTTTAAACACTAATATCCCCCGGGGGGGAGGGGGGCAAAAAACAACTATAACCAGCATGGTTTCTTCAGGATATGCCTTAAACTGTAGCTTGGTGATAATAAATATTCTTTGGCCATGGAAACTGGTCATGTCTCCGTCTTGAATAGATCTCCACTCCTCCCTGTTGTATTATGCTTTTTTTTTTTTCTCCAAGAAAGAAGAGATAGACCAATCAATCCCTTGATACTTTTTCTTAAGTGGATTCGCCATTGTCGGAAAAGCTTTATTTCATTGGAAAATCACAGAGATATTTGAGGGAAACCATTCACAAAAAAGTGAATTAATTTAATATTGAAAAACTAGCAATAAACCCATTTCTTAAAAAACTTTATTAATTGTGCGATATTTATAATTTAAATACTAAAATTTAAAATTTTTAACTACGTATTTAAAATTCACATAAATAGAGAAAAAATCAGAGAGAGAATACAGATGTAGGTAAACGATAGTGTAGTTGTTTGACATTGAAAAATATATTCATTAAATTATCTAATATTGAAGACCGTACATAGAAGATAGTTTTGAGTAAAAAAAAAAGAAGATAAATTGTGTATTGTTGGAACAAAATAGATGAAAATTAAATTAACTTTGATTGTTATTGTGTTTTTATAAATTGAAAATTCAACTTTTTCATCGTAATATTAGATAGATTTTTTTTTTTGATGTAATAGTTGAACTCTTTTTCTTTGTCTGTTTTTCTCTAATTTTATCATAGAAAAATGAGAGATATGTCCTAGTCACTTGTCTTTGTTGCATTGTAGTTGGTGAAGATTCATAAATGTTGAAGGGAATCTTCCACTGTAGGATGAATATGCGACAAAGAGAGCCAATGCCCATGGCCATAATGTCAAAGAGATCATATATGTTTGATCTACCTAACATCTTGATTATAAGTGTTTGTTTTCGTAAGATGACAACTGAATACAAGTGGGAAAAAAAAAAATCTTGTATTTTGTTATTTTATTTTATTTACAATTAATGGTCACACATTAATCAAAAAATTTCTTTTAGATTCAATAGTTTTATCCCTTTAATCCATTAACTTGAATAAAAGAAAAGACGAGTTTTCATCACTCACTAAATTTTTTTTTTTCATATATTGCAACATATTTTTACATTTGATTTACATCGTGCAAGTAGATAAAAAAGCACACAAGAAAGAATAAAAAAAAAAACTGTACAAATAAAGACAATAAAAAGCGTGAGAATAGAACATTCAGAATTTAGCGATGCTCAACACCATGACCATACAATTGAGTTAAAAAAAAAAAAAAAAACCCAATTCATCCAGCCATGTTTACCTTGTAATTGCCTCCTAACTAGTTAATTTAATAACACCCCTCCCCCAAAATAAAAATTTGTAAAAACTCTCGATCTTTATAACATTGGTCACTTGATAAGTTTATAACTAATAATTGAACAAGTGGGGGGCTGTTGTTCTTCTTTAATCTCTTTCAACTGCCCATTAACTCAACATGCCCGCTACCGACCTAATTAATTATTATCATTGAATTGACGGTGAACTCTAGTATTAATTAAAGTCAATTATTAATTTATTGTTATAATGCATTAAGTCAACAAATTTTATTCAAATAGTATTTTTCATACCGTTATTTCTATTTAGTTAGAAATAAACTCAATAGACATTTTCTAGTACACGGAAAACACATATGACTGATTTTTTTTTTTTTGTTTAACGGTCAAAATTGTTCAGGTCAACCTATACACATCTCGATTAATTCTCTCCTCGGTCTGGTCAAAGATAAGTCATCCACACCGAGATTAGGATATTAATAAGGGATAAATTCCTAATGGTCTGACCCCAATAGATTACTAAAATTCGAACTCAGAACGTTTAAATTTATAACTCGTCTTTATATTTGTTTTTGATCAAGCAACTCGTTCCTGTATTGGTGATCATATGAAACAGAATAAAGAGACATTTCGCATACATATTATGTGACAAAATAGAGAGACATACACGTCACTTACTATTAAGTTGTACACATATTATGTGTATCATAGGTTCTAGTTTGTTTGCAAACTGTTACTTGTGGACTTCTTTATATAGTTCCGTATGCAATATGTCTTGATATTTTCGGATCATTGATAACTTCTAATGTTAGAACTGTCGGGGGTCATGGTGTTGATTGCATGAAAGGGTCATGAATTAGGGATTGAACATAGGTAGCCAAGATAGTTAGTTGTTCCTACATTTTTCCCATAATATTGAATCACTAGATTCCAAATGACAAAGAATCTATACTACATATTATATACTAAAAGAATCAATTTAGAAGAGAAAGTCTTTGAGAAGATTTTCGTCTCTAAATCTTATTTTCTCATAATTTTGAAATAGTAGCGATACCTCATAACTAAAAATCACAGTATATTGAGTTATGACATTGTATGTGCATTGAAGTGTGTGTACAACTGAAATGTGTATATAATAAGTGTGTATTTGGGTATGCAGTTGGGTATTTGAAATTAGGCGGGGGGAGGGGAAGGGTAAGAGTGTAACTTAGGTGGGCTAACCCGATTTCAATCTGAGCCCACCCCGAAAAAATTAGTAAAAATATACCCCTATAAATTTAAAAACCAAGCTATCTTATTATATAGATTTAATTAGTCTTCTCTAATTAAATTCTAACATATGACCAATGTAACCACTTCAAACTTTTTTGATAACTATTATTCATTTGAATTTATCATCACTTTTATTAACTACTTTACATTTAAATTTTTCTAAACTATCAATTTATCGTATTAATAAGCAATTTTCTATTATTGAAATACAATAAATTTCGTACGTCGCACAGGTGTGATTGCTAGTTGATGTATTTGACTGATTTTTTGGACAAATTATAGTTTTTTTGATCATGACAAATTATAGTTTGCACTGTTAAACTATTAACATATCTGATCACCTCTTTAGTCCCACGGGAAATTTTCCCTTTTTCTTTATTATATTTTTAGGAGAATGCCTCAAATTCGTTATTTAGATCTCAACGCGTTAAAAAATAATACTATTGGATCAGATTTATTGATAGATTAGTGATACTCTGTGACTAAAGTTACTGTACGTTGATTTATGACACTGTCCATGTGTTGGAGTGTGTATACAACTAGAGTATGTCTATAAAATGTGAGTGTGTGTTAGAGCATTTGTGTGTGCAGCTATGTGTTGGGTTGTGAAATTTAGGTAAAAAGTATGTGTTTGGTATGCAAGAGCGGAGGCAAAAAAAAATTTTCGGGTGGACATACTAATATGTTTTAATTTTTTTTTAGTAGGCCGTAAAAGTTCATAAATTTATATTTATTGAAATTATATTTAATACTTTTTAAACATAAAAGATTAAAAAACGATATACTCATAAACAAAAAATAATAATTAAAACTTTTTAACGAGAATGCAACTAATTATTATTACTTACAATTGACCCTAGTTTGTTTTTATTAATTACATCAACAATATTTCTTTTATATATAAAATTGGGGTAACAATCTTCAATTTATAATCTTATAGTTTACTACATAACGACACAAATTTTTTTACGATAACGAAATAACTCTATAATTTAAAAAAATTATAAAATAACATTAATATGTTTAAAACATATTCGAACATGTCTAAAGCACATCTAAAAATTAACAATTATATTAGTTGTACCCAATTTGATATTTAATTGATGGAGACCCAATAATTTGTGACCATTGGATAGATAGTAGAATTTATTAAATATTAAAACTCATTATTTATACTTAATATCGCAATGTATTAGGTCATTAAATTAAGTTTCAATAACATTATTCAAAAAGTTAACAATCATTTAAGTAGGGATCTGTTCAAATCAATATCACCCAAATACTATATTAGGGTGGACACAATTAAATATATTTAAATTTTATTTCAAAAAATATATACTTAATATGAAGAAAAAAAAATTAAAAGGGGACATGTGCCCACCCTAACCCAAGGGTGTCTCCGCCCCTGTGGGTATGTGAAATTTAGGTGAAAAAATATATTCTCATAAGTTCAAAAACCTAACTATCTTATTATATAAATTTCAGTTCTAATGTTGCATTGTGGGCACGGTTCAAAGTTACGACATCGGCCATTATTTTAGATGACATTAGATCTCGGCATACATAAGTCTTGGTATCATTAAATGGTTATGGGAGATATGCACGAGACACTAGAGAAAAATTTAACACCGCAAGAGATTGGAGTTATATTATGGTGGTATGAAATAATACTAGCCAATTCATTGAAGATGACTTGGACAAGTTGGGTTAACTCGAAGGCGTTTTGAACAATTTAATCAGGTCTCATAAGATTCATTACGTACACAAAACGTATAATGATATTAAAAAATGTCAAATTAGATATGGTTTAATTGATTCTAATTAGTATCAGTTGATAATTTGAACCAGGATTATGTCATTTCGATTCACTGATCCAACTACGACAATCAATCTCGATAAATGTGCAAAAAAACAAAATATGATGTGAAGGATCTCTATTATTCTTGTGAGTAGGACTGTTTACACTGTTTCAAAGGTCTCATTGTGGCTGGTGACCTTATTACACACAGCTACAAAAATGGCCTAGTGGAGGAGATAGATTAGTCAGTCAATTCTACTGAGAAGATTTTCCGAGGAGGGGGGGGAGGGGGTTCAAATGACTTGTTTAGTTTTTGTCATTTTCTTCTTGCTGCTGCTATCAGCCGTTTTCAATTCGAAATCAATCAGTGGGAGTAGACAAATTCCATTCATTGACTTTTGACAATCCTTCATGATTTATTTTTTTTTTTTCAACATATAAGGTTGCCTCTATTTCATGAGTAATTTTGCATATAATACGATGACGTTTTTCTCCCTAGAGATAGTCTTTCATTGTATTTTTTTCATTAGTAGAATAAATAAAAACGGATATTATCGTTTCTTTAAAATTAGCATTGAAAATCACCTGAATTTTAGTTTAATGTCTAACTATGACAATTCTACACACGAGATCACAAAGTCAAGCTCATCAATAATAAAATATTTTCTCGTACGACTCAGTACTCTTTTTACTCTTTTTTCTATATTTCTGTGCTCATAATTTTTGTTATTGATATATATGTATCTCTAACAATAATATGTATATTATATTATATACACATTTCTTGGGTGCTGAGACATAAGGCAACTTGTATGCTTATTTTATTTGCTTGAAATTTTGGATCTTTATTACCTTTCAACCTAACTATCAATAATTACAAAAATGGCGAAAAGTTCCAAAGTTTAAATTTAATTAGGATACAATCAATTTCCCCCTCAAGATATGAAGTTAAAATTCAAAGAAAGTCTAATGACAATACTTACAACAACGACTTCTAGTTCGATATTGAGAAATTGTTTAGTTAGCACAAATTCAAACTGTGTACACCAGAAGTAATTTGGTGTTAACTATACTGACAATCTTTCTACTAAGTCATTCGATGGAATTAATTAAAGATGAGCGACCCTCTAACATTAATTTTCCAAAAAGAAAGGTAACAAATTAAACAAAGTAAAAGTCTTAATCTTGATTGACATTTGGGAAAATTAAATAATGACCCCAATACTAGTGACCATCATTTGAAAGACATCTGACGGTGAGGGCCACCTATGAACTGAAGCCTATCTGCATTATATTGTATATATATATATATATGTGATTGGCACGATTAACATATGCCGGTGCTCGTCAGCACACTTGCCACTGCTATTTATTTATTTATTTTTCATCCAATCGAAGGCAAATTATGATTGATAATTCCGTCATTTTCTCGTGCAGTGCAATATTATTGCATAATTTTTTTGGTTGAAAATTGGTGCCCCGACTCTACGGCTATACTACAGAGGTGATCGCTCTTAAAACGTCGCTACATCACTTAAAAAATGACACTTCTTTACAATTGATGCAACATCATTATAGGAACAAAAAACGAGGTAAACCAATTCAAACAATAGTTTTATAATATTTTTTAAGAAGTTCGTAGCAATACTTTGATAAATATTAATCCGTCATGGTGAATATGAATTCACCCTAGAGTAGGGGGACATTATTGCAAAATTATTTATGTTTAAAATTGATGTCTCGACTCTACGACTACACAACAAAGATGGTTGTTCCTAAAACGTTGTTATATTAGAAAATGACATTTATTTACAATTGATGCAATATCGTTTTTGGAACAACAAGAGAGTTGAACTGGTCCAAACAACAGTTTGTAATATTTTTTAAAAAGTTCATAGCAATGGGTGAAAATGGATTCAAACTAAAAAATATTCAGTTAGATGAGAAAAGTTTGAGTTGTTTTAGAGACCGAATGAGACCTGTAAAAGAGTAAAAAAGAAAAGGAGTTAGATAGTAGTGTTGTAATTATTTTACTAAAATATCACAATTTTAAATTTATTTACAAGGCTCCTGAACTTTCAAAAAAAACCCGTTTTCAAAACACGACTTCCAATGTTTAAAAACATGTTGTTCAAGACGGGGGTGGAGATTATAAATTTACCCGCGTACAGGAATGAAGATGAAAATTATACTCATTAACGAGAGTAGATCGAGAATGAATGGAGGTTTTTTAAGCTGGAGACTACACCCTACACTCTCAATTGCTCCTAATTCGATCCACTGACATTTCTATCTGCAAGCCATGGTTATTGTCGGATCATAAAAACAACCAAATTCGTTGCATATTATGTTGCAATCGTACACACATTTTGTCAATGGCATGGAATTAATATATAGGCTTGGATAAGTTTACCGTGCCCAAAAAAAAAATGTATGTAATATTACAATGAAATTGATTTAGAGACTTTTTAGACGTTATTCTTATCATGATCGTGATTTTTCTACCCAAAGGAAAAGTCCTTCTCTTTTAGGCGATTGTGGGCGGTGGCGGTTTCGAACTCTGGACACTGCAACACTGTAATAGTTGTAGTCCCGTGCAATAATACATTAATTATGATTTTATTAGATAAGACGGTGGACTACATTGTAATATTTTTTATTCTTTATAGAGACAATGAAAAAAAAAAATTAATCATTTAGGAGAGAAATTAAAAATTTTGATAATTTTCAAAAAATAAAATAGAATTTACTCCGATATTAAAAAATTACCTTCTTAGTTTTTTGGAGGAAGAGAGAGAACGGGACACGAAGAGGAATTTGAACCCTTGACTTCAAAAAAACAAAACATTTACAAAATAAAGAATACTATTAGATTCAAAACCCGTTGATATATTAAAAAATTACTTGTTAATACCGTAATGAAAACATAAAAATGGCGACAAAAAAAATATACGACACACTCATTTATATATCAGTTATACATAAATGATGCACGACATGAACCCGATATAATATAATATGAACTTGATATGATAAGCTTAGGTGAACCTTATTTTTTTTATTTGGGGTAATTATTCTTTGATGTAGATAGAGTAGTTACTAACATAAACTGAACCATATATTTACATGTAAATTTATTAATAAATAGTAATACTATTTAACAACGATGATGTGTTCGATATTTTCTCCACAAATAGGGCATCTAGGCCATTAATGGATTAGGTAGAGCCAGCCCCCGTTGTCCTACTTTTCAAATTTCTTCCATAAATTTTCAAATCTATTAATTTTGTGGGGTAAATTATATCTTGGCGTTGTTAATTATGAGCTAAGTTTCACTTTGTTCTTTAAAATTTTAAAATTTTCATATTATTTTCTCAATTACTTACATCCGGTGTGTTGAGACAAAGCAACAAAATTACACAGTTCAAGTGACAAAACAAAACAACTTTTCGTTAAATTTTTAACAAATATTAATAATTTGGGTGATGTAAAATTAATACATAGTTGAGGGGTACAAAATAAAAAATATGTGTGAAAGCCAAGTTTGTTTCAACTCTGCTAGGTGGGGCTATCCCACATCGGATAGTCTTAAGGAAAGTGTATGTGCTTATATAGACTTTATAGCCTTCCCCTTTTAAGGTGTTGGTTGTAATTGTCCTCTATTCAAAAAAATCGTGTGTTTCAAGATGCATGTTTGTGGGCTCTGCTAACCTCCCTCTTTGGGGTTGACCATAGATCGGGTGAGACTTTAGGGCCTGGGTGAATAGGGGCATGGGCAATCCTATATCGGATAGTATTAGGGTGTGTGTGTGTGTGTGTGTTTATATAGACTCCTGCAATCTTCACTTTTTAAAGTGTTGGCTGTACTTGTCCTATGTTAAAAAAAAAAAAAAAAAACTCTGTTAGGCTAATGGACTGGGCCGCAAGACGACCGAGCCAAACTGCCCAAATGTCACGATCTACTGGCCCCTACCTGTTGCACTATTGAGCTGCCCAATAGCCACCGCATGATGGGTTCCCGACATCTTATGTCCTGGTGGGCTACTGCCTACTAGGTTGATGGACTAGTTCGTGGATCATAAATCATTTAACTTTTTTTTTTATTTAATGGTTAGGAATATTTGGACCAGTTTATACGTATCTCGATTAATTTATTCTTTGATTCAATCAAAGACAAGTCATTCTTACCTGAATTAAGGTATTAATAAATAATAAATCTCTCATGGTTTGGCTTCAAAGGGTTATCAAGATTTAAATTTAGAATGTCTAATTTTACAATTTATTTTTATTACTACTTGAACTACCTATTGGGGTTATAAACCATTTATCGAGGCTCACCCTACCATCATATAAATTCTCGAAGTTAATATGCCTCCCACTACTCATGCAGATTGAGCTTGTTAAAAATAAGTTCAATGACCCAAATGGGAAAATCTTATTTACTATTTCGAGGTCCCAAATTTGAGTCGGGACAGTTCTTCGTTGGCAAGAAAACATGAGCACGTCCATGCAATTGTTGTTGCTGTTGAGGCCCAACCCAAGTTGTCCTGTCACCCAACTTAATGGATCCAGATTTAAACAAACGAAACCGGGTTGTTGCTGGCCCAACTCAATCCTTCATGTTGTGATGCACCAAGTTAAGGAACCTAGTTTAAATCAAAGTAACTTGGTTGATAATGACTTGTCGGATCTAGTGGCCATTTATCGATCACACATCATTTTAAGAGGTTAGCATTTCAAGAAGATGAAAGAATGGAAATTGTGGGAAATTTAGTCGTGTGTAGGGACCATGCAAATTTAACCCTTGAATTTTTAAGCATCTAATTAACAATAATTAATCTCAAATATATACGCTTCGCTTACCTACTTTTTTACGTAATTATTTGATAATTGATTTCTAATTGTCGCATTAAACTTTAAGAGTTCCACTTCATAAAACCAAACCACGTCTTGGTTTGTTGTACGAAATTGTGACTCAAATGACGAGACTCACTCAAAACACAAATAAGATAAAGAACAATTTCAATGGTAGTTCAGTGGAGACATATATGAATTATAAATTCAGATATTTTTAGATCGAAATTTAACAACTCTTTTAGGACCAGATTATAAAGTATTTATTTATCATGAATTCTCTAGTGTTGATGTAGATGATTTGTCTTTAATCAAACCAAAAGAAAAAGTAAGTAAAGAGTTCATAACCTGACCCGAATACATCCGACCACGAGACAAAAAATATTGTTATAAAAATTTCCCATTATTTAATCTTTTATTTTCAATCTTTTCTTCTAATATTACTCATTAAGTAGTTATTTACACTTTAAAACGACGTCACAGTGATTTGGATTTTGAAGTTTCTTCCCTCTATTATTATGTTATAGGTGGGCCGGCCGTGGGGTACTTCCACGCTTGACTGTGTCAATGGCTGCATCTAAACCCGCACGGCCACCCATTTCCCTATGAAGACATTAATACGGTATTTAATCCCTCTTTTTCAGCTGATTAAGTGTTCCAAAGAACACCAACGACTCTGTAGTCTTCTCACCAAATGCACCCAATCACTTCTAAAAATTATGCTCAAATCACTAACCCCAACACATGAAACAACGACAAATAATGTTGTTTAATAAACCCAATCCTTTGAATTGATTCAATTTTAATTTGTTTAAATGAATAGTAAGATCTTTTTGAATTTTTAAACACATTACATAAAATTAGAATAATGTATTACTTGATGACTCGAAAGATTAGAACTCTTTGTATCCATAATAGTGTGTTATAACACTTGTCGTAGCGGGTTAGACAATTTAACTTTATGATCTAAAGGTTGTAGATTTGAATCTTATAACAATTTAAACAACATTAAATTTAAAAAAATTTTGAACGACGCCGTTCGATTAAAGTCTCGATAAAAGGGGGAAAAGGCCTTCAAAAAATATTATTAAATTTGATATAGTGTTGTAAATTTTGGTTTACATATTTATAATTATGGATTATAGGAATAATAAATTATTTTTTTATTTAACAAATGAAAAAAGTAGAGATATACCGAGAATAAATAACTTTTCGGGTGCCATTGTTGTATCCAATCAAAATTAGTCAGCGGAAGTTATGGGCACTTACGGTGGTCCTTATAAACACCCGAGTAACTCCATTGAATTCCAGCTGGTTGAGTTTGTGCAGCGAGTCTCCAATTACTTCATACTCTAGCTAGTGTGCTTACTTCGTATGCTATATTTCAGAAACGCCGTCGCATAAAGCATTTCAGCTACCACTACCACCACTGCGATTCCAGAGAGAGAGAGAATGCAGAGACCTCAATAGTCGCCGCAACGCAGATTTATTATCGTCGGGAACCTGACGGCAAGTAAGATTGATTCAGATCCTTGACCGAGGGTTCCCGCGAGAACTTGATTGAGTTTCTGAGTTTTCCTGAGGTTTTTCTCTCTATGGCTTCGGAGGATGTCAAGACGGGTGAATCCGCGGTTTCGACGATCGTGAATCTCGCCGAAGAGGCGAAACTTGCGAGACAAGGAGTGAAGCCTACGAGAGAGCAGATCCTCAGTATCTGCAAGTCTTTGGTCGCCGGAGGCGTTGCCGGAGGCGTGTGAGTTTTTATTTTGTTATCCAAATATCAATTTCCGAGAAAAAATGCAGTAAAGATTATATTTTTTACACATTTTGTCTGGTTGCTGAGAAAATTTGGAGGTAGAAATGAGAAGTAATTTGAAAGATCACATGATTAAATTATGCTTAGCTGCTTTATAAGCTTTTCTTGTAGTCTTTGAGTTACTTCTTGATATTAATCGAGTTGCTGTGTGTATCTCAGGTCACGCACTGCTGTAGCCCCATTGGAACGATTAAAAATATTGCTACAGGTTGGCTAGTTTTGCCTTGAATTTGTTGATTTCCTTGCCCATTGAATCCCCATATCCATGCTTTGTTGTGCAACCATCACATCCCCAACTCCAGTCCTTACTCATTATCAAAGGTTCGGTAGCATATTTACATCTGTGTTTACATAAAGCATATGTGCATATTTTCGCATCTAGCTTGACTATCGAAGCACAGGTGTAATAAGTAATTATGCCATATAGGAACAGTTGATAAAATTTTAGTTGACAATAGTAATAAAGTTCAGTCTTTGAATGTCACATAGATGCTTCCTCTATGCCTTCCTCCCCCTTAACGTTTGTGTACTGCAAATAAGGAATCTCACCATTGCCATGCGGTATACTCTACCACAGTCCATCTAATTTTCGCTTTGATATGGTTGGACGCGTCAGTTATATGGTGGTTCAACGGCACTTCTTTTTTACTTATACTTGGTAATCTAATTGTGTTGGCAAAGTCTTCTAATTTATCAATCTAATGGAAACCTTTTAGTTTCTTATTTGGCCATCATTTGTTACTATTCCTTCATTTCCATTGCTAGTAGTAAATCATGGCATTTGTCCATGGTTGTAGCTTGATTTTAAATTTTTACACTTTTTCATCTAATTGTGCACCGTCACCGATGTAAATCACTGGGCCTTTTTCTTGTTGTGGTAATATATATTACATTCGTGTTGTGAAGAAAATTTGTGAACCCACTTCAAGCTGTAAAAAAGATAATTCAAATAGTGGATTGCTTTTATGTAATGCAACCAGTGCAATATTGTACCACCAGCATCAAAATGTTCATGCCAGACTTTTAAATGATTTCAAATTAATTTTATACATTTCTGGTTTTCAAATGAATTGCCTAATATATTTTTCTTATGGGTAAATTGAAATTCTATATCACAAGAATATAAACGGTCTGGCATTTTGATCAACTGGTACCATACAGACCGGCATTGCTGGTTTTTTTTTCTTAAAATATATGCGTTGAAAGAAAATTTTGATCAACTAGTACCATGCATATTTCATATATTAAGTGGCACTTTCAATATGCAGGTTCAAAATCCCCATAGCATAAAATACAACGGTACAGTTCAAGGCTTGAAATACATATGGAGAACTGAGGGCTTCAGGGGATTGTTCAAAGGCAATGGTACTAATTGTGCTCGTATTGTCCCAAATTCAGCTGTCAAATTCTTTAGCTATGAGCAAGCCTCCAAGTATGATCCTTTCTTGAATGGCTTTTGCATTTATATACTCTATGTTGTTGGTTGATCTTTTTTCTTTTGTGATTGTTTCCCCAGAAAGAAGTCCAATGTTTAACATGAGTGTGAAGGATTTTAAAGTTGACGGGGAATGATTTCATTTTCTGACGTAAAATTGTTGGATTTTGGCTTTATTGAGTTCATTTGAGTATGCAATGTGGCCCTTATAGTCCCAAGTTCCTGTTATTTATAGAAATGATACAAAGTCTGACCCAAAAAGATTGGTTAAAACAAACATTGTGGTCTGATTAGCTATTGACATAAGAAAAATCTTAATGAGCCACATACACTGAAAAGCATAGGTGAAAATGTTTTTGAAACATGTATTATCTGGGAAACTAACATGTATTATCTGGGAAACTATGTGAAATAATTGCTTGATTGGGCTGAAAACTGTGCAGCTTTGCTGACCAGGTTTCTTTGTGGAATGACTCTGGATATTTAGAACTTAGGTGCTTCTAACAAGTTTGATATTGTGGCAAATGCATTTCTTATGACGATAATGGGCTTCTGTTTTTGAGGCTGTTAAAATCTTATATGAGGTTCTCCCTGTATATGGAAGCAAAGGAACACATAGCATAAGTTGTGTTTTGTTTTGTTCATCTATCGGAACTCGGTTTTGGGTGGGCCAACAGCATCTTGTTGCGGCAAATGAAAAACAAAATATTAAATTTCTTTCGCAACCTCTTTCATTTTATGGTTTCTTAAAAGCTTTAGGGCATGAACTTCTTGGAATTTTTGCCTTTTGTAAAACTCTTCAGTCTTTTTTTTTCTTTACCTGCCACCTCATGTCTGGCAAATCTCATCTTGTCTCAGAGTTTCCCCTTAAACTCTTTACCACCAGGAATCCCTTTCAGCATTAATATTGGACAGCATAACTGGATTGGGCCTGGACAAGGGATTGGGATTGGGATTGGGCTTGGGCAGGGGAAGCTTTTTCAACCCTTTGGGTTGGCCCCTTGGCCTTTAACTAAAACAACCCACCTACAACACTGTTCTACCTTTTAGACATCTTGAGGAGATGTCTCTTGTTTTACGAATTTTAAATTTCAGTGGACTCCTACAATCGGGAAACTGCAAATTCAAGTGTCTTGGTTGTCTACATACTATAGAAACTATCATTAGATTATTATTATTTAACCTTCACGATCATTTACCTATTTTTATTCCATTTCATTTCGTTACTTATCCCAAGAAAAGGAACATAAATCTTCTTGCTTATTTTAACTCTCTTTGTTATATGGCGACAGGGGTATATTATTGCTATACCAACAGCAAACTGGCAATGGTATGTCTATCATCCTTTAGCTCTGTCTCTGTGTCATTGTTCTTGGGGTCGGAAAATCATCCCTACATGATTTCTATCATGTTGATAGTTTTGAACATTTTTGAATGTTGGGGTATATTTATTTTGGTTCTTGAGTGGGTGCTCATCTCACAGGATACAGGTCGTAGATTAAATATGACATGTTCTGTCATATTCCATGTGTGGTTACATGTTAGTTCGGCTTGAAACTTTTGATTTTTCTTTTTGTTGTTAATATGTGAGCTTCTAGCAGAATAAATGAATAATTGCACAGTTCATTTATAATATAATCTTATCGCCAAGCAGTTGCTTGCAGTGGTGTTTACTTGGCTGCCAATCTTTTCAAGGCCAAGAATATGTCCTACTAATGCAATTCTTCAGTATTTTTGAGATGCCAAGATTTGGTAGATATGAAGGTGATAGGTCTTTCATCTTCTCCCCACATTGTTAGCTTTTTGGTTTATTGACTTTGTGGCAAGGAGCCATTGTTGGTGCATAATTAAAGCTCAATGTGTCAAGCATGAGAATGCAGGTTTGACTTGTGGGAAGGTAGTTTGTGCATAAAGGCTGAGTTTAGGTCTTTACCTAGTTCAACCTTTTGAGCTTAGCACAGACATTATTACCATGAGATTCTCACCAGTCCAGATATATTGGTGTTTTAACCATACATCCATGGATGCAGAGAGACTGCGGGTAAACTAGGTTTTTTTCATATTCCTTCTCAAAGATAGTTAACTGCTGAACTTAGCATAAATGTGTCTAGTAGTTAGTCCATTGCTCGTACTATTTTCACATATGCTTTCTGGTTGTAAAGCACTGCCTTAGAAGTATTGTTAATGGTTAATGAGAATCTGCATCCCTCACATTTCTTTGATGCTCATGATATGTGTTGTCCTGTGCATCTGCTGAAAGCAATACAAAAAGTTCCTTCCGTGAGCTAGAAACTGAGGTATAAACAGCTCTTACTAGAAAAACTGGGGAACCATTTGTGTCATTATTCTCGTTATGTTTTGCAGAGGATGCTCAGTTAACTCCTGTATTACGCCTCGGAGCTGGAGCTTGTGCTGGAATAATTGCGATGTCTGCAACCTACCCAATGGACATGGTACGAGGCAGACTGACTGTGCAGGTTGTGAGTCTCCTTGAAAAATTAGAGCCTTTTAAAGTTTTGTGGGTTCTGTTTACGAATACCTGGCAGTTTTGTTTGCTTCTATTGCACTAGCATGAAGTCCTTTCTTATTTTTCAGACAGAGAAATCACCTTACCAGTACAGAGGAATTGTCCATGCTTTATCAACTGTGCTCCGGGAGGAAGGCCCCCGGGCTTTGTATAAGGGCTGGCTTCCTTCTGTCATTGGAGTTGTAAGTTTCATGATGATGGTGATACACTTTCTAAACTTTGTGTGTCCAATAATCAATGTTGTAATATGTGAAGTAAAGACCTATTTCTGCAGCTGTCCCACTCATGTAGTTGTGTTCATTTAAAAGTTCAGTTTTTCCATTTTGAGGATTTTATCGGTAATCTTGAGATGGTAGTGGAGGAATCTCCTGGCAATTGGTGCTACATAAGAAATGAGAAGTTTGATCTTTTTTATTTTGTCCCTTACTCCCTATAAAAATGAAATCTACTTGATGAATCTTTTTGGCAATGATCAGTCCACCTTCACTGTGAGAAGATCTTTCTTGCTAGACATATCATTATTAGTAAATCTTTGTCACACCACCCTTATTTTCTACTGTCAAACTGGGGGAAACTAGAATAGTTAAACTGAAACTTGCTTTACATAACAAGCTATGACATTCTAGAGAATAACATGGTTGTTATGCTAAACCTCTATTCTTCAGATGATACTTCTATTTTTTATTTTGTAATCAGTTTTTCCTCTATTCTGGATTCTTTATATTTGAACTTTATTTCATGATGCCTACCAACACTTCCTTGGCATTCCTATCATGAAGATGTGTATTCAGCCTAATTTTTTGCCTTTGTCCTTCCCTTGTTGGGAACTGGATGTTTTAATGCTGATTCTTGGAAGGTTTGCCATGTTATCTAGGTTTTACCAGGGTTAAGACTCTTTGTACCAACCCTAGTGTGGGTTACCTCAAAATCCTCATTTCATGATTATTCTTCTAGAGTCTCTATATTTCCCCTGTATCCTTTTTTCGTGGTAAGCTGGGACTGATAAGCAGACAATCCAGATTTTCTTCATTGTGCAACCAGGTACAATGTCAGTGCCCTGGATGGATAACAGGGAAAAAATGAAAACTGATCAGTTATAGTGACATTCTAAAACTGAGTGTTGGCCCAAGATATGCACTTTATAAGGTCTTCAATTAAGATTAATACCTTTCTGGATCTTTGTTCTGCTGTTGGCATGGAGCATGGTAAACAGAATCTTGACATCTATTGACACCACTTTTGCCCCCATCCCTGGAGATGTTTGACCAAAATCATATTCATGCTCTTATGTTCAGTTACCAGATTAAAAACGTCACATCAGGAAATGTATTTTCTCCTCGGTCTTTTTTATGGAATTTATAGTTTCATTTGGTGTTTGCAGATTCCATATGTGGGTCTCAACTTTGCCGTATATGAATCTTTAAAGGATTGGTTGATAAAATCTAAGTCTTTTGGACTTGTTGAAGATTCTGAGTTGGGTGTCACCACGAGACTTGCCTGTGGGGCTGCTGCAGGAACCGTTGGCCAAACTGTGGCTTACCCTCTCGATGTCATTCGTCGGAGAATGCAGATGGTGGGATGGAAAGATGCTGCTTCCATTGTTACTGGTGACGGGAAAACCAAAGCTCCCCTCGAATACACAGGCATGATTGATGCTTTCAGGAAAACTGTTAGGCACGAGGGCTTTAGAGCATTGTACAAGGGTTTGGTCCCCAATTCAGTGAAGGTCAGTCAGATATTCTCATCCTATAACGTGACTTATATTGTTCCATCATTCTGATCACTTCGTCCCAATTAAAATTCCAAGGATGGATAGATAATTGGTAATTGTTAAATGAAGGTTGTGTGGGGATGTGCCAATGTCTCAGGATATTGTTCACAAATTGATTGTGTCAGGTATTGTGTGTCGTGGGTTAGCTTGTTTCGGAAATTATTGAAACAATCTCTTGATAGCTTATCATAGAAAACCATCAATTATTCTTTTATACGTGGGTAGGAATGGAAGATCAAATAGGGCTAGCACTCAGAGAGAAAGTAATTGTTTAAAAATGGTTTGATTGTTCATTCCATCACTGGCTTAATGCCTAGGACAGTTAATTCTGCACTTGATTCTGTGTGAAAACGTGTGCTGAACCAATCAACTCATAGCAATATTGGTATGCAATTGGTACCAAAAGAAGTTGCTGATACCTTATAGAAAGATGTTATTACTTGCTGTAAGGGTCATGTTGTCCCAAGTCGGGTGAAGAGATTGAGTCATTGTGGTAAGACCCACTGCCTTGAGCCTTGGGGCCAAGTTTGGTTCCATTGAGCATACAAAGGCCTTCTAGTGGTTGTGTGTTACTCACTAACACTTGCCTTTATAAGTTACTACCTGCATTTGGGTGTTTATTTTGTTAATTCATTTGCTTGGTTAATAAGGTGATTTGTTATTGTTTTCATACAGATAATGTCCAATAATGTGTTGACTTTGCTGTTACTTGGTTCAGGTAGTACCATCCATAGCCATTGCTTTTGTGACATACGAACAAGTTAAGGACATATTGGGAGTAGAGATAAGGATATCAGACTGATGGGCAGGAAGCTCTGAAATTTGATCTTCGAGTGTGCCACTAAGTTATGGTTTTCCTCGACCAGGTTGGGTATATCTAGCCTCCTTCCCGCGTCCATCGGAGGATGATGATCGAGACCTGTTGTAGTCTTTGGTTATTTTGCTTCCCCTTATTTAGCAGTGTATCCTTCATTTTGAACATGCTTTAGCTTTTAGCTTTCAGCTGCTTATTTAGATTCTGTGTCAGCAAGTACTTGCAAAGAATAATGCAATAAATGCATTGCAAGAAGTGATGTTTAGGGTCAATAAAACATCTCTTTTCCTCAATGCTATGACTGATTTGATGCAGCAATTCTCTTTTTCTGGCTTGATATTTGATTTCATTTTCATGTACCACTATAGGAATCCGGACTGAATCTTCTACTGCACAGCAGAGATGCTATTCCTCAAAACAACATGTGTAAAATGGCATTGGTTTCGTGTTGTATGTGTAAAACGGCGTCGTTTTGAGGAACACATCAGAGGATCTGTGTTCCCACTATAGATCTGGCAAATTCCTAAGTGGAAAAGAGGGGACCGATATGCGATTGCTGTGACTTGATGCCATGTAGTGCGTGGTCGTGGACATCTGCTTCCGCAAAAAGTGTCTATTTAAAGTGTAGTATTCGATTTAAAGTGTCATTGACCACAAAAAGTGAAACAAAACTATTAGAAATAAATAAAGAAAAAAATAATAACACTACACTTGAAGTTTTCTAGAAGAATTTTTGTTATTATAATTCATATTACAACTATAAAGTGTTAAAAGATGAAAAATTAAAATTTTGTTAATTCAATAATTTTACTAACGATTAAATGTAAAATTATCTTATTCTCTCTTATATGTTTTTAGAGCATAGTCAATCCAAACTCCTAACAGTTTCAATCAGTGAGCACACATAGAAAAGATAACAATTAGGAAAAAAGTTGATAAGATTATCACATAACAATATCACTTATTAATTTGATTACCATATTTCTAGATTAGTAGTTACAGTAAATATATTTAGTTAGATTTTTGGAGTATTTATATATATAGATATTTAACGGTTAGCGGGGGCAGGGAAGGGACGGGGCAGAGGTAAGGGTAAGTCCATTCCCGCTTTCATCCCCGTACGGGTTTATACCGTATTTCTATATATGTCCATCGTCCAATATATATAATCCATCTCCGGTTCAAACAGGAAAGATTTTAACGAATACCCATTTTTTTCCGGTTCACTACCATCCCTACTCACCACCCTTCTTACTCTCTGCATGTGAAACAAGTATTGACAAACTTTAGGTATATCAACAGATTGAATTTGAATTGATTTGAACAAAAATTGGATTTTAAAAGTTCGAACAAATTTAATTTTCATGGTTCAAATATGAATTCGTTAACCATTCATAATTCTATTCGATTCAAATAACTTACTTTAATTAAAATTTAACAAATTACATCTATTTTTTATTAAATTTTTTCAAATAATTATTTAATTTTTTTTTTATTTAGATGAGATATAGACATATTCAAATCCAAATTTATGAAATATAAAATAGCAAATTCTGATTCACGATCAAATTATCAATAAAAAAAATTTAATTTATATTCGATTAATCGAATTCAAATTCGAATCGAGTTTAATTCAAAACCTGATCCATTGACATCCTTATTTCTAAGTGGCGGTGGACTTTTCGTCCCTTTTCCTTTATATATTTACCACACGAGCAATATTATTAAAATTTAATTTATTGACTTAATTCACTATAATTTTTAAATTGATTGTAAGCTTCATCAAATATTGAAATTTGGTGTTAATCGAATGAATCTTATAAAACTATATCATTATGTCTCCAAATTAAATTAGATTTATAAGTGTAAATAACATTATTCTTACAGCAAACAAAAATTGCAAAAAAAAAAAAAAGCTGCTTTTCACAAATATCCCAAAACCAAGGGGTATCTTGATGAAGAATTCGAAGAGGGGGTTAAGAAAGTGGCAGACTCAGTCAAAAATGCGAAGCTCCCCAGATGCAAGCACAATGATTGTCAATGCCTTTGTGAGGTGAGAGATACAGCAGTGTAGAAGATGAAGTGGTACGCCGTCGCTTCGCTTCTCACCATCCTTACCAGCTCTCAGGTCTGTCTGTAACCCTAACTGAAACCCTAGCTTTTTCTCAATCATTAGCCATGGCGTAATTAATGGTATTGGTCGTCTATATGGAATGTCAATCACCATCCTGAAACTAAAGAGGTTTTAATAGTAGTTGTTGAAACAAAATAATGTATACGCACGATTTAAAATTTATTTTTTTCTGCATTTCTGATTGTAACCCTTTGAATTCTAAATTTGTATTATGATGCAGGGAATTTTGACAACACTTTCACAGAGTAATGGGGGCTATAAATATGACTATGCCACTGTTCCCTTTCTTGCTGAAGTTTTTAAGGTACTTCATAGACTGTTTAATCTTATATAATTGCTATGATGTATTTTCAAATTAAGACTAGATAATTAGACATATAAAAGGAAAAGAAAAATTGGTTTGTCAAAGAAAAAGGATCTTTGTCTGCTTCATTGTAGAATTTGAACCTTCAAATTAGATATATATAATGTTGTTTCATTACATTATGGAACTCAACATATTGGTAATACTCTTTTCAATTTCAGCTTCTTGTATCTAGTGTTCTTCTTTGGAGAGAGCTTCAGAAGTCACCTCCTCCGAAAATGACCACGGAATGGAAGAGTGTTCGTTTATACCCTATTCCTTCTATCATATACCTCATTCACAATAATGTCCAATTTGCTACCTTGACTTATGTGGATACATCCACATACCAGATAATGGGCAATTTGAAGATTGTCACAACTGCGATACTATTCAGGTGCTGCTTTCAATTATCGTTTTGGGTTACATTGAACCCATTATTGCTGAATTTACTTTGTTTTTTGTATGTCGAGCATCAAAACTATTTTTCAACTAACTGTCTTTTATTGGATTTCTGATATTGGTCTTGATTTTTATAAAGTAGCAGATATTTCTATTTCTTATAGGCTGTTTCTGAGGAGGAAGCTTTCTAATTTGCAGTGGATGGCAATTGTTCTATTGGCTGTTGGAACAACCACAAGCCAGGTGCCCCTGGGTTCCTCACTCCTACTTTATTTATGCTGCTTTGTGCATTGATATGTGCCACAAACTAAATTCTTCTTTGGAGATGTGATGTGTTAAATACTTCTTTTGTCTCCACCACTAGCATACTTAAACTAGGAGTTCACTCGTTAGTGGGCAATAAAGACATCTCCACTGTATGCCCCCTGCAAGTCAATATATCACAATATACGAAGAAGCAGAAAACACTATGTGGCTTAATTGTAGCTACATGGTAACTCATGTCTAGTCTGTATGTTGAGAGAATATTTAGCAGATGCTAGCAGTGACTAGGGGTTCATGGTCAACTCCAGGTTACATGTATAGTCAGACTGAAGATCCCGGTAAGTAAATTGCCAGCTTGACTTCTAGAATCCATGTTTGGGAAATTATGATATAATTCAACTGCATAGGGAAGTCAAAGCAACAAATGACACATTGATTATTTTCCTCAACTCTATAACACATAGAATGCCTTCTCATCTGCATTTTTTGTTGTAGTTGGACCACCTAAATTGATCTTGAAAGCCTTTCTGTCAAAAAACATTACCCTTCTATAGTGAACATCTATGACGCATGGATACGGATACAGCGATACGATAAAGTTTAAAAAAGTAAGATACGGGTACTGTCAGGATACGGCCATAATAAAATATATTTAATATTTTTATTATTTTCAACCAACTTAACACTTATATATTTTGGTTGTTCTTTAACATATAATAAAGAAAATTAATAATTCTTTTAGTTTCAAGAAAATATATATCGTGTCGCTGTGGTATATTCCAAAGGGAAGTGACTAATTAAAAGAATCAAAACTAATATTTGCCTAGTATTTAGAAGTAATTTTTACTAAGATTATAATGTAATAGTTTTACTATATGGTCTTTTGACATGTAATTGTAGATAATACTTAAAAAAACACTCATGTGCCTTGGAAGTAACATGAAATTTTTGTTAATGTATTGTATAGTATGTGAATTCGAAAAGAGTTGTTAAAAGTTCAATTAAAAAATTATACATGTTGCTCTACTACAAAAGTATCCGTGAAGTATCTTAATATTTAATTATTATCGGATACGTAGAAGGTGTATTCGATACGGGTACGTCAACCTCAACGAAGTATAGGTGAATATTCTTACTTCTTGAGTGCAAGTGTGAGAGATTATGATTTAATTCAACTGCATAGAGAAATCAAAGCCTCAAATGAATAGTGCCTCAAATTTGCCATTATACACAGAATGCTTTCCCATCAGCATTTTTTGTTATAGTAGGGCCAGCTAACTTGATCCTGAAAGGGGTTTGTGTTGAAGAAAAAAATTTGTAAACAAGTTTTTGCACATCTTTGTCTTGACTTCTAGTTTCTTCTAATGGATGACCAAGTTAACTTGTACATGGCCAAAGTTTCCTTGTATTTCTCATATCTCTTCCATCTTTTGCTGGTACAGGCTAAAGGCTGTGGAGAGGCTTCATGTCACTCCCTCTTTTCATTTCCAATGGAGGGTTATATGTTGGGAGTTTTGTCTGCTTGTCTTTCAGCATTGGCTGGTGTTTATACAGAGTTCCTGATGAAGAAGAATAATGACAGCTTATACTGGCAGAATGTTCAGTTGTATACGTAAGTCTCTTTTATTTGAACAAGCACAACCCACCAGTATACATTTTTAGATTGAACATGGCTTCGCTGCATTCAAGCTCAGTTGCACTTGCATGTTTTTTTCTTGAGTGATCTTCTGTGAGCCAAAATTTCTGAATCAGTTTTCCTTTTTTCTCTTTGAAGTGGTTGAGGATTGAGATTTTCAAAAGAATTGAAAGAAATAAAATGAAGAGAGTATATTATACATTCCTAATTGTATTAATCTACATGAATTTCATGTATAGAGACAGTATGTGGTACATTATCAAAACGAATTTTTCCATGCAGATGTTAGTCATCCAAAACATTGCAATTTGAATGCCCGAAAATAAAATTTTCATTCCATGAATGGCTAAATTTTTACCCAATTTATATTTTAGTTTTCTCTATTGTCAAGGCATCAGGTATTATGGATCAAATTTACCACGGGGCCTGAGCTTAAGCATATAAAGATGTCTAGCACTTGCTGTTTGCACTTGTAATTTTGTATTGATGTCCCCTACTTAATGCCTAGAAGACTGTACTATATACTTGTATATCGTCTTCCAACCTATCGCAACCCAGTCCCCAAAAGGTTTGGGGGATTGAATCCTCTGAAAAGTTTAACTAACTCCATTCTGATTTTTTTTTTCCTGGGAATAAATCTTCACAACATATTGATGATCACTTATATTTTATGTTATGACATAGTTTGTTTGAGCTACATAATTCCTTGTTAACTGGTAGATTAAACAAGCTGTGAGACTTGGTCAATGAAAATTGATTGCAATATCAAAAAATATTCAGTTACTGGAAGCCTTTATAGGGGAGATTAATGTACTTATTTTCAGATTTGGTGCAATTTTCAACATGGCACGGCTTCTCTTAGATGATTTTAGAGGTGGATTTGAAAAAGGACCATGGTGGCAACGCCTTTTGAGTGGATACAGTATCACAACATGGATGGTGGTGTTAAATCTGGGTTCTACTGGGCTTCTGGTTTCTTGGTTAATGAAGTATGCTGACAATATTGTGAAGGTACACTTTACTTTTTTATGAAATTTTTCCGCTTTCTCCATGTTTTCCAAATACAGTTTTGATGATTTTTGCTGACAATGATGGTTTCTGACTTGATAGTATTTTACCTTCTAGTTTTATGTATTCAAAGCCCAGTCAATGTTAATCTTGGAATAACCATTTTTTTAGGTTTAACAAGGCCAATAAGCCATTATCCTCACAGTTTTTAGCCTGTGTTTGACAAGTGCTCATTAAATCTAACATTTTTCTCTATGCTTTCCATGTTAATTGCTTTAAATTTGGTTGCTTGTTTTAGGTGTACTCTACATCAATGGCAATGCTGCTGACAATGGTATTATCCGTGTTCCTCTTCAATTTCAGACCAACGTTGCAGGTAAGCTTCCAACTTTTGGCTTTTTAATATTCCCTTTAGAATCAAGCCATCCTTCCTTAATCAATTTCAGAGCATTTGAACATGAACCCCACCAAATAATATTATATTATTAATCTACAACTTATACATCAATGGTGCGTATATCAGATCCTACATGGGATGCAAAAACAGTTGCTTATTTCCGTTAGGACCTACAATCATGTTACTGATGTTCTTGAATCTATTATTGCTATTTTTCCTTCATTGGTTAGTATGTAATTGTGCCTTCATATGAGCTGAAACAGTGAAAGAGCTATTCTTTTATGTCAACTAGGGCCTAATGCTCCAAAATTCTTGAAGTGAGCTTTAGTATCCTCATGTTATGTACCTCAATGAGCAGATCATGCTCCTCTTTTTTTTGACGATAACCAGTCCTTGATCTTTCGTATTTCTGTCTTTTTGTATTTCTACAGCTTTTTCTGGGTATCATTGTCTGCATGATGTCGCTACACATGTATTTTGCCCCTCCAAACATGCTTGTGGATTTGCCTTTGACGGTGAAGGCAGCTCCTGAGAGTATCATTGAAGTTTCTGTTGATCGAAGAACAGATTCCTGATGTGTCATCTTCATCATATCCAGAAATTTTTTGGTATGTCTGCATGTGTAAGAAAAATTAGTTACAAGTTCTTTTTCTGATGAAGTCTGTCAGATTATGTAGAAAATCACCAAAGACAAGACATTCTAACAGGATTTGGGATAGAAAATTTGTTAGAACATTACGGAACTGGCTATTTGCCCTGTAAAACTTCAATTTGGTCCTATTACTTACCCTTTTGAAATTTTATTTCATCTTTGGTTGCAGGAAATTTATTGGATGACCAGATCTTGGTCCTATTATGATCAGTGAATTTTCTGACCAACCCAATAAAAAAATATGAAACGGAACATTTCATGTTGGGTCTTAATTTTAGTTACCATTAACCAAAGGTTTGGCATTGAGTATGTGCAGTGTGTACATGCAATGCAGTGGTGATGTTGATATTCATAAGGTTGTCATGTTTGTACCAATACAATGTTGAGATGGTGGATGCTGCAACAATCTTAGTGGGATGGTGGTGGTGGTATGAACTTCCGATGGCAGTGACAGAGGTTAAAGCAGTATGGTAAATAGTGTTGGGCTGGTGGCACGGCTGGTTGTGAAATGGTGATCTTGATGGGTAGCTGTTAGAGCTTGTCCTGATCTTTTATAATAGAGGGCAAAATTATTGGATTAACATGGTAGTTTGATGCACAAAACACTTGGGAAAAAAAATTTAAATAAATCATGATGAGGACAATTTTTTTGGTATAGGACCCAATTGGTTTCTAGCATATCCCCATAGACCAGCTCAACAATGAAAACAAGGGTTAAAGCATAAGGATTATGGACATATATTTTCTGCACAATTGGTATATGAAATGAATTAATGAAAATTATATTACGTGTCTCTTCCTGCTACACCAGGTGGCCTACATTACAGTTACAATGCTATCACTCTTTGCTGATATTAATAGCAGAGAAAACACCAGAGATTTTGTTTGGGTCTCCAGCATCCACTGCAATTGTTGCCACCACCTACCGACATTGATGGTATGTGAAATCAAGCCACTATATGTGGTCTAAATCTCTTATTTCTGGTATCTTGTACTATATTTGTCACCAGTTATTTTTGGGCAGCTATGGTTTGTTAATGAACACCATAATGTATATGGTTCATTCTCATATTTAATGCCCTCGTTTGAATAATTCCTCACCATGCATCCTGAGGCTCTCGTTTATAGCAGGATCTAGTGATAGATAATCTCAACGCTATGTATTCAATGTCAATCAACTTAATGTGTGGTTGACATTACTTGAAGCTATATCTACTTATTGTTGCATTGAATAAACAGAGTCTAGTGGCACTGGAAACTATCTAGTTTAAACCTTGTGTTGATTGGTGCAGAGAAGAGTTGCAATCCTTGTCTTAAGGGTTCACTGCTGATTTGATGTAGGTGTTGATTCTATTAGTGGCAAACACCACTGAAACGTGTTGCTTTTGCAATGTTTTATCCAATGTTACTTGGATCGTAGGTCGATTTGATACGTGGTGAGTGTACGGGTTGGTGTGTGGTGCAATGAGCGTAAGTTAAGTTGGTATGGTGTTTTATAGGTCTCAAATCATTTTTGGAACCCTTATATTTTCACTACTATATGAAATTATATATAATAGTGCATCAATTTGTGTTTGACTTTCTATGATCTAGAGTTATATATAATTATACATCCATATACAAATAGTTAATCAATTTGGAGTTAGTGTTACAACTTGGAGTTGGGCATTTAGGTGATCTAAATCGCGAACCCAAATTGTGGGTCGTCAAATGTTAGCGATCTCTGGTCTCATCTTGAAGCTCTATACATGTATTTTTTTATTTGCTGTTTCTCTGTACAGGTATCTGATACAATTAAGTCTGCCACTGGAATGTAGGGTGATAGGGTGAATAGAAAGCAAGAATACTCTGAAATCCTTCACAATTAACTTCTTCATTTGCAAGTTTCCTACTTAACTTGTTCTAGTTAATGTATTTTTAGGACCTAATTTATTAATTTAATTTATTCGATTAAAATAGAGTTCCCCTTTAATGCGGAAACCACTGGTCCACCAAATTACAAGCCAGCTAGGCTGGTCAGTGGATCAAACAGAAGGCCCACCTACCTCATGAATTATTGGAAATTGCAATGACCCACTTTTCATCTCTCTCTGAATAAGAAAGAAACTTGTCATGCCATTTGATTGAGCCTTAGGCTAGGGTGGTGGGAGGGATAGGTGTTTAGGTGAGGTGGGGCATTGTTTTATAAATTAGTTTGGGTACCTTAAGGCATTATTATAAACAACACTTCTCCATATGAAATGATGAATCTGGTGAACGAAGGGGGAAGATTGTTAAAACTTCAGAGACTTTGAAAAATCTTTGTAGTTGGTCCTGCACACGGTCACTTGTATTTGCGATTATAAAGAAGTGAAATATGAAGAGGGTGAGCGAGACGAATACGAGAGTGAGAAAAGACTAAGAAACGTAAATTATATAGACAGTTGGGTGCAATTAATAGAAAATTATGGATAGTTAAGAGGTTATGGATAGGGGTATCAAAATATGATATCATTTGTTAATACAACATGAGATTACAAGGTTTGGGTCTTTGTCAAGTCACTCGTTTCGTAAATAAGTAGATCTAATACTATATGATTAATAAATAAATCGGGTATCAGTGAAGTCAATTAAAAAAAATATACAACATGACTCGTTTGTATACTAGTTATATACGACACAAATCTGATATGACACAATTTATTAAATTTAAATTATAAATAAATTAGGTATAAGTAGAGTGTTTATTTTATGAATTCACTAAGATTCGATATGAATCCGACGGGCTTAACTGTGGGTGGTTAAAGTGAGAGAAATATAATGGTACTATGGATATTTTATGGGTGGCCAATCTGGCAATAGTGTGTACCAAATATAAGAATGAAAGAGAAAATATATGAAGTTTTCAATCCCGCTCTTGATTAATACAATTCAAACAAGGCCTATGGGCATTGCAATAAATTTCCTTTGAAAAATCAAACCCCACCTTAGGCTTTGTTTTCTCAGAAATAAATTTCATAGCTACCTCGACAATGCTTGTTACAGTACATTCCAGCTCTCTCTCTCTCTCACACACACACCACACACCACCAGCTCTATAAATTGGGCCGTCTGTTGATATGAATGGCCATATAGTTGCCTAATTGAAAACAAGAGTGAGACATTCTATTAGAAGCAGAGAATACACAGAAGATGAGTGGTGGAGGAATGGAGTCTGTGGCACAACCACCACCTAATGTGGGCGGTGGTGGTGGTGCAAATGGGCAGCAGGCAAAGGAGCGATGTGGGTACTTCCAAATGCCACTGCACTACCCAAGGTATTCGAGAGCCGAGTACGAGACCATGCCGGAGTGGAAGCTAGAATGCTTGCTCCGAGCGTACGGATTACCGATCACCGGGGATGTCAACCACAAGAGGAAGTTTGTCATGGGAGCTTTCCTGTGGCATCACTGATCGGGAGTGCTGAAAATTAATGGCTAAGCTGTTTGTAGGCTATGGTTTTTTTTCATTTTAATTTCACGTTTGGTGGTTGTTTTATGTCAAAAAAATTAGTAGTTGTTTGCACCTAATGTATCAGTTGCTAAACCTAACTGCTAATGCATGTGTGTAGACTAAGATTAAGATTAAGATCCACTCTCTTGTGGTGATCTAGTATCGAGAGAATTGAGAAAATCTATCAACTAGATCGGGTAATTATGTATAATTAATTCTGTTTTTCGGGTGATGGACGAATGATTATATAATGATTTATTAGAAATTTCTTATTCTGTTTTGTGTGTATGTGTGTGAAATGCATGCTTATTTTTTGTGTCAATCATTGGTATGATGCTTTCTATCAATGGTACTTCTTGCTTTGCAAATTTTTTTTTTTTTATTGAGGTTAAGGGTTTAAATCGTTTGGGCGATAAAAGGGCGATCGCTTGGTAGGACGGATTTTAATTGCTTGGATGTACCATATTTCAAGAATCTGGTATGAGTTCGAATTTCCACCAAAGTACAAGTCCTGATTTAATTAGCGTATGAGTTGAGGGATTGATTTATGTTCTCAAAGTTTGCCTTCGATTCTATTCAAACTCACGAACTTGAGCGACATAAACACATCTTGCTCGGAGTAAACCAAAAAATTTCCCCTCTACACAAAAAAAAAAAAAAAAAAAACTCCCAACCCATTTTGGACTTGAGGCATAGGAAGACTACTGTGGTTTGCTGATAATTGAGCCATGTCACCCATGAAGAAAGAGAAAAATAAAAATATAATAATGAAAATATTGGCTTGGAAGTCCACTCATTTTTCATTTAATTTTTTTGAGTTATTGTGTGCTGTGGCTTAGGATTGCAATTGAACCAAATTAAACATAGCTTATACACAAATGTCTAAATATGAAGCTAAAGTTTCTTAAACTAAAACAAAAGAATTGGAGCTTAAACTTGACTTTGAAAGAAATTTTACTTTGTCGCTTTGGGCTTTTTTTTGGTTTGGTTAGAATATCGATTGGGTTTAAGTTTTATGGTTTATATAGTCGAGTTTCAATAGCAACTCTTATCGAACTCGTTTTTTTAAATGAGTCTAAAAATTGTTCAAGTTTGATTTATTTAAAAAATGAATTGAGCTAAATAGCTGAATATTTTACATATAAATGAATCAAACTTTGTAAATTTAAGCCAATATTTTAGACTCATTTAGAACACAAATCAAATTCGAGTCAATTCGAATAACTCGTCTCGATAGACAGCCTTCCTTGTGCTGACTTCATTTACGACCCTTTAAGGCCCATCACACATACTTTCAGCCCACAAGACCGAACTGCCTGGGCTATAACCCATTAACTTTGCACACCCAAAGCGTAAGTTAGCATTACCGGCTTACCATAATTAAGTCGTCACGCAAAACACTCCAGTATTTATACACAAAAACCCTCCGAAGGGGAAGGGCGAGGGGGAGAAAGAGAGATCATAATTTTCATTCACTTTTCCCTCTCTTTCTGTTTTTTAAAGCAAAGAAATCTCAAATTCTCTCAGATCGAAACCATTGTTATCGGAGAAGAAAGAAAGAGAAGTTAGAGAAAATGCCGAGGGAAATCATCACACTGCAAGTGGGACAATGCGGGAACCAGATCGGAATGGAGTTTTGGAAGCAACTCTGCCTCGAACACGGCATTAGCAAAGAAGGCATTCTCGAAGATTTCGCCACTCAGGTTCACTCTCTCTCAGTGTATTTGCGTACTTTGATAAAAGAAAAGAAAAGAAAATGAAAATAAAAAACCTAAAAGTAATAGAGTTTTGGTTATTTATGTTGTTTTGAGAGAGAAAATTTAAGAAAAAAAGAAGAAGAAGAATAAGTTACTAAGTCGAATTGTTGAGTGACACTCAGTTGAGTGAAAATTTTGTTTTATTTTGATTTTCTATTTATTTTTTCCCTGCATGTCGTTAGTTGTTTTGATAATTATTAAACTTAGAATGTTATTTAGCTGTCAAAATAGGAAATTAGCAATGCTACTGTGAAGTTCAAAACATCTGCCTTCTTCAAACGTGTGTTTACTGTTAAATCAACGACTGAAACATAATCTTTTCAGAAAATTTGCTGCTATAAATCCCAAATCTGATGAAAATTTTATGTTGAACTGTAAAATAAGGGTTTATATAAACTATTGCGAGTTTAACTACTCAATCTTATGTGTTTGTGTTGAGAAATATGTGTAATTGCACACTAACACAAGACATGCTTAAATTCTATGCATGTTATGTGTATGGACACGTTTTATATATATTATTGTGTTGATGTTGCTATAAATGACGACAAGGGTCCCCAGGAATTTAACAAGCGTTTTCAGCAGGTATTATTTGTTGTAGGAAACTATTCGAATATTTAATTTGTATTTTGGCAGGGAGGAGACAGGAAAGATGTATTTTTCTACCAAGCTGATGACCAACATTATGTTCCGCGAGCTTTACTAATGGATTTGGAGCCCAGGGTGATTAATGGTATTCAAAACAGTGAATATCGTAACCTATACAATCACGAGAATGTATTCATTGCTGATCATGGAGGGGGTGCTGGCAATAATTGGGCCAGTGGATATCATCAGGTCAGTAAATGGTCTTTTACAAGGAAGCATTGTCTGACATTTCTTTGTGTTGTTAAAGCTGTATGCTTTGGTGGCATGTATGCTTTCTGCTAGTATTGAAAAACCCAAGTATTTAATGTTGTGTTTTGCTGTTATTGTGAAATGCACACGACCATTTGAAACACATTGGGTGTTTACTGAAATTATTGAGTTCATTTGTAGGTTCAGATATTTTCTGAAAAACAAGATTTATGACTTACTCCTTTTAAGTTTCTTGTTGCAAAGGAACTTCACTTCCTTTTCTCAAAGGTTGTGGTTGAAGTTTTTGTATTCTGTCCTATATGTTTTGGATGACATATGAGTTTGGTATGTTTCATACTTTTGACATAGCCAGTATGGTTTGATGAATCAGGGTAAGCAGTATGAGGAGGATTTGATGGACATGATTGATAGAGAAGCAGATGGAAGTGATAGTCTTGAGGGTTTTGTTCTGTGCCATTCAATTGCTGGGGGAACGGGCTCAGGTTTTGACTCCTTTTATTTATTTCTCCCTACCTATGTTTTCAAAAATCTGGCACATGTGAAGTTTCTTTAGATTCCCAATATTTCTGGAATTTGCTATTGATCACCATAAGTTTAGATATTGTAATTTTCATAATGCGCTAAAAATTTGTTTCGTTTTTTTTTGTCTTTCACCCTCTTTCTAAGTGACGTTTGTAATAAACTCAGCTTACTGATAACAGGGAGAAAATGTTATATAGCAGAAATGTTGGTTTTTTAGTTCGCTGGTCTCATAGTTGCTTAGAATGCCCTTGCCAACTAAGTGCTTACTGTTCATATAAAATTCCATAATGATAGAGTTAATCACTTTCTTGCCATAGAAATTTTCAAGGGGTTTCACCTCTAGGACTTCTATTGTATCAATGATTGCATGCTCTAATGCAGGTATGGGTTCATATCTATTGGAGACTTTGAATGATCGCTACAGCAAAAAACTTGTTCAGACATACAGCGTGTTTCCTAATCAGAATGAGATAAGTGATGTGGTGGTCCAGCCGTATAATTCCCTCTTGACACTCAAGCGACTAACACTGAATGCTGATTGTGTTGTGGTCCTTGACAATACTTCCCTTAATAGAATTGCTGTGGAGCGTCTACATATTACAAATCCTTCTTTTGCCCAAACAAATTCTTTAGTTTCTACTGTAATGTCAGCTAGCACAACAACATTGCGTTATCCAGGATACATGAATAATGACTTGGTTGGACTTCTTGCTTCTTTGATCCCAACGCCAAGATGTCATTTTCTAATGACCGGGTATACACCACTCACGGTGGAGCGCCAGGTAGAATTTAACATGCACTATTTAGTAGATGATTTCTTTTAAGTAAACCATTTAATACACTCCTATTATTTATATGGCTAATTAATTGATTTTGGAAGAGTTATCTGCTGGAAACTGGATAGTCAGCAGGCTGATTTGTGTGTTATGTGTTCTATACCATTTTTCAAAATACAACTGATACCAATTTGGCTCAGCCAAGTTGTATTCGATTCAAAGTCTTTGCTTCCAATACCATTTCACACTCCGTGTAAATCACGAGTCTCACTCAACTCCGCCGAGTCATCTAAGTCATTGTCATCCAATCAGCTAATAACATTCCATGGCATCGTGATACGATACCTTTCATAATGTTCCATTTCATATTCTATGTAGTATTTCGTGAGTCAATGACCCTATCCCCTTTTCTATCCTTTTTTTGAAGAGCATAAAACCTCTAATCAAGTGATCCAAATGAAACTTGGGTCTAGAAATAGATTTTATGTCCAACTCTGTTTTGGTCATAAGACACTGAAGATATTGGGGGTTGAGGTTGGTCTGCTTTTTATCTTAAAAATGAAGTATGTAATGCTTGTGATTTTTTGGCTGCACAAGTTTTTCATTTTTCTCCTTTGAAAATTCTGTTGTTTGTCAGAGTGTGTCAACTTTTCGTGTATAGTTTGTGATAGAATAGATATGTTGTTGTGGAGGATGGAGGAAATTGTTCCAGGGGCAGTAGTTTGTCAAAAGCATAGGTTACTCCTGTGGCCTAAGAAAGGCTGCAGAAAAGACAAAAGAGGTTAAGAATAATCTCGTGAACTTACTGGTCTAAAAGGATTGGCTGAATTCAAGTCTGAACTGGAAAATTGTCCAAACATGTCATGGTAGTCTGCTTGTGCCTTGTATTGCTTTGTGGCATTGTGATGCGTGCAACCACCAAGTTTAAATAGGAATGTCCAACGACAAGATTTTATAAGTAATGCAACGCGAGAATTAATTAGGTGGGAGAAATAAGGATGACATAGAAACCGAATCATGGGGTTAAAAAGGGGCAGTTGGGATAGCATAGCAGGTAATCACAGGGCAAATAAATAGCAATGGGAATTTTAACTCTTTCCCATGGAATCGATGACTTACGCATAACAAAGAGTCGTAAATAGATGGTCCTAACTGCCCCCAAAAGTAGGGGGCTAGTTTCTCTTTCTATAAAGTAGTTGATATTCATGGTTTTGGCATCTCATTTTCTGGTTTGATGGTCCTATCAAATGATTAAAGCACCAGTCTGATGCAGATAAATCTTTTTGACAGGCCAGTGTGATTCGTAAAACAACCGTACTAGATGTGATGAGGAGGCTTCTTCAGGCAAGAGAAATATTGCGCATAATTGTTTTGCAAAATTTGCAAAACATGGATATGGATATCCTGACAGTGGTCTGTTTTGCAGACAAAAAATATTATGGTTTCCTCTTGTGCTCGAACAAAAGAAGCTAGTCAGGCGAAATACATATCGATATTAAACATCATTCAAGGAGACGTAGATCCTACTCAGGTAATTGTAATATATCACTTTACTAGTGATTTGGGGAAGCTTTTGCATTGAAACTTATCTTTGTTTAGTCCTACAAGAAATGGATTAGATATGGCACCCCTATTGAAATAGGCAAGTGATTTTTGGACTTGAGAAGACATTCACTGCATCTGGTTAAGTGAGGATGCCTTTTCCTCATTGATGCAACTTAGTATTTATCATCTATTTTTGACTGTGGTGGCAATCCTAAGAGTTCAGTTTGCGGGTATCTGTTGAACTCTTGTCCTTAAGTGTGACGCATATTATCCCCTATTTAGTTGCTGTGTATCCACCTGTTGCTTGTTTTGCTGTCCTGTGCTCAAGTTGGTCTAATTGTCTGTAATCTTAGAGTCTTATGACATCAAAGGGGCGTCAGAAGGTGTGATATTAGTTTTAATGCTCTCTGCTGAATTGTTTCAATTTTTAGTGTTCTTTGTGTCAACTCACTCCTATAGGATTCACTCAACATGTTTATGATAGTATTTTTTCGGAATCTTATTATCCTTGGATATCTGATAAAAACAATGTTACTATCCTTGGAATAACATATAACCTTCCTTTGCCTAGGCCATTATTTGGTGACTTTATCCTAGCCCCCCTTGGATGACATGCTTGGAAGTTGGAAGGGTCTCATGTCTGAAAGACTGATCCCTATTTTTAGTTTTTCCGTTCAAAGGGAGTTAAGCTTCTAGATATTACTTGGTACTTAATAAAATCGTTTGGAAACCTACGGGGTTGGCCACCCAATCCTAATTTTTACTTTTAGTTTCACTCGACGTCATATTTAATCATAGATCAACATGTCTTTACTCTTTATACCAAAAAAAACATATGAATGTAAAGGGTAGTTGTTGCATTGTATATGAAGACTCTTTGAATCTGGGTAACGTTCTTGGGGATACATTCTCCATGATATTATGCTGAATTCACTGTTGTAATTTGTATCATGATGCAATGGTCTTATGAAAGGTTCCATTGTGGTGCAATCTAATGCTAATGTTGTTTCCAAAATTAGGTCCATGAAAGTTTGCAGAGAATACGTGAAAGAAAGCTAGTTAATTTTATTGAATGGGGCCCTGCAAGCATTCAGGCATGTCTAGCAACAACATTTAATTGTTACTTCAGTTCATTTGTTGACCCTGTCAGTGTAAAGTTGGCATGATCTTTTACCTTCTTTTTTTCCTTTGGCAGGTTGCTCTATCTAGAAAGTCTCCTTATGTTCAAACTGCTCATAGGGTGAGAATCTCTATAGTTTCCTTGTATAAACTGTTCTGTTTATCACTGTTAGACGAGTTGAGCTGTCCATGCTCAAGACTCTAGTCATTGAGAGCATGGTCAAGCTCACTCATTGGAATAAACAAGTCGAGCTCAAGCTTAATGCCTTCTAATGAATTGAGCTGCCTTGTGCTCAACTTGGGTCCATCCTCTCAGTTTTTGCACCCTTTGTTGCATTTTTAAGATTTCCATACTCTTTTGTGTGCCACGATTGTTTTATTGGATAACTATGAGATTGTGGATTTAAATATAAGGTCAACCACCTGTAAACTGTATGAGCAGAGCTTGAGCTTCTCAAGGTGAATCTAAGTCAAGCTCGAGTGAGCTTAAGCACCATGTAAGATCAGTCAACTCAAGTGTGAACAGGACAATAGTCGTCCACTCAGTTCATTCTCAGCACTATTCTTGTTTTGTTTGTTTCCTTTTGTAAAATTTATAAGAACTTTGAATTTTTGTTTCATTTTGTCTGCGCTTGATACAATCAGATTTGAAGTTATGGTTTCCTTATAACATTATGCTGAGTACTGTAAGTTAGTCGAAAAAGGTTGAACAGGAATACTTTGGTTTTTACATTTGTCAGGTCAGTGGTCTTATGCTGGCAAGTCATACTGGTATCCGCCATCTATTCTCCAAGTGTTTGAGCCAGTACGAGAAGTTGAGAAAGAGGCAAGCATTTCTTGACAATTATAGGAATTACCCAATGTTTGCTGTAAGTTACCTACCTTATTAATGTCATTTCAGTGCCAAGTTATCGTTGTTGAGAATTTTTATTGTGATTGATAATTCACCAGTGGTTTCAATGTGCATGGTTCATGGTTCAATGTGTTGTAAGCTTTATTATCATGCTGAATAGAGCTTTGTGATAAGTCAATACCTTTTTGCTGCACTTTCCATACTAGATATGCCCATAGTTGTTAGTATCGTACGATACGTTATGATACAGGCCTAAAACGATACGGATCGTAGTTATGTATCGTTTTTGTATTGTATTATCCGATACACGATACGCACGATACGTGCAAATTTTTTTTTTTTTTGAAACGACGTTGTTTTGTACCAAGTTTTTATTTTTTTAATCCCTATAACCACTGAAACGACGTCGTTTCAGTGGCTAGGTGATGTAGATCGTACTAGAGAAGAATTAGGGATGAGAAGGGAAAAAGAAAGGGATGAGAAAAGAAAAAGAAGGAAATGAGAATAGAGAGAATTTTAGAAACAAGATTTAATATCAATAATCAAAGTTTAGTCTCTCAACAAATATGTATTCCCAATATATATAAGGAATTCACAAATCCTATATATATAAGGTGATCACAAACCCTAAAATAAATAAATAATCAAAATGACAAAAAGTTAAAGAAATTACTTAAAAGTTAAATATTAAAAGTATCTAAATAACTATCATAATTAATCTATAATATCTATCCAATTCCTACACGATTCCCATCATTCTCCTCCGGTTGAAAAAAACTCTCCTCCAGAGAGCCTTCAAAGTAGAAGTATCCCAAGAGAGCAGAATGAATATGACATAATGCCTCATCTAGAATGAAAGAACTATCAACTTTTTTCCATCGACCAGGATAAATGCAAGAATCACCATCTGTATGAACACCTGCGAATAAAATAGGAGGTTCTGGAGTACCTCGATTAAGTAGCATGTCCTCCCAATAAAAATCTGAACTAATACTAACATTCAATGAAAAATTAAGCAAATAAGCATTAGATCCAAACTCAAGAATAGCAAAATAATTTTCATTAGATTTGAACAACTGACATTCAACGAGACAAGACATCAATGACAAAGGAGTAATTATAACACCCTGATGCTAAAAATAAGAAAGTACAGATTCAATTGAACACTTTACAGTAGGCAAAGAATCAAAGTTAACAATCTCAAGTGGGGTAGAATCTAGAGTAATGTCAACAATCTCTGGTGGAGAAGAATCCTAAACAAAATCAACAATCTCAAATGAATAAGAATCCATAACAATGCCATCATGATTCAGAATAGTAGACATAGAATAATTGCCAACATATTGTAAAATAGATAGCTCAATATGCTTAACATTTTGTATAGGAACTAACTGAATGAATTTTTTCTCAAGTTCAATGCTTAGTGATGATTCAATTTTTGGCACCGATGAGGTAGGAAACATGATAGGATCAAAAATAATCTCATCACTCGTATCAATACTCAAACGATTAAAAGTATGTTTTGAAGGATATAAAGCATGTGGGTCCACTGGAACAAAAATATGGCTATCATTATCCGGGTGTCCGACATTAGGTAAAACTGGAGACTTGTCCTTATTTTTTTCCATTTGCTGACTTGGCAAGAATTTTATTAAAGTGGAAAAGTTGACTTATTAATTCAGATAATTGGTTTTTCACCCCTCTACATTCTTCACATAATTGGCTGAGTGAATGTTTAGTATTGACAATTTCAATTTCAAAGATCTCAACCTTTTTTCCTAGAGCAATTTGGGCTTTTGAATGGTCACTAATAACATTGAAGATTGATCCAGATTGACCTTGATGACGACTTTGGGAAGCATGACGTTGGTACCTGTTATGTGATCTAAGTGTCCTAGAGTAGTATTCTAAATAATCTTCATAATAAAACTCAAACTTATTATGGATTTTATGATGACTTCAAGAAGCTCTAGGAGTGGAATAGATATAGTGATGACGTTGTGGAGAACTATGAACTTGAGACATTCTTGATGTTGGATAAGTATATGAATAGGCATCATAATGATCATATGAACTCATGATTAACTTTGAAAGATGAGAATAACATAAGAATGAGTTCAAGGATGCAATTAATAATTACGAGAAGTGATAAAACTTAAATAGAAGAAAATATGTTTTGGATTCTTTGCAAATTCTCTAATTTTTCAATGAATAAAAATATTAGTCTCAAATTTCATGGGAATATGCATACCATAATCAAGAAGAAATTCTGAAATTTTGGGGATAATTTTGCAATTTTTGGAACTTCTGGGGGAAAGATTCTGTAATTTCTATAATTTCTGGATTGATGTTCTATAATTCTGAAACTTCATATGCTAGTTCTGCAACTTTTGAAATTTTCTGGGGTGTTTCTGTAATTTTTAGAATAGCTGGGATGTTGCTGCAATTTTCTGAATCTGCCAGACAGTTCTTTTTTTTTTTGGCTGGTTTTGGAATTTTTTTTTCTTATGGTGATGAACAGTGCCACACGTGAACAGTGATTTCAAATGAACAGTGCACGTGTGACAGTATTTTCGGGGATGAACAGTGCATGCGTGAACAATGAACAATATATTTTTTTTTTTTGATACGAATCGAAGTTGGGCTCTGATACCAAATTGATGTAGATCGTATTAGGAAAAAATTAGGATGAGAAAAGAAGAAGAAAGAGATGAGAATAGAGAGAATTTTAAAAAGAAGATTCAATATCAATAATCAATAATCAAAGTTTAGTCCCTCAACAAATATGTATCCCCTATATATGTATAAGGAATTCACAAATCCTATATATATAAGGAGATCACAAACTCTAAAATAAATAAATAATCAAAATGACAACTAACCCTTAAAAGTTAAAAAAAATTACTTAAAAGTTAAATATTAAAAGTATCTAAATAACTATCATAATTAATCTATAATATCTATTAAATTCCTACACGATCCCCATCAGTAGGGTTGCAAAAAAAAATAAAATCCCTCATTTCTCATATTCATCGTTTGCTCATCGCTGGTCAGAGCCTCAGAGGTCTCTGGCTTTTCCTTCAGCCATCGACGGCAAGTGTGGGTGATAGCTGTGGGATTTCGACTGTGAGATTTTGCTGTGGGTGATCGACTGTGGGTGATCGCTGGTCTTCGAAGCTGCCTCCATCGAAGCTGCATTTTCTTTCATCTAAGCTACCTCCATCGAAGTTGCATCTCTTTCATCTAAGCGGCCTCCATCAAAGCCCAGGCTCCATTGAAGCTCCCTTCTTCTTCTTCTTCTTCTTCCCAGTCTCCATCGACCTGTTGTCCTTTACAGTAAGAAATGATGTTAATTTATTTACAAAGCCAAATATATATATTTTTTTTGCATAAAATTTTTTGAATCTTGATTAATTTTAAACAGTGGTTGAATTAGTGAACTATGGTTGTGAACTTTGCCTTATAATAGTAGTGGATTATGTTGATGACTTGAATAGTTGGTGGAGTATTAATAAAATGCTATGTTTTTATGAGTGTATGATATTTTTTCAAAGGTATTTATATTTTTTTATTATTTATTTAAAATTATACCGTATCTTACGATACACGATACGATACACTATTTTTAAAATACGATACGCCTTCCGATACACGATTTGATAACTATAGCCAGTCTCTTAATCACTTTGCCTTCTTTCATTGTTTTGAAGCCAATTTCATTTCTTGTTTGTCTTAAAAAGTTGATGTAGCATGAGAAGTGAGGTTGATGATTATAGCATTTACATGAATTTGTTGGAATCCTTATTGGGATTGAAGATTAAACTTCAAAAATTTGGCACTTTGATATTCTTTTTGGCCTCTTCGTTTCCTTTTGATCAGGATTAAACATGTTGGAAACTTTGCAGATATGTTTCTAACATGATCATACCTGTAAAAGTAAAAGCAATAATCATGTAGGTTGTGATCTTACATAAAAAGAAGAAAAGAGCTTGTATTTCCTATATTATTTAAGCTATAAAGTTGTATTTACTTCTGGAGTTTGTGTTTTCTTATAAGGTTTTTCTTTTAAAATATTGTGCTTTGACAAACATCATATATAGGTATTATGCCCTACTATTCTTTGTCATTGGATTGGCTAAAAATGTAACTCAAAAACAATTGACTGGAAGAAAGAACTCGATGTAGGTCGCTAAGGTGAGTATGGAGATGAAAAATTCATGAATATATATGCACTACTGAAGAAATTGGGGAGGGGGTGGTGGGAAGGAAAAGAACTGCCCTTTCAAACTAATGCTCACTAAGCCCTGGTTGCAACAAAAGCTCTTAGTTAAGTTGATTATTTTTCTATGACTCATTAACTTGAACAAAAACAGTTGGTTTCCTGATATTTTCAATAATTGTCTTTATGGAGTAGATTTATTACGAGCTTTCCCTTTTAGAAGTCTTATTTGCCATGGTTTTAGGCTAAAAGGTAAGACCAATAAATTTTAATCATCAAATAGTTTTCTTTGTATTGTACTCTGGCTTACTGGTTTACCAATCCTTCAACAGTAGTCTTTTTGTTTTAGGTCTAGTTGCCTAACTATTTGAAATCTACTGTGTGCTGAATCTGCTGATATATGATAATTTAGTCATGTGCTTTGTTAAAAATTCAAGTGATAGATTTCATGAAAGTATATGGTTCTACCTCTCTGTAAGTCTACTAGAATTTATATAGCAAATAATATAGGTATATGCATAGAATTAAGAGCGAAGACCAAAAAAATAAAAAAAAATTGTTAGGTAAATAATATAGGCATATGCATAGAGAAATTGTTTGGATGTTATGTTGTCAAATGAGGAAAAGCTAAAAAGTTAGGTAACGAAGAAAAAAATAGGAAGAGATTTACTCAAAAGTTTGTTCCACATGCTATGAAATCATGTTTCTTTCAATTATCTTTCATCTAGCATTGATTCCCATAATTGTTTGGATTTCCTTGTCTAAATGACAGTGTGGTATGGATAGTTAATTTTAACTTGGTTTTCGTTTTTGTCTCAGTATGACTAAGCTTAAGTTAGAATAAAACATTTTGAAAAGTGATAACTTATTTTTTTTAAGGTTTAGAATTTAATGTTGGTAGTGCTAAATATGTTATCTAGTTTTTTTAGATATCATTGAGGGTTTGGATTGAGCTTCTCATAAGAAATTTTTTTGATGAGAACAAATATTTTGTTGATCATATATGATTTTACATTAGTGAAGGTGGAAAAGAAGTCCAACCAAAAGCATTGCATGGAAAATTGCAATAAGCATATGAATCAAGGCTAAAATCCCACCAATCATTCCACCCAGCCAAAATACATAATGGTGGAATTCCTTGAAATTCTTTATCGACTAAGGAGCAAAAAGATGCTAGAAAGTAGCTCTGCCCATCAATCACCTCACATCTGTGTCAAATGTTCTCGTATTTCTTTCCAACCAAATAACTTGCATAATGTAACAGACTCCATAAGTTCATAAAGTGGTTCCCTTTTTCATCCTTTTCAAAATAAATGTGGATCATACCCACTCGGTAAGAAAAGAAAAGAAAATGTTTTCTTTTAAGCATATCGTAAATGTATTTATATATAGAATCAGAATGGTTGATTTAGCAAGTTTTATTTAAGTAGTTCTATTTGTCTGTCTTGGTCCCTTACCTAAGCCACCGCATATAGTGCTTTCTCGAAACTTCCAATTCCCGCCAAGTAACAAACCAGTCTCAGATGGATATTACAAATTAGACCAAAATAAGATTGGAGATCTTTGCCCCAATTGTAATTCCTCAGCAAAATTTAATACTTACCTGGATAGACTGCATATGTGCACCTTAGGCCACTAGTGTTAAATGTGCAGTTTGAGGTGGAGAAAAATTTTCTATATTGCTGTATTGCAAGTTTTTTGTTCCCTTATTTTCCTTGAAGCTAAGGTTACCGATTTCTGTAATCATGCCACAGTTGATGGGGTTTATCTTATAAATCGTAATTAGTTACCCTGATATTCTTATGATTACTTTCTACGAATCATCTAGCAAAAAGAGGGATTTAGAATTGGTTTCCAAGGCCCCCAATGTTTTTGGCACATGTTTTTATTTTATGTAGTTAGCACCAATTCTGTTTAACATTGGTCTCATTTCCATCTAATGCAAAACATGTTCAGGACAATGATCTTTCAGAGTTTGACGAATCTAGAGACATAATTGAGAGTTTGGTTGATGAATATAAGGCCTGTGAGTCTCCAGATTACATCAAATGGGGTTTGGAGGTACATGCCCTACTATTCTGATCTCTTTCATCTATCGTTCCTATTCAATCTTATAATGGGCTCATTGATATGTCCAGGATCCAGACCACATTCTAACAGGAGAAGGAAATACTACAGGGACAGTGGATCCAAAGTTATCACTGTGAAGTAACCAAGTATGTTACAATCATTTACTGGAATTTCACCTGAGATTTATTGTTACCTTCCAATTTGATCAAATTTAAGCGTATATCACTCACTTACCACATCTGCTTATCCTGAATAAGCTTTACTGGCTGGATATGATGTGGAGAAGTAGGAATGATTTACCATTTCTTCATGGTTTTGCCCAATGGCTGACTTTTTACGTAGTTCTCTGCAGTTCGTTTGTCCTTAAAGTTTTCTTTCATAGGGCAAGATATTTGATTGGTTTACAAAACTTGATAACCGTTCAGTTTCAAGTCTAAAGAGTATAAAATTTTCTAATATGGTAAGAATGTTAGGGGAGTGGCTTGATCACCTTTGAAATGTTAAGGATAAGAAGAACATCCAAAATTGACTTGGATTGAGAGAGTGAAAGATGTTATGATTTTTTGTTATGTAACAGAAAGTTTGGCATCTAGCAAAGTTAAATAGCGAGACAGGGTTCAATGCAGCCAATGGTAAGTAGCTGAATAAGTCTTTAATAGATTTGGGTTTAGTTGGAAAGTATTTATATATTTATTTTTTAAGAAAAGGAGAGAATTTTATTAATGAAAAATATCAAAAAATTACAAGAAGCAGCAAACTGAAACTGTTAAGTAAACAGTAACTGTTTTAACAAAACAAACAGTATACTGTACAAAAGAGAAAATTCTGTAACCAAAAAACAGCTTCTGTACGGTAACTGCTATATTAGTTTAGTTGGAAAGTATTTATTGGCTATTGATCACTGCTATATTTCTAGATTAATAAAGTTGTTCCACATGGACAGTTTGGCCGAAGCCCAAATTAATTAGGCAACCTTAATTCAAAGTAATTAAGTTTATGCTACCATATCCTCGTTTTTGCTTCAAATAAGCTTTTAGGTGCAGCACATACATCACTCCAAAATTTGTTAATAATGCTTTATTTCTTTCTACCAAGTCAAGGAGACTCTGTATACTGGGACTACTTGTTTTGTGATGTTCTTACATACAGGTTCGGCATATAGTTGCCTGTATTCTGTTTTGTTATGATTCCTGGAAGCTTTTACTTGTGACTAACAATCAAAAATCAGAATGCTGAATTGTTTTGAAATTTACTCATCACAGGCTATGGCATCTGGTGCTTATTATTCACAGCAGATTGAAGACAGTAAAGTAGGTCGTGTTTATATTTGATTCTTGCCTTGTTGAACACTGTATGATATTTATACAAGATAATGTTTTGTTTGGTCCATTTTCAGTAAAATTCTTGTGCATCAGAGGAAATGAAAACATATTTTCATTGTATATTAGTGTTCCAATAATTTCCTATATTTAAAATTTGACAGACCCAAAATGTGGAAAATTGCAAGTGATGGTGAATCAGGAGTTAGATGGCCTGCCCATTGTTGACATGTGCGCATAGACTGGCATGTTATGTGGTCCCATCTGGATTGGGGCGGACAATAGTCTAGTATGTTTTCCATAATGTCATTGTTTGTAATTAGAATAATAATAATAATAAGCTATGTTATGGTGCCTGCATGTGCTGTGTTTCTTAGTTAAGGGGTTGCATGTGTGGTCATAGTGGTTGATGGTGATGCTTTTCCGGACATATCATACATCTGTCAGTTGTGTATTTGTTTATGTAAGAACTTATGAGTGCAATAAAATCTTAGGAATGAACCTTGCTAGCTGTTTTTCTTTGTCTCTTCGCATGATTATGTTTTTAATGCTCTTGTGTGTGTTCCTTTTTAGTTTTTATTTGTTTTTCTATTGACAGATGTGCCTGATGTTATTGGAAGGATTCTCTCTCCCCTTATTTTGGGAAGTTCATAACCGATAATATGAGCAAGTAGGTTCTTGAGTAATTAAAAAGTTGCAATTTTGTGTATATATATATATATATATATATATATATATAAATTTTGTTAAAACCATGTTGAAATTTCAAATAAGTCTTAGTAGTCTAACACTTAATTAGGGTTGATAATTGAGTTGAATTTTGCGAACTCAAATCGAATCTCTTGAGTTTATTTTTTTAAAATGAGTTTAAAAACTTGTTTAAGTTCAAAATTAGACAAATCAAAGTTAGTCTGGTAATTTGGCTTGATTATGAGTCCTACATTCAATTCTATTTACCTTGAATTCATACCAATTGAACTGAAAAATCTATAATAAAAATCAGTGGACCTGCTGCTTTGCAACGGTTACTAAAAAAAAGAATAAAGGAGACAGGAGTTACAAGCTGTACTAGATGCTGATACAAACGACACAAACCTATCAAATCCTGTGCTGGTGCTGACTAATTAATGCCTTTGTAGTGGAATGTTGGTGAACAGGACTTAGCTGTTAATTGTATATTCTAATAACGGCTAGCCTGCGCTTTCCTAATTGGAATTAAGATTTTTTTGATATATTTCTTCAATTCTAGTTAGTAGCAAATTATTCACAAGAAAATTTACGAGTGGGTCCCATTTGAATTATTAATAGGTGATTTATGTTTAATAAGAATATATTGTTGGGAATCTTATAAATTCTTACTGTATTGACAACTTTAATCTTTATTATGTTTTACAGACAAAAATGACATGTTGGCTATCAAATCTAGCTTCATGATCCATTAAAAGAACACTTTTAACAGCTAATTTATTATCTTTTGACGATCTATTTGACGTGTTTTGATTTCAATTTTCATGCCATTAATTTTGTTCCATTTGTGTTGTTTTGGATCCCCTTCAACGTAAAATTTCTATGACAAATTACATTCTTCGCACAAATATTAGCAAAATTCATTATATTGAGTAAGTTTACACGACAGATAATCTACTATTGAAAAAAATTTATATTCAAATATTTCAATATTTAATGATATAATCAAGAGGGTTCAAGGTTGATCATCTTGTTTTAAAAATCATCTAATTTAATATTCAAATATTATTGAGCAGCAGATATTGAAAGAGAAGTTGTTAGAAATTTGAAATTTAAGAAGGAACTTGATAAAATTGAATTATTGATTTAAAATTTAGGGTTTAGAATTTATGATTTAGGGTTTGAATTTCATCATCTTTGAAAATCATCTAATCCAATATATATATTTTTTTTTAAGAGATCTAATCCAATATTCAAATTTCAAATTCTCTTTCGTGAAGTAGAAATTTTCAATTTTTTAACAACTCTTATTTCAATATCAGCCGCTGGATTATCCATTCACATTCAAATTTATGATATGGATTATTATTAGCCGTTAGGATCCGTTACGGTACACAACAAAAACTGAGAATCCTATGAAAGCTTTGTAAAAAACGTAAAGTTAGAGGGGCAGTTTCGTCAGTAAATGTGGGGAGACGACATTGACAGCCTGGCGGGAATTAGGAATAGAAGGCACATGGCTTAAATAGGATATGGAAATATTTGTGGGACCACCACGTAAAACTTTTAATTTTTAACCGATTACCGGAATGGCCCTCTTGTTCTCTCTCTCTCTCTATATCGTAGACCCCTATATAAACAGCAATATGTCCGTCCAGCTCACAATTCCCATTCAAAATACTATCTCTCTCTCTCTCTCTCTCTCTCTCTCTCTCGATTTTCTCTGTATTTTGCTTGGTTGTTAGCGGAGAAGATTTGAAGGTAGTGTGTGAGATTTGACGTCTGGGAGAGGAATCTGTGGATAGACAGAGAGATTGAAAGAATGGCTGTGTCTAGGGTTTTGATTGGAGTTGGGTTGATCTTTGCTCTTGTATTCCCAATCGTTTTGCCGAGTGCTAGAGCCCAATCTATGGCCCCTGCGAATACTCCTGCTCCTGCTCCTGCTCCTGCCAGCGATGGTAATATTCTCTTTTATGTTTCTAACACACACACATAAATGCATGTGCCTAGATATATGTAATTACTTGATCTGGAAATCTGTGCTCTTGTGAGCGCTTTTTTGTTTCTGCATTGGATGTAACTATACCTTTGTATGAACGAGTCGTCTGGAAAGTCTTGAGTACATGGTTCCGTGCGGGACGGTTCGGCAAGACTAAGAACGAGGAGTTATAATTTGTTAATTTTGACTTCTTAGTTGGCCTGCAAAAATCCGTCCTAAACCTGATTGAATTGATTTTATTGGACATTGCCAAACAGCCCCTTACCCCTGTCTTTATGGCATATGCACATCTTTGAGAGCATATTTAGTCTTATAATTTCGTTGAATATGTTGTTATCAACATTTTAAGTCTTCAAGTTTTATTTGCCGATTTTTTATATTACATTCTTCAGTAGAATAATTAAGAGACTTTTATTTGACAAAAATTGCAATGTTGCTGTTATAAGATTGTCTAAATTCCAAAAGATTTTTTTAACAGTAAATTTTGGGAATGTTAATGTTAATACTGTATTTCAGTTGCTTTTTGGACAAAATATATTGTGTTAATGGAAGTTTTATTGCTGTTTTTTTCTTTGGCAGGGACTAGTGTTGACCAGGGGATTGCTTATGTGCTGATGCTCGTGGCACTTGTTCTTACATACCTCATTCACCCCATGGATGCATCTTCTTACAACTTCTTTTAAATTGCTGCTAGGACCATAATTAGTTAGAGAATGCAGTGATTGAGATAAGAATAATTCATTGTAGGCAAATTTCTTGATATTATGGTGGGAGGGTTGTGTGGATTTGATTTGACAAATTAGTTTGGTTATGAAACTTAAAATCAGTTCTTTTTCTCTTTTTTAATTGTTCGTTTTTTGTTTCCTTCTTGGATTCTTTTGCTGGATAATGGTTTGAAAATGTTCTATTGGCTGGTGTCCTTGTAATTTCTTCTCTTAACTCAGAGTCCATACAATGCTTCTGTGTCATCATTTTTATAGTTATTTTGGTCCATATTTCACATCATGGCACCTGGTCTTATGTTGCCTGCAAGAACAAGAAGTCTTAGCACTGAAGATTGTGTCCTAATTTAGCCAGTTTAAAACCTTAGTTTGCCAAATTTCAGTTATCAACATTTTATGTTGGGAGTGAGATTTTCTCTAGTGTACTATCTTTTCAATTCTTTTCTTGGTAGATTATTCACTATGCATTCAAGGGAGATCTCTGGTATACTAGTGGATCTTTCACTCATTAATAGTAGATGACATGCCAAGAAGGAAATTGAAGAGAAAGTGTATTGAAGATGATTTATATATTAATGTTGGTCCCACTATGGTACAATCAATAAACATAACATTGAAGTTAGGATTCAATTTTACGAGATTACTACAAAAATGAGACTTTTTGGTATTGTTCTCAGTTTTTTGTGTTGTAATTTTATTTTATTGAGTGGTATTTCGAACAATACGACTTAACCAAATTTTATGTAGTTGAAATATTCAATACCATATTAGAAGGGTGTAGCTTTTGTAGAAACTAAGGAGCCACTCAATAATGGGTTGTTGATAGGCCAACAAGGTGGCCAGGCTAAGCCACCCAACATGGTATGGCCCATGCATGTCTGTTGGCCAGTTTCGATGGGCCTTTGTGGGCTACCAGGCCAGTTCTATTGGGCCTTTAGTGGGCTCCTGGGCCAGTCCAAATGGGCCTTTAGTGGGCTACCAGGCCAGGCCTAATGGGCCTTTAGTAGGCTACTGGGGCTAAATTCTAATGGGCCTTAGTGGGCTCCTGGGCCAGTCCAACTGGACCTTTAGTGGGCTCCTGGGCCAGTCCAACTGGACCTTTAGTGGGCTCCTGGGCCAGTCCAAATGGACCTTTAGTGGACTACTGGGCCAATCTAATGGGCCTGAAGTGGATATTGGGCCAGTCCTGAGGACCTTTAGTGGGGCTATTTGGGCCAGGCCTAATGGGCCTTTAGGGCTATTGGACCAAACCTAATGGGCCTTTTAGTAGGCTATTGGGTCAAATCCTAATGGGCCCTTAGTGGGCTACTGAGCCAATCCTAATGGGCCTTGTGGGCTACTGGGCCAATTCTAATGGACTTGAAGTGGTCTATTGGGCCAATCATAATGGGCCTTTAGTGGGCTACCAGGCCAGTCCTAATGGACTTAATTTGTCTATTTTTCAGTATTTATCAAAACAGACAAGAACGTATAATTTTAACTCATTCTTAACATCACGTCCTTCTTGTAACCATGGCATCAATAGTTAAAGACGGAGGACTATACAACCACGTCATTGTATTCAAATAATTGAATATATGATTGACATATATTTTTTCCCAAAAACTACAAGATATACACAAAACAACTTTGAATGATTACATATCAACAATAGATACACGGCAATGTGACAAGAACTGCTATTGCATATGCACAAACTTTAAATTTTTACATCTCAACAACAGATGTACAGCTAATGTGTACCAAGAACTGCTTTTGCACAAGATTAAATGCTCTAACATTTACAAAAGCTTACCTACATTGTCAAGCTGCCAAAACAAAGTTGGTTATAAGGGTGGCTGAAGATGTAAGCAACATCATGGGTAGTCGGGCTTTGAGATAGGGACTTACTCTGCTAAGACATTATTCTGATGCCTCTGAACCTACAGACTGGTGTAAAAATTTTGTCAAAGTTATTGCCCCAGATTGCCGGGAACACGAATCTTGGTGGGAGGACCACATCTCTTGCCAAACTCTCGGCTTGAACCATGATGTAAAGTTTATCTATCACTGGCTCAGATGTCTCCTATACAGTGTGTATTTGACAGCTTCATAAAATGAAACTACAATTCCAACTGAAGGGCCAGCACGAGCAACACGGAGACCGACTCCTGTAAACAGTCCCTTTATGCCTCCATCCCTGCTTCACCACCAAAAGAGTTGGGACAAGCTAAAAGTTTATTCACACACACAGAGCATGCTAATACAAGCAAAAACTTCTGCATGACCCCAACTATTAACGTAACCATCCAATTACAGCCTTATATTGAATACAAAAGGGTTGGACATACTATGCTACGATATGATACCAATGTGGTCATTGATTTATTTATAAGGCATTTACAATGAGTTTTTACCATTTTAAGTGCCCAGGTTAAATACAAAGACCGTTCCCAGTGTACAAAGACATAGCCTCTAGCAGGTCTTGGGTATGGAAAAGATAAGTGACAGACCATCTTACCCCATTTGGGGTGTCCAAGTTACCTATGACTTCAAATATGCCACTTTCAGTTCAGATATTGACTTGGCATTCACATGGGCCAGTTGAACACCTTTCCTGATGGGATCCCCATTTCACTTGGTAGTATATTGTTGTTGCAACGAATCTATGCCACCATGTTCTATCTAGAATAGGATGGAGTGATTTTATTTATAGCATATTTATTCTTCCTAGTTAGGTTCAATGAAGAACTCATTCACCCAAAGATAAGTCATTGATAAAATAATAATAATTATATGGGTTAATTATACAAAACCTCCCTGAACTTATGGGTTTCACTAAACCCCTTGCACTAGTCAAAAAAGTGCAAATCCTAACAAAGGTAACAGATTGTACAAAAGGACTAAACTGTCCTCTATTTTTTTTTCAATTTTCTTTGTGATGCCAAAAACCTACAGCCAAGGCACACTCATACTTCATAAACTATGTATTAAACATCTGATATTGAAATTTTACAAGCCAGATTAAATGCAGCTTCGCAAAATCCATGTTTCAAACAACACTTTTTCCGCTTGGAGTTCATATCTCAAGGCTGCAGAATCTATATAAAATTTAGGGTTAATTACAAAATACCCCCTCCAAATTTGGGTCATATTGCAATCGACTTCCTCCAATTTCAATTCAAACAATTTGCCCCCTTCAAGTTTTCAATGAACTACATTAACTGATTAAATGAATGAAAAATACAAAAGTCCCAAAATACCCGTTCAATTATAATATCTATTATTTTTTCTTTCCCTCTTATCTATACCAGAAGTTGTCATAGTGTCCACATATCCTCATTCACTGTCAACACCACTGCGCCAGTCATCACCTACGCCACCACCATAGCCTTCACCAAACACGTACTCCCATAACCCACTCCAAACATGATTCTAAATCCTAAATCAATTCAACCTAGACCAATATTTGAAAACAAAATCATTCAAATTCAACAAAAAAAATTGATAGATTCATTCAACCTTAACCGGCATTGATGCATCATAGATAAACCCAACAATGCCACCCCCATGTCCCCAGACAGCAACAACCCTAAATCTGTCACCGTTGCAGGGAGGAGGTGGATGAGTTTCAACCAATATCCAGCCCTATCACCATTGCAGGGAGGAAGGGCTGGTGTTGCTTTCTTAGGGAAAGGGTGTGCTGGGTTACAGTGTGTTGGGTGGTTAGGGTTGATGGCGAGGGAGGGGTGGATAAGTGTTAGTAGATGACGGGGTTGCGGGGGCTACTAGTGTGTGGACGGGGTCTGCTACTGAAGGTTTTGGTGGGATGGGGTGGGGTGAGATATTTTTTCAATTTTTGTTTTTCTAAGGCTGATAGATTAAATGGTAAATATGTCTTTTTAATTGAATTGGGTCAACTTCTATCAATTTTTTTATGGTGGGTGTACTGGTAATTGGGTAATTAATGTAATTATAGGGAGCTAATTGCAACATGACCCAAACCTGAAGGATGTATTGTGTAAATAACCCTAAAATTTAATGAACCATTGTTATTGGGCCAAGGCATTTGGATGGCAGCTCATTTTCCAATAGATCCCAGGAGCTAAAACAGGTTAGAGGAATGATGGATCATGTATCTTCAAGGTAGAGTTTCACGCAAAACCAGAAAAAGGAAAACTTGGAGATGGCGCGAACCACTCGAATGGAGATCTCACAAACTCATGTCTACTCGTACAAGAAGGAAATACACGATATGAACTCATGAAATGTGGAGTTACAAGTAGCAAAAACTTTAAGGAATAGCCTCATAATGTCATTAGCTGCCTGGTAGAATGATGGGTTTGGTCTCAAAAATACAAACATCTAAATGATAACTTGAAGGGCACCACCAAGGGGAGCTAGCAGATCTCCTTAATTTTCTCGATCATCAAATGAATTTCTCAGAATGCGAAATAAAGAGAAGAGACCAGTGTTTTGAAAAGCTCGCCTAGGCGAGAAGCGAGGCGAAGCGAGGTCTTCTCGCCTTGAACACCCCATGAGAAGCGAATGTGACTGAAATGAGGGAAAAGTGAGAAAAGCGAGCGCCTTAATTATGCAAGGTGAGCTTGTATTTTATTTTTATTGTGGACCGTTTGATTGTTTTATTTTTATTGTGGACCGTTAGATTTGGGCAATTGGGAAAAAAAATTATAAGATGCCCATACACTCATTTACCCCCTTATCCCATAAATATAAAACTCAAACCCTAATTTTGCTCAGGATCAGATTAGACGATCGACTGTAGCTCCTTTCTCTCCCATCAACTGTGCTCCTTCCTCTCCCATCTTCTATTCTTTTGGTTCTCTTCTATTTTTCTGCTTCTGATTCTGGTTCTTCTTCTCTCTTTTGTTTCTGTTGCTTCTATTTTTTTTTTCTTCCTGCTTTTGCTGATGTCTGATATCTGATATCTGATAGTGCTATAATTTTTTTTTTTCTGCTTCTGTTGCTTAATGATGAATGTTGCTTCTGGTGATGTCTGATATCTTTAGTTGCTTGAATTGTGTGTCTTATGTTTTTAAATTTTAGGATTTAGGATATTTTTAGTATTTGTTTAAATTTAAATGTTTAAGCTATAACTGTTATAAAGATTTGAGATATTATTAGTGTTTATTTTAATTTAAATGTTTATGATTTTACTTACATTTAAATATTTAGTATATATAAAATTAGAACTTAGATGTTTATAAGTAATTAAACTAAAATATATATTTTTTTAACTGTTCGCTTCGCTTCTCGCATTAGGAGTTTTGGTCGCTTCGGTTCACTTTACACCTTAAATAACACTGGAAGAGACAACGGTCGTTGAGAGAGAGATCGCAGAGAAAGGGAGGGGTTGCAGTGGAGAAACCATGGCACCTAGGGGTTTTTACCAGCTTTTTTTCTTTATTTTTATCATTCTTTTTTTGAATAAATTTAAACATAGGTAAAATTGTCTTTTTCAAGACAAATAATCTTCCCATTTATATCTCAATCGCTTTATTTGATGTGTGTAACTCGATCAACATCAAGATTCACAGATTCCGTTATATTTGCACTTTATTCCTAAATAGGAGTTTAGTGAAATCCGTAATAGTCGACGGTGGTGATGTGGTACTGACCCCATGTTTAAAGGGCTTCTATAGTTCTATGTAAATTAACCCTAATTATTTTTGCAAGTTATACAAATCAACTAACGGGTTGACTATCAGAATGAGAGTAGCTGTGAGTCCTGCAACTCAACAAAGGTAGGCTATATTGTACAAGTGTAGGATATAAACCAGCTATGCTATAGTTACCAAGAAGGCTGAATGCCAAATATGGCAAGTACATTTAATATGGATCCTTTTTAAACATTTTATATGGTGTTCTACGAGAGTACTCAACATCAACCGTGAGATAATGATTGCAGGATGCAATTTCATTCATTGCTACATGCTAAAGACGACACCCCTGCAGCAAGTAATTTTGTACATGGCATTTCTATATCTCAGATGTGGTGTACCAAAAGGTTGGCTCATGGGGCACTTTTACAATTTTAACTTCAGAGAATGCACCAAAACTATACCTGGTGCTCTATATGTCGATAAATCCTAGCACTGCCATTTTTTATGTGATGGATTGGTTGTAGAGTAGATCTTGGTATAGAAGTGATCCCATTTTCATTAAATGACAACCCAATACACATCTCAAACATCTGACCAAAATATTTAAACAGATTGAAGTGGTAACATATAAAAAAGAATGCAGAAAATAAGCAGAGAATTGATACATACCACCAGATGTCAACTACTGTTTGTCTTGTCGTCATGTTCAATGCTCGGGCCGGATCCTTCTAAAAATTCAAAATTAACACTACATAACTAAAAAACAAAAGATGGAAGCAACCAACCAATAATGTGTGAGAGCTGCAGGCAACAAATTATACAGGAAGTTGCAGAAAGAGGAATGGAATAACATAAGCAAGCAAACATGCATTCAAGGAAATCAATATCAATGCTTATAGACCTATGAACAAACAAGGTGATAGAATGAAAACCCCATCCCGCATATTATGTTCTCCTCCAAGAAGGTTACTTATGAGACTCCGTCACTTGCATAGCTTTTGAAGTCAAACAAATGAAATTGGTGTGGTCAACAAAGAGTTTAATTTCATTGTAATCTTCAAGAAACTACTTTTACTATTTTTAAATTTGGAAACTTGAATTTTCCACAGAAGAAATTTAATATCTAAGTGATCATGGTTATGCAAATGCAATCTATAATTCTATAAAATTCCATCTACTGGATATTTCCCCTACATGTGGCATACAAGTTGGCATGTAGATACATTCATATGCACCAAGATGAACAAACAAGACAGCCACTCATTGGAGCTCTTAGAACCCACTTATGTATTCCTTGTTGGAATGGGTATATTACCACATAACAACTACGCAGCTTTCTCCTATTCTCATCTCTTCACCATTTTATCCAACTTGACAAAATTCCACAATATTGTATCACACAATCATTCTTGTAATCCGACCTTAGTATTACTATTATTTGCATCAATTTTTGGAAACCATTTCAGCCACACCGCAAATAAATTGTCATAAATTTAGGGGCACCCCTTCCATGATCCAAAACACTATGTCAGTATTTATCTGTTAATGGAGGGAACAAAAACGACTATTATATATATTTTCCCATAAATACATGTGTACTAATGCATTACCCTGAGTCATATATCATATATACATATATATCCTCACACACACACCACAACAACCACCAGTTACCCCCACTCCCATCCAACTGCCAGCACCACCCACACACAACAATATTCCACTGAGAGAGAGACAAAGAGAAACGAAGAAACCTCTGAGAGATCTTCAAAGTCTCTGTGCAAGTGTGCATCTGGTCTGTATGGAGTTATATGTGTGTGTGAGAGAGAGAGAGGACTGTTTGTGTGTTATCCTTTTGTTGGAAAGTTGACTCCGAACAGCATTCTAAGCCGTGGCATCCTGCGATCAATCCAGATGACATTCATTCTGGTATATTTAGTTGTGTTGAAGCTCTGTGGATGTTGGGTGGATTTGAAGTGAAGTGGGTGTGGGCCACTGGTACGGTAATTACTGTGTGCGGTCCACAACATTTTGTCTCAAGGATGAATTAAGAAAGCTTGCGGGTGGTGAATCAGGACGTGAAAATGAAAAAGGTAAAGAATTAGTTTTGGTAATTCTATGGGATGAATGATGTGCGTAAGGATAATCCTACTCGGCACGACTCCAACACTCTAACTTGAAAGGATAATCCTACTCGTTTCTGTCAAAGCCAAGAGGGCACTCTGGCATCAATGATTGTTTGATGTAGAGAGAAAGAGAAATATAGAAGGAGGAAGAGAATGAAGATCAGCAGCCATCTCTGGCTTCAATGGTTGCAAGTTGCATCTGTGTGGGACTGTATGAGAGTGATTGTATGAGAGAGGATTGGGTGTGATTGGGTGTGTAAGACAGAATAAGAGTGGTGAAGGGTATTATTGGTATTGCAAAAAAGAATTTTGAATGACATCCGCACTTTTGGCCTGTCAGTAACAGTCGCTCACGGCAAGGGTACTGCCTAAAACAGATATGATATAACCTAGAAAAGGGTATACATGACATGTCAGATAACACCAGGGTTGTCCCTAGAGAAATGGCAATCTACAGGAGGTGTGGCTGCAATTTTCCATTCTTTTTATCTGCCGATGGTCTATATTGTTAACTTCACACTGTACAGATGAGCAATGTAGAGAAATAACCTCTATCTGCCGCCTGGTCCTTGCAACGTCTAGAGGACATGTAGCAGCAGCTGCAACGCTTCTTGCAACAAAACCAGCAGAAAAGTTGGCCCCCAGGATACTGGCTATGCTTGCTTCATCAGCCACCAGACCTAAGATTTTTCTCCTGACCTGCACAAAAGAAGCAAAAGACACTTTCATCGCATTGTATAATGGTGTATCAATAGTATATGAGGAAGCCAGAACTTATTCCTGAGCTGCTTCACAGAGTGAACACTTACTGGCTCAAGGGTTGACCAGCAGATTGCAGAGAAAGGAACGTCGCGAGCAAGCTGTGCTCCAAGGCCAGTCCATAAGATCCGATAGCTTCGTGTTGCTGTTATAAACTTACAGTTTATTCACGTAGGAGTATCGCAGTAAGTTAGGCCATGCACATCCATGCATAAGCTTACAGCTTTGGATATGTTTTTTGCTCCTGACAGGGGAGATGACTCCAACCAACGTCTTCCACACTCCTGGAGGCTTCAAACCATTCCGGGTCTCTTTAAACGCCTATACATAAAAGATCAAATTCAGAGGGAAATTTTAGCAAAAAACTGATTTTCCAACAATGTTTATTCCGTAAGGTAGGTAGAGGAAGTGAAAAACCTCATAAACATAAGAATCATTATTCGATGCCCAAAAGGAGTCAGCCAACACATAGAATCCCAAAAAAATTATTGTAAAAATATAATTTAGAAAATAAAAAGATAAAATTTGAGAATTGCTGCCTTGTTTTTTTTTTTAAAGAGTAATATGCCTGTCAAATTTCATAGCTGGCTAATTATTCTCAATAGTTTATATATAGCATTTCCTATTACTTCCATATCATTGTGAAAATTGTACATTTGTCCAAAAATCAACCAGTCTGCCTACATCATACTCTTGGCTGGGTGACATTATCCAGGTACTACTTTAACTTAACAAGAGACATATTACATAATTTTGAAACAATATCCGGGTGTCATATTATCAACATTCAATACCATGAAAACTTGAGTTCTGGATTTGATCATAGTCATCTATGTAGGGGAAAGTACATGTCATATGAAAACATCAATATAGCATGTAATACCTGCATACGAGTTCTTGCAAGCTCAACAGGATAACATGTGATACAAGCTATTGAGCGTGCCAAGGATCCGGCAACTAAGGGGACGTACGGGGTCATGTTTGGAGCATTCTTCGACATAAATTCTTCCATACGATTGCGACAAATGTCATAACAAGGCAAATAGATCCCCACCTGGTTGGGAGTATTTTGAATAATGACCAATAATATCCCATCAACAAGGTCAGAAATCAAATCTCACATGCACCCACCATATGTGGCCTTTACTGTAAAAGAATTGTATACATGAAAGAGAGAGACTTACGGAAGGTATGGCCAACGCCAAGCTTGCATTTGTGCCTCTCCACAATCTTGCAATTCCTTCCTGCACAATCCCACTCCAGTTAAACACCTGAGAATGTTTGATTACCTTTCTTTGTCTTCTTGTTTTTGTTTTTATCTTACAATATATGTGACAATTCAGCTAATAAGGCTACTCAGTGACATCAATACGAAGACAGATTTGCAAGTTATTGAAAGAGTGTCCCCAATGTTTTATAAAATAAAGGAAAACATCATAATAACCTGGTAGACATCATGCATTTACACATATATTAAGCACTTGTTCATGTCGATATACTAGACAGCTTAATACAGATAATACATAGTTGTGTATGGGTTTCATTGTCATTTTGTCTGACGTAAAGGATCGACCAACCTCACGTATGACTTTGTAAAAGACATCCAATGTTCCTTTATATTGGGAGCAATCTGCCAAACATGCTGATTCAGCACCAGGAGCTGCATGAGTGCATGATGGAGAACATCTCATATCTGCAAACATCTATAAAAAGATTCCCCATACACGATTTATTGTAAGACTCAGAACAGGACATTGTAAGCATATCATGCAGATTTCAAAAAGACTTTAAACAGCATCAAGCTCTTAAATAGCATGCAAGTTCAACATAATTGATAACTATCAAAGTAGAACGATGACAGTTTCTCACAGAACTCAAGTTCCAAGTCCAATATATGTTAGCTACAGAAGAGGCAAAAATCTGATAATGAAAAAAAAATTAAAGAAGAAAAGAGAAAAGGAAGAAAAGAAGAAGTTTACAAAGGAACACCTTTCTCGCAGGTATTTCTACAGCAACAATAAAAATATACTAAATTACAGAGCCAACAAAGAGCTCTTTTTGTTTGTCTGTACAACTAAACATCACCAAACCTCTTTTCTTTCTTTGAACGAAAATTAGCAAATTAATGAAACATAGGTAGTAATCTGAGCTCTTTCACAGTATTCCAGTATTCCAGTATTCAAGTTAAAATCAATCAAGAGCCAATGGATGTAGGCATACCGTGTTTGTTTCAAAACATGCCATACGACAAAGACTGTCGTGATGGGGGACACCAACGGCCTGTAATTGCAACCTAGTCGGGAAAATCAACCAATAAGGCAACGGTCAAAAGAAGCAATTCTAAAACAAATATGAAGCAACTACATGCTATGACAACGTCATGGAAATCTCTTTAGCGCAAGTTTAACTTGAATCTAATGAGGTTTCATCAAAGAACTCCGATCAAATACCAATAGAAGCACATAAAAACATGATAAAATTCAGAAAAAAAAAAAATCGCATAGAACAACAGGAAATCAAGCTTAGTAAACAATAGGAGTGATTCCAATTGCACATGAACACTAAGAATCCTTGAAAGATAGAAAAAAATGGAGCTAACGAATTAAATATAAAAGTAAATTAAGAAAATTAAACTACCTTGGCAACGTCGAGAGGGTTAACGAGGATCGCAGACAGAACAGCGGCACCGGCGGCAGCGACGGATCTCTCACCAAATCCCAAATTGACATCCGCTAGGGTTTTTTAGGAGATGACTTCGCTTCTCCGGTTTGTTCCAACATAATCGTCTCCGATACCGACGCTACGTTTCCGACAAATTTAATTGTTGATGCAGCAGAACTAAGCCATGAACGAAGACCTTGCCTGAATTCCCCACCATTTCATCTCTGCGTGTTCCTTTCTCTCTCTCTGCTATTCGGTGATGCGCGCTTTCTCTAAAAAATTTTCGTTCTTGTATGGAGAAGAGGATGGTGTGTGATTCTTGGCGTGGTACTAAAGGCGCCAAACATCATGGAGCAAGTTCCAAAATCCGGATTAAATATTGAGTCTAACGGTTATACACGTCAATACTGATTTAACCATTTAATAAAAAAATAAAATAAAACCCACTTTCTATATGGAAGTGATTATATATGAACCTATTAAACACAATTTGTAATGCAGAATTGTTCCTCCATTGTTTCTTTTTTCTCTTTCTCGACTATGTTAAAATTAAACTTATTCGCATCAACAAGTTTCGAATGTATAGCAGCTCTGGCAGGGCACATATCCATTTCTGTCATAGAAAAAAACATAATAATTTATGAAACAAAGCAACATCTTGCAACTTCCTCAATGCATTCTATATAAACAATAGTTAGATCATTAAAAATATAACATGTAATTTAAATAAATACAAAAAATGTATAAACGTGTAATCTATATAAACCAAATAAATTAATTTGGAAAGAGTTGACCTGCGAGTCCGAGAGGCATGTGATCGCTGTCCTAAAACAGTTGAACCTCCCCACGTGAAGGTATTGACGGACACCAGCGACTCCAAAATCCAACCTAGACACTCCCAACAACATTTTTCAATGGTCATGTCCACTGGAAGGTTGAAGTGAACCTGACTCGAATCGAGTTGTCCAAAAATAAAATAATAGATGATAATTAAAAAGTATGCCAAGATAATAAGCTATTGGAAGATTTTGAAGTGAATTTTCGTTGTTACCAAAAGCTATCTCAACAACCACTTATTTAGCCATTGTGTGTGTAATGTACACATGATACTATTCAATTTTTTTTCAGCCGTTTGGCACATGATGACTTTTCAATGGTTTTTATTGTCTAGTCTTGAATAGCCATAAAACCAATTTTAAGGTCACAAATTATTATTCTTGAATATACACACTAAATAGGACCAAAAAATTTGCAACTGAAATTCACAAATTAAAATGGAAATTCAATAAAAGTTTTAAAAACTTAATTTTATTCTTACAATCCCCCACAAATTTTTTAAACTTCAAAATATTTCAAATATTTTATATATACTTTAATATAGAAAATATGAGCAACTATTATACTGTGTAATAGGTGTAGGTGTCTTTCAGAATTAAACCTCACTTAGTGTTAATAGTTTTCCTTTGAAGGATCATAGTGACTAAAGACTTGAACTAGATCCTTTGAACCAGAGTTTAACATGTCATACACACAGTACCGATTTTGGTCAAGATTCGCGAGTCAGTGATATTAATGGTCATTCACTTGATCTTGATTCCTATGAGAGTTTCTAGAGAATAGCCCAATTCTGATAGTCGTGGCCTCACGACTACTCTCACTTAGGTGAGCCCTCTAAGGGTACATGTGCATAATACCCTGTCGGAGTGTTCTTGCCTTGGTCTCATTCAAAGTAAAACTCTTTCTTACCGTCACACTACATATACACTTCTACCATAAGGATGAATAGGAAAAATATCTCTTTTTGGGTATTTTCTGAATAACAGTGCTAATGAGTCACGCAATATGAATTATTTTTATCCATTGAACTTCCTTCATGGGGTCCCCAATCACAGAAGTTGGGTTACCTCCCTAAGTGACTACCTTATGGGCTTAAGCTCATCCCCCTCGACAGTTATGCAATAGGTTTCCTTGAAAGCTCTTCAATTAGCTGATCAGCTATATTAAGCTCAAACTTCACAAAGTCTAGTGAGATTATGCTTTTACTCAGTATTTTCTTTATTGATTTAAATCTCACTTGTATATGTCTATTCATCTTTTTATTATTATGATTTTGTTTCACAAGCTCAATCACTGCCTTACTATCATAGTGTAATGAAATGGCAGGTATGAGTTTTTCCACTAGAGGTATCTCTAGTAATAAATTCTTTATTCACTCAGCTTCAGCACATGAGGTATCAAAGGCTATAAGTTCTGACTCCATAGTACTTCTTAATATTAGGGTTTGTTTTTTAGATCTCCAAGATATGGCTGCCCCTCCTAACAAAAAGACATAGACAGTAATAGATTTTATATCTAAACTATCAGTGTTCCAATTTGCATCACTAAAGCCCTCAACTACACTAGAAAATCCACTATAACATAAAGAGTAGCCTAAGGTTCCTTTAAGATACTTAAAGACTCTCTCTAAGCCAACACAATGCTTTTTACTAGGACTATGTGTATATCTACTTGGTCTTCTTACGACATACGAGATATCAAGTCTAGATTTATTTGCTATGTATAACAAAGATTCAATTATTTGTGAGTACTTTAATTGTGAAATCGGTTCTCCTTTATTTTTCTTCAAATGTACATGAGGATCATATGGTGTTAATACAGACTTACTATCATAAAAATCAAACTTTTTCAATATTTTCTCTATGGTGCTAGACTGACTTAGAGAAATTTCATTAGATGTTTTCTCTATTTTCATTCCCAAGACTAGGCTTCTCTCAAATCTTTCATATCAAACTTAATAGATAAATAATATTTAACATCATTAACGACCTCCAAGTTTGTCCCAAAAATTAGTATATCATCTACATAAAGACATAAAATTACATAACCAACATCACAATCCTTATAGTATAAACATTTGTCACTTTCATTAATTTGAAAACCATACTCTAGAATTAATTTATCAAACTTCCCATGTCATTGTTTGGGAGCTTGTTTAAGGTCATATAAAGACTTCACTAACTTACAAACCTTATGTTCTTGTCCTTTCACCATAAACCTCTCAGATTGTTCCATATATAGTTCCATAATGTATTACTAAACTATGGATAGATGCTAGAGCTACTAGTATTCTAATGATAGTAATACTAGTCATAGGCGAATATGTATCAAAATAATCTATCCCTTTTGTAAGGGGTAGAAATCGCTACGGATCTCATCCCTCCACTTGAAGGATTCCGGCTGACCTGGCGGCACCGAGCCCCAGTAGCCTTTACCTCTCTTCGCCAATAGGACCCTTTTCTAAGGCAATCCCACATCGGAAGAGAATCGTCTTCCCCCCTGTCATATAAGTGAACACTTCCTATGGAGGAGGTACCCACTAGCGACCTGATTAGGTGCCTAGTGGGTACCTCCTCCATAGGAAGTGTTCACTTATATGGCAGGGGGGAAGACGACTCTCTTCCGATGTGGGATTACCTTAGGAAAGGGTCCTATTGGCGAAGAGAGGTAAAGGCTACTGGGGCTCGGTGCCGCCAGGTCAGCCGGAATCCTTCAAGTGGAGGGATGAGATCCGTAGCGATTTCTACCCCTTACACCTTTCTTTTGAGTAAATCCTTTAACCACCAATCTAGCTTTATATTTAATATACTCCAATCAGGTTTTAGTTTCTTCTTAAATACCCACTTACACCCAATAGCTTTGCTTTCAGGAGGCAATTCTACTATCTCCCAAGTATTATTAAGCAATACAGATTCAATTTCACCATTAATAGCCTATTTCCAAAAAGGTGCATCTATAGAGGACAATACTTCTTTATATGTCGTTGGCTCTCCTTCTACTAGAAAAGTAAAAAATCCTTCTCTTAAGTCCTTCTTTATTCTTAGTTTTTTACTTCTCCTTAGCTCTACATGTTGTTCTATATTTTTCTCTATGGGAACAATAGAACTAGTAGAAGATTGATCACTAGTTGAAGGTGTTTCACTTACATGACTAGACATTGTATTTTTAAAAGGAAAAATATCTTCAAAAACTGTAACATCTCTAGATTCAATTATAGTATTATTTGAAATTTCACTAATTTCTAGGTTAATAACTAAGAATCTATTAGCACTACTATTTTGGACATATTCGATAAAGACAGTGTCTACGGTCTTAAGACCTATTTTCTTTTTCTTTGGTTCGGGAATAACTACCTTAGTTAAACACCCTCACATTTTTCATGATACTAAGGTTAGGAACTCTTATCTTCCATATCTCATATGGAGTTTTCTCATAATCTTTAACATATACTCTATTCAAGATAAAACAAGCACTAAGTATAGATTCTCCCCATAAATTATCAGATAAGCTGGAATTAGTCAACATTGGATTTACCATATTCATTAAGGTTCTATTCTTTATTTCAACTACTCCATTTGATTGAGGAGAATAAGGAGGAGTCACTTCATGTATTATTCCATGTTCTTCACAAAATGTACTAAAGTCAGTTAGAGTATATTCACTACCTTTATCGGACCTTAGTCTTTTCACTTTTCTCTCTAATTGATTTTCAACCTCAATTTTTTATATCTTAAATTTATTAAATACTTTATCTTTGTTCTTGATAAGATAAATATAACAATTTTTAGAACAATCATTTATAAAAGTCACAAAATATTTATTTTCGACTCTTGTTAGCGGTCTACTAGAATCACATACATCACTATATATAAATTTTAGAAGTTGGGTATTCCTTTCTACACTTTTATGAGATTTTCTAGTTTGTTTGGCTTATACACAAATTTTACACTTATGTTTGAAATTTACATGAGATTTGGGAATAAGATTGAGATCCATCATCCTTTTGATTGTCTTTAGACTTATGCGTCCTAATCTTCCATGCCATACATTGCAAGATTAAACATTGAAAACTTGATGAGAAATTTCATTAACTTCTGAAAGTATATTTAATTTAAATAAACTATCACAAACATATCATTTGCCAACAAATATATTATTCCTAGTTATCACAACTTTATTTGACTCCATTACAACCTTATAACCTTATTGGACTAAGGACGATCTACTGACTAAATTTTTTTTAACTTCAGGAACATGTCGCACTCCTTTCAAAATCAATGTCTTCCCAGATGTCATTTTTAATTATATGTCTCCAATTTCAAGTACTTGTGCGATAGAATCATTGTCTAGGGTTGCAATACCTCCATTTGATTTTTGATAGGTTTTAAACATGTCACGATCAAAACAAGCATGTATATTAGCTCCTGAATCTAACCACCAATCTTTATTTTGATAAGTAAAATTAACTAATGAATTATTATTCCTAAAGATGGGTTTGATAGAATTATCTTCTACCACTAGTATATTGATTTGGGCTCTTAAATCTCTTTGACACCCTATAGTCATCTTTAGTTCTAGTAAAGAAATAGTAAGAGATATGCAAATAATTTAGTCTTTTAGTTTGTAATGAAATTAAGAAAAAAAATTAAGTACACAACTTCAGTAATACCTTTTGAAACTGTTTTTGTTTTTTTTTACCAAAAAATCTGTTTGATATTTTGAAGGAAACTTTTACTGGTTTTTTTTCTCAGAAGTATTCAGAAACTGTTTTTTTTTTCAGAAAAACTGTTTTCCAGAAAACTGTTTTTTTTTCCAGAGGAATTCAGAAAACTGGTTTTTTTCTTTTCCGAAAAACAGAAACAGTTTTTTTTCCCTTTCAGAAAAACAGTAACAGTTTTTTTTTTTTGCCCGAAAACTGTTTTTTTTTCCGAAAAACAGTAACAGCTTTTTTTCCCAGAAAACTTTACTATTTTTGTTTCCATAAAAAAAAAACTTTTTTTTTTCAACAACAAAAACTCAGCTGCTTCAGAATGTAGAAATAATTATAGATTTTAAACATAGATTTATAATTGTTATTAAGAAAAATTGCTACTGAATTTTTTTGGCCAAATCAACAATTATTAGAATTATAATGTGAGCAAAATAAGTATGAGACTTATAATCTAAAATTCGAAATAAAGCATGCAAAAAGTAGTTAGATCATTAAAAATATAACATGCAATTTAAATAAATATAGAAAATGTATAAACATGCAATCTATATAAACCAAATAAATTAATTTGGAAAAAATTGGTCTGCGAGTCTGAGAGGCGTGTGATCACTGTCATAAAACAGTTGAGCCTCCCCACGTGAGGGTACTGACGGACACCAGCGACTCCAAAATTCAACCCAGACACTTGCAGCATCACATCCACTGGAAGGTTGAAGTAAATCTGACTCAAATCGAGTTACCCAAAAATAAAATAATAAATGATAATTGAAAAGTATGCCAAGTATAATAAGCTATTGGAAGATTTTGAAGTGGATTTTCGTTGTTACCAAAAGCTATCTCAGCAGTCATTTTATATAGCTATTGTGTGTGTAACGTACACATGATACTATTCAATTTTTTTTTAGCTGTTTGGCACGTGCCGACTTTTCAATGGTTTTTATTGTTTAGCCTTGAATAGCCATAAAACCAATTTTAAAGTCACTAATTATTATTGTTGAATATACACACTAGGACCAAAAAATTTGCAATTGAAATTCACAAATTAAAATGAAAATTCAATAAAATTTTTAAAAACTTAAATTTTATTCTTACAAGTTGTATTTTGCATGTCATAATAAAAAATATCAAGCATAGTTTAGCTAAACATAGCATACATTCAGCATTTCTCTGTTGATGGCATCTCATATTGTCAGTTTTTTAGGTTTCTAGATTACTTCTGATTTGCTTGCATACAATGTAGTGGACCTTGCAATGCAGAATTGCTCCTCCATTGTTTCTCGACTATGTTAAAACTAAACTTATTCGGATCAACAAGTTTCGAATGTATAGCAGCTCTGGCAGGGTACATATCCATTTCTGTCATAGAAAAGAACATAATAATTCACGAAACAGAGCAACATCTTGCAACTTCCTCCATTTTTCTACTTCTTAACATCACATTTTTTTGTATCGCAAACAAAATCGCAAGGGAATGTCTACTTTATTGGGTTTCTTCTTGTGGAGTCTAGTTTGTGTGCGATCCGGATGTTGACCCAACCCAAATAATGTTGCGTGGTTTTTTAATAAAAATTTTTTGAGGCTTAGTCCATGTAACGGAAGCTGGGGCCGATAAGACATATATAAACTGATTATTCGGTAATTAGGGTTGTGTGAATTGATTCTATACGGCCGCTGCCCTCTCTGTATTCGTTCTTGAGAATAATGAAATCCCTGCAGTTTCGTGGATGTAGACAAATTGTGGAATCACGTAAATTCTGTATTTTGTAATTGTCTGGATTGTATTCTTATTGTTCTTTGATTTAATTTCACTTTATTGTCATTGTTTACTTTCATAACATACTCGTCATAGAAAATTAAAACGTGCTTTGGCAGAAAAAAGAATGTGTAAATTTTTTAGGAGTACAGAAATCATCCCCTTCCATTGCAGACATCTAAAGTTCTGCTTGACTTAGAAAGTAAAAGGTACTGTTTTCTCGCGGTTGTGGAATCAACAGAAGAACGAATTTCTCTTAGGGACTTGTTATTTTCTTTCCTATTATGTGTGAAGTTAATTCCAGACGATATGCTTGCTGAAACCAAAATAAACGCTATGGCGATCTTTGCAGTTTTATGCCAGTTCCATGGTTTGAATAAACTAGGAATGTAGTTAATAAGAACACTAGAAATTCTGTTCCTTGCTCTGTGTTCGACCTTTTTCTCCATTGTATCAATGAAATACCAAGTAAAAGCAGTTTTACCATCACCAAAACTTGCATTCAACTCTTCAATCACATCAAGTCTTCTCCCATTGATCTTCTGGTGTTGGTTTACTTTTTCAATCAAAGTCAGCCTGCTTTCTTCTAAATGTTTAAGTGTTGTGTGCCGATGTATTTCCTGGCAAGACTGTAAACCCTGCCCAACAGACTGGAACTGATGAATATGTTTCAGAAAATCTTTTGCAATTACAAACAACAAGAAAATAACAAGTTCGCCTGTTGAAGGCAACAAGATAATTCTCATCCGATTGTTCTATAATGGCTCATTCTTTAGCCTTTAACAACCCACAATAAACGGAAAAACAAAAAGACAGAGAGACACAGAAGTTTTGCAGGATTAGCGCCTGTGTTCCATCTATTTTCTGTCAAAATGTTTGAGTACGTAAACACTGTATTTTCTGTCAATGTTTGAGGGGGTAAATACTGGTTGGACTCAAGGATCGAAATCTCGCGTCGAAACAGTCTAAAGCAATTTGGATTTTCAACACCCGACATGAAACGGGGGAATCCCAAAATTCCACTGTTTCAAGCGAAACGGTACTGTTTCGGACCGTTTTGGTTGAAACAGTGCCTTGATTTGATTGCACTCCAAGTCAGACACAAACCAAGAAAAAGTACAGAAATCACATGTTCTCCAAGCCAAAGAGAAAAAAAAGGGAAAGACTGAGATTCTTTGGAAAAGCTTCAGCCAAGGATCGAAATCTCGTATCAAAACATGCTAAACGTTTTGGATTCAAAAAAACTGCTGCTGAATGTTGTAGTTAGTTTCGAAAAATCATCCGGGAGAATTAAGTTCAACGACAATCTATGCTATATAAATCTCATGATCAACTTAAAAAAAACTATAAGAATATGAAGTAGCTGATGGAATTAAGTACTGCAAGTTGATAAAAATGTATCTAATTAATAAGAAGATAGTCAGCCCAAATCAGAGTCAAGGTAAATAAAATTTCCAATTACCAAAGGCAAAGCATATTATTTTATAAATGCACTAGCATGAAAAGGAACCATTTACCCGTAAAAACACTAGCAAGTGCCCCACATCTTGGAGTGAATCTCTAATAGAAACCAATCTTTCTCTCTCTTCCATTGGGGTCTCTCCAATTTCACACAACTTACCATGTTCTGAACAAAATCTGCAGAATTTGATTTCTTCATGTAAATTATCATTGATTCTGTCATGCAAAGCACAGGCTCTCTCAATGAGATTGTTCAGGTTTTTATTCAGCTCCATCAAAGTAAAACAATGACCCTCAATCTCATTCGTGCGCTTTTTCCCAGCTTCTCTTTTTTCTTGGCTGTGAAAATCCTGAGAGACCATTTTTGGAAATGGAAGGTAGGTCTCCCCATCTTTTTATGGTCTGTATTTGGCATTTGTACTGATCATTGTGTTCTCTTTTTCTTTCTTTTGTGTGGATTTGCTTTAAAGTGAAGTTTTCTTTGGAACTGTTTGAGGCCTACCTGTGCATACCCCACAATCTCACTTTTCATCACATGTATGCTGAATCAATGTCTCTTCTACAGTCATTTTACAACTTTTTTACCATAACACCGCACTTTCTAACTTATTTCTTAAACTAATATTGCTTCTATAAAAGTGTGTTTAAATCACGTTTTCATGAAAATAACGGCAGTTTGGAAAATATGTTGGAAAACACGGTTTTACAAAGTGAAGTTGCAAAATTGCAAAATAACTTTCGAATGGGAAAGAACTATCTGTAGCTCCATATGATGTTATGATGCAGCATGACAAATCCAATACTTTTTCGGTGTGTCCTGAGCCTAATTATTGCCTTTAATCCAACATCAGTTCATTCGTCGTGCTTCAAGTTGTTCTAATCACTAACCTCAAAACACAAATGAGCATGATGTCGATACAATCAGGAGTGCCAAAATATAATACAATTAATTATCACTATACGAAATTGGAAAGTTTAGGTATTTCTTAAGCCATCCGTTTAGTAAACCAGTGAAGCCGACACGATTAATAAACGAATCGGTTATAAATCAAGTCAATCAAAAGAAATACGTGACATGACTCGTTTATATCCCAGTACAGTTTATATATGACACAAATCCGATATTACATAATTTGTTAGACACGAATTAATAAACGAATCGGATATGAATGAAGTGTTTTTTGACACGAACTCACATTACCCGACACAATTGACAAACTTATATACAATGCACATGTATTTCACACAAATGCCCAGAATCAGAAAGTTATATGTCATTCAAAATATAAATTTTGTTAAAAATCGCTTTATTTCCAAATCTTTATTTCTCTTTTATTACACCTGGGTTTGTGATTAATAGTAAATGTCAAGAACGATCTTTTTGCCCTTTTTTTTTTTAAATGTTTTGCTGGATCAATAATTATTTCAAGGAGTGAAAAGAAGTCAAATGAGAAATGATTGACCAGAGATAATTATTACGAATGGAAGGGATTGATCGGGGCCGCAGATAGAAAGCTTTAGCTCCAAGCAAAGAGAGAACAACATCCAAACAGAGCTTATCATTTGTCTCTGGTTAGTTGGTGGAGTTGATTTCATCTCTTTTACCCCACCTGAGTTTGCGGTTGATGGGTCAAATCTCCCTAAAATTCGAAAAAATATTGAAGGAACTGTTATAATATATCATCATATTGACATATTGTACTGTTTAATAATAAAATAACATGTGAACTGATGAATTTCACATATTATAGTAACTACCCCTGCTATGTTATTTAATAATCAAGCGAAATTCTCTTTATCTATTTATAAGTTTGTTATTAGAGGATAACACCTCATGTCAATGATGACGTAGTGTTACTGTTACACCCAATATTTTCTCCTACAACCCCCATTAAGTGATTGAGTTGAATGAAACCCGATTTCGTAACAAGACCCGGCGGAGGAGTAGAGTCATTCCCTTCTCAGCTTTTCTCCATAGCAATGCTAGAAAATTATCTGTATCAGCCCAAGTTTCTGAGGGAAAAAAATTCTATTTTGCCGATTTAACGTTATACTCCGAAAATTTGTTATAATTTGCGATCCAATGAATCAAATCATGAAGCGATGAGTGATTGATTCCAATTTTTTTAATTGATTCCAATGCAAAGAAGCCCTAATTCTTTGTTCATAAAGCATATGATTATGCAGTGTGCTAAGAAGTTCTAGGCAACTACATTTTTTTGCTGCGGATTCAATGTGTGTAAACTATACAATGCATAAGGATCGATACTTTATGAAATAGTCCAAATACCAAGTTGGTAGTCATAAAAGACGACGGCCACAATGATCTATGAAGCTGTTATGCAATACATTTTTTCATATGCATCATAAACTATTATTTGGTGTAGAAAACTAGCTTTCAGAAGAACTAGTCATGCAATATCATCCACAGATAGCCATTGAAGATTTAAACAAGCAATTCATAGCCCAATCATTTTGTAAACTGTGTACATTTAAACAAGATTAAGTAAATTGGTTATTTAATCAAAGATCAAACAAACATTTTTTCAAAGATTTAAATAATAATTTCCATACAAACAGCTCTAAAGCATCACCTTTGTTCTTATGGAGGACAGTAATTCGTACAATTCTTAATCTTCCATCAAAGGTACAGAGAGTACAAACACTTACTTTTTACTTGGGGACAACATCCTGGATGCTCTAGCCACTAGGCTACTAGCCCATGGCATACTTCTGGGTCCAGCTTCTTGCAGTTGTCTCATACTTGGCCCTGTCTGTCTTGTACATGTGAGCAATCTCTGGCACCAGGGGATCATCAGGGTTTGGGTCCGTTAAAAGCGAACAGATTGAAAGTAACACCTGAAATTGAGACGACCCTTCCCACCTTAAAAAACGACACTATGAATAAATTGCATAGGTGGAAATCTTGCATTTCTTTATTGAGGAAATCCACCCAATAGTTAGGATCCCCATAACACAAGCTGTCCCCCCCCTCCTCTTTTCGTTTTAAGGTGGATAGGAAAAGCCAGGGGTACTTCACTGCATGGATTAACACCCAAGGGCGCTTGGTAATGGACCAAAAAACTAGACAGTGAACGATGTTTGAAAGAAATCTTCAACTATATGATGCTTAGAATATAAAATCACCCGGATTTTGGAGGTGGGCACTATATGTTTGGGGCAATACAAAACGTTTTTTTATTGGCATACACCAGAAATATAAGTCAAAAATGCACTTTACATGATGCAATATCAAGAAAATGAGAAGATGGGGTCCACAATGTGATCTGCCTATGGCAAGGAAGCCCACTGGATCAAAAACCAAACAGAGTGACGCAAAGGATCACTATTGAGGTTATATCATCTGTGTATGCACTGGTTGAATCTTCATCCAGATTATAACATTAGGCAAGTGTAAGGCCTCTAGAGTCATCATGGAACTTCCATATGATAAATGGAACTCAAAACTAACAATCTATATAACTCCCTTGGACATAGCTTATCTGGATGCTTTTTGCAATTTTAGAATCTAATCAGTCAATAGATGAGAAGTGAGCTGCACAGCTAAGAACAATAACCTTTGAAATAGTTAGGGCAGGGCTCCATTGCTCCTTCAAGATATCTAGGCATATACTACCATTGCTATTTATATTTGGATGAAAAACCTTTGTCCTGAAGGCAACCTGCAAGATAAAAATCACAGACAAATTGCATGAATTTACATGCTGAAACTGTTAAGCCACAACAAGTCTTCGGTACATGAAACACTGACATTTTTACTAATTAACATATGTTGGATATTTATTGGAACTGGTAGTAAGCCCTTCCCATTCCATAAAATAGAGTTTGCTGAGTAAAATGTTTTATTATCATGTAATGGGCATCACAATGCTTATAACTTTCATAACTTCTTTCACAATTTGTAGCACATAGTACATGAACACAAGCCACAACATGAACCCTACGTACTCATTTCCAGACTCCCAGGAACCAGGTCATCAAATTAGCCATATAATAATCAAAAACTGAATCATGCTGATGTTTCCAGTCCCATTTTGCTCTCTTAAAGCCTAAAACTTTTGCTATATCAATCTGTAAATGTCCCCGAGTTCTTTACAATCTATAATAAAACATAGCGCTACATAAAGCACAACGGCCCAAATCATTTAGAATCATTACCCAACAGCTTAACATGCAACTTACATTTTAACAATAGTAAATCTGTCCATTCACTTTTAACCGTGGTAAATTTGTCTACTTACGTTTTAACCACAAGAAGGAAAAGAATGCACACACTTGGCTATGGGTACCAAGTGCAACTCAAATGTTGAACCAAGTTGGAATCAAGAATACTGATACCTCACACAATGCTTACATCATAATTGACTATTTTCTCAAAATCTTAATGACCCCGAAAGCTGTGTCCTCATATCTATTTGTATTTAACAAAAATGAAGTAATATGAAGTTCAACCTAGTATACATTGAAGATGATGTAATAACATGACCAAATTAAACTCTTGAGCACCACCTTACATATGATACAAAACACCATCTTGACATGAAAATTTTATTATCTCCACACAAGTCATTAAAAACCCCTTTAAAATATGGGATGCTTCTACCTATAACAATCAATCCTGCTATTTTCCACCCCCACTTGTCCAGCAATATATTCAAATATGTCATAATAAAAGAGCTTATGATGTAGATCGTAATAGCTCTGATACCAAATTGATGTAAATCGTATTAGGGAAGAATTAGAGATGAGAAGGAAAGAAGAAAGAGATGAGAAAAGAAGAAGAAGAAGGGGATGAGAATAGAGAGAGAATTTTAGGAAGAAAATTCAATATCAATAATCAATAATCAAAGTCTAGTCCCTCAACAAATATATATCCCCTATATATAAAAGAAATTCACAAATCTTATATATATAAGGAGATCACAAACCCTAAAATAAATAAATAATCAAAATGACAACTAAACCCTTAAAAGTTAAAAGAAATTACTTAAAAGCTAAATATTAAAAGCATCTAAATAATTATCATAATTAATCTATAATATCTATCCAATTTCTACACGATCCCCATCAGCTTATCAATTACTCGATAAAAAATTTCACATATAATTATCAAACTTCAAAGACAAGTGGGAATATGGCACATTAAATAATCGACTCGAGTTCTTGTGAAAAAAAAAGGCATAAATTTAACCCATGAAAATTTTGAACCAATAAAGATGATAATATTCACGAGGCAATAAGGGTGTGTAACTTAGGCGGGTTAAAGGATCAACGCAAGTCCAACCAAAGATGTAAAACTTTCAACCTTAACCCAACCGAGCTCAACTTCCAACTCGAGGTACTCAACCTAAGTATTGCCTAAGTTAATTTCGGACTCCATTCGGGTTGGTTCAGGTTAGCTAATTTGGGCTCAAATCGGGTTTAATTTGGGTTTAATTTTGGGCATGACACAATAGTTTAACCAACTTAAATTCAAAATAAATTCAATAAAAACCTAAAAAACATTTAAATTTTGTGTGTGTGTGTGTGTGCATATATATATATATGAACTCGAATTATGAATTCGGGTTGAGCCTGATTTTAACAATTCAGGTTGAACCTGTGAACTCGAAGTCTCAATCCGAGTATGGTCCAAGTTCAATTCGGGTTGAGGTTTTTCAACCCAAGCTTAGCCCAAGTTTTAAAAACTTTAAGTCAAGCCCTATTTTTCCGGGCTAGGTTCGGGTTAGCACGCCCAAGTTGCACCCCTATGACGCAACAACAACAACTCTGAAATATTATTTGAATTAACGCTATACCTTTGGAGGTTTAAATGGATAATCAGGAGGAAAGTGGATAGTTACTAAAAATACTCCCCCAGAGTAAGGACTATCTGTTGGGCCCATTATTGTAGCTTGCCAGTGAAACATGTCTTCAGCAACAGGGCCTGTTGATATACAAAATCACCCCATAATACTACGAGATTAATAGATGAACCCCATAAAAAGTTATGCACATGCGTAAAAAATGGATGACAGGGGAATAGGTACCAGCAATCTAACCCATTTGCTTAAGATGCAGGGGAAGATTAGCTAAAATGAACTTGGAAAATGATGAGGATATCCTGCCATTATGGATGACAGGGAATATGTACCAGCCTACCAGCACTCTAACCCATTTTTTCAATTCTTTTATGTGCTCAAAATAGATAAGCTATCTTCAGAAAAGCTAAAAAAAATCCAGAGCTTTTTTTCCAAATCAAATCTGTTAGATATCCTTTTATGAACTCTAAAGCATACAAGCAGTATCCAGAGGAAATATACTACAAGAAGCATTACAATCAGGGGAAAAAGAATTAACCGAATCATAATGACGTTAATCCAAAAAACAGAAATACTGGTTAAAATTATGAGAATATATCCTTCGATAGGGCTAGGGACGAATGATCAGGGGTGAAGCTACTCTTTGTGATGTGGGGGCAGTTGCCTCCACTGACTTCTCTGGAAGACGTGAATGGGTAGTAGAATAAAAACTTTTTTTTGCTGATTTTGTTACATTGCCCCCTAAAGTTTTCAAGAATTTGTATAATGCCCCTTTCTTTGTGATAAGCCAATGGTTCACTCGCCCACCAAACCTATGAAAATGTCTTAAATCATATGCATTGACCAAACATAATACCTTATCTAATACACTTCCTCTTGTTTTTAAAAATCATTGTATAGTTGTCACTCATTCTTTTTTAGTAAGTTAATTCCTCATAGCCAATAATGAAAGAACAATGCATATGGTAAAATATATTAACTTTAAAAGCGTTTTTGCTCTTCTAAAAAAAATTTAATTTCTCAACAACTTGGATGATGAACTCAACCAAGTTTCGGAACAAGATAAATAATTTTGGACTGACTCTTTGATTGTGAACGTTAAAAAGAAACTAGTGAGAAATTTACCATCTAATTAATCAATTATAACCCATTTTTGGGATTCGAAACAACATAGGTTTAGTGTTTTATTTTAATATATGACTGAGTTGAAATGTATCAATTAAGAAATAGTTATCTTTTTTTTATTCATATTTTGTTAATGCCGAATTGATACTGGTTTTAATTTTCGCAGTCTCAAACTGTAAAGTAGTTCTCATACTTTAACTAATGAATTTTTTTATATGAAATATCATCAATTTAATTCTTATGAGGTTGGAAATTTTTTAATATCAGTTCATTATTATTTTTTCATTCATATTTTGCCCCTCTCTGGCTCCATAAAGTGCTACAAATCAGTATCAATGATAAGCATATTTCTAGTAGTCTGGAAGGTTCTCATGCATGAACTCAACCCATTTGCTCTGTAAATCAGAGAGACTTATGGAAAACAGAGAAAATAAATATTTGCCAGCTGAAATAGAAATTTATCTTCACCAGTTGTCACATTAGAAAAATCCATGCATTACCAAACCACAATATGAATGGAGTAAAAGAGGAAAATGATAGGAAACAATAACCTAAATTCAAATGGCCGCTTAAATCTAAAATCCCAACTTTGGTTGCCTACACGAATCCCTGTCACGCATGTAGCTCTGTATTCCAAGACATGATCCTTTTTTTTTTTTTTCTTATTTCCATAAACAAAGTTGCACTAATTTGTAGCACTTTATGGAGGCAAAGCTTAAGATTATCGAACTATCACGAGTTCTGTCTTTTTCTCTTTTTTCAAAGTAGTTTTTTTTTATCATCCTGATTAGCATTGTAATTGGTTTCTTACATTTTTTTTTTCTCTTACAAACACACAACCCCCCCCCCCCCTCTCCTATTACCACCTATTTTGATGCTTGTGATAAAGGAAAAACAACAACAATGGGAAACTACAAAATACAACACCGACATGCAAAACTTATACATAAATCTATCAATAAGTTGAATTTTTTTGCCTATATATATTTTTCCCAAAAATATCACATCATTTAATTCTATCACATGTTCAATCATTTAATATTTGATTAATTTGTAGTTTAACATAATTTTTATTTCAATATTGTCCATACATGATAGGGTATATGAGTTGAAAACATTTTGTCGGTGTATGCATTTTGAAAAAATTTTGACACTATTTTAAAAAAATAATAGGTAGAAATTAATTTTAAATGATGGAACCAAATAAACGAACAAATTAAAAAATTATTATTTAATAAAGTGGGATCAATTTTTTGACTAGTATACACATATCAACACAGGTACAAATGTGTCTATATATTCATGTGACGGATCGAGTCTCATAACCACGAGCAATACATAAAATCCTTAAAATCACACATAGATAAAAATGAAAGCACAACACGACACATGTAAACAGAGAGAAAGATTGATAGATACCGGCGCTGCAAGAGGTAGGAGGATCTTTCTGGAGATCCTTGAGTTCCTTCAAGATCCGTCTCGAAGCCATCAAAGAAAACAATTCTTGAAATCGAACGGATCAACTCTGATCTGAGATGATAAAACCAAAGCTGCAGAAATTCACAACCAACACAACAAAACAATGAAATCTGATGTAATACAAGAACAATTATATATACATGTAAAGGATAGAAGATTAATAGAGGCTGACCTGACTGGTTCGTTGAACTTGGAATTCAAAAGATTACTTTTCTTCTCTCTCTCTCTCTTTCTTTTTTCTTTTTTTTTAATTTTTTGTGGAAACCATTATTGTTCTCGACGCTGAACAAATTGGACTGGGAATATTTCTTTAGTTGTTTTCGGGCTAATATCATTTTGTTCCCCAAATATAATTCTATTTTTAATTTATGCCTTCAAACATTAAAATTTTAATTTATACCTTAAAGTTATGAATTTATAGTAATATAGACTTGACTCAAACTGTCTTTAAGTTTTTCGTTATTAATTGAAGTACATGAGGTGCAATAAGTTCGGGCATGAAAATGACATATGTCAATTGCTATAGATATTTATTTGTAATTAATTTGACACCGCTTTTTGAATCGAAAATAGGGTTTCATTAATCATATAGAAGTTAATCCTATCATGTGCACCTTTTATGATGTGTCAATTAACAATATAAGTTTATGCTACTTGCAACTCTTGTGTTTTAATTTATGATGACAAACTAAAGACAGATGGGGTAAGGTACATATTAATATCAATTCATAATATTGAAATTACAAATTAAAATTTTTAATGTTTGAGAGTATAAATTAGTAATCGAAATATCTTTTTGGTGTGCAAAATAAGATTAATCATTTGTTTTCAAATTTACAATGGTGAATTGCATTTTGTGTCCAAAAAAATTTAAAAAGTATTATTTTATACCCTTAAGGGTTAGATTTTTTATATTATACTCTTAATGCATTAAAAATATTATAATATGACCATTTTATTAACTTTTGTTGTTCATTCTGTCCATGTTAATAAGGTAGTTTTTAATGGAAAAGCTGGCAAAAGAGCCACACTATAGTAATTTTAACACATTAATGGTATAATATGATAAATTCAATATTTAAGGGTGTAAAAGGATTTCTAAATTTTTTGGGGTATAAAGTGTAATTACCCCGATTTATTATATGTACGGCATTGCCCTAGAGGAGCGTACTCAATTCACCTGTGATTGGTTAGTTCTCCACTGGGTACATAAAATATGCATGCAACCACTCATTTGGTTTAGGGCGGCCAAACCATTAAACAGTGGTGAATATTTTTTTTTTTTCAACGGTTAGTGCTCGAGCGTTGGTCAAAAGAAAGGTTATTCTAAAGATGTTTAGAGTTTTTCAGTTTTATCTGTTATCATTTGAATTATTTTAGAATTAGCTTGGGGTTGATGGAAAATATTATGTCTGAATGATCAATGACACTAATGAGATCTTATAAATAATTCAAAATCAATACAGGAGGATTATAAGAATTGCTCAACATCAAAAGAAATATTACATTTGACCCACACATGCTAGTCCGAATTTGTTAAGTTTTAGCATGAAACATTCTCAAATTTTCATACACTACCATGTGGGTGCCTCAATTTGTGTGCATCATCGACCCTCAAATTAAGGAAGCTCATGAATAACTAAATGATCCTAAAGCCCAAATTTTATTGGCCTTTCATTAGAGTCGGGTCTGGGATGAACTCATGCTCTCCTTTCTTCTTTTTAATTCAAATTTTCGTTAACTTATTCTTGTTATTCTATTTTCCTTAGTTGATTAGCAACTTTTATATCAACCAAAAGAAGTTACAATAATTTTTCTTTTATTAGATTTTTCTCTACGAAACAATGTTGTTTTTTTTTTTCCTTCTTGGTAATGACAAAAGACACTTACAAATCCGAATCTTAACTGTAAAATTTTGGAGTGGGTTACTCATCATAAACTCCAAATCATCTAATAGGGCCAACGGGTGCATAACAGCCCAAGAGACCTTTCTACAACCAATTTGCTCCGTAATAAGGAATGACCCATAATTCAAAGGAGAGAGCCCAACAAAGAGTCCAGCTCGGCACAACCCTGCTCGGTCATAACAAGTTCAGTGATAAACAAGCCGGTATCAAAAAGCTCGGTACTCACCAGACCCTAAATGTCCCACATCGCACCACATGTCCAGGGGAACAACTTCTAGAGCCTCTAACGAACGAATAATCTCTGGTAAAGGGAATATTTGTGCACATCTCATTGAAGGACCGTGGATATGGTTAGTATCAAAATAACGATCATTACTACAAGACAAAAAAGAGAGGACCAAAGAATCAACCGAAGTAAGAGAAAGATCGCAAAAAAAAACCTAGATAACCCCATGTATAAATAGAACTCAATGACACAATGTAAAACCTACCTAAAAAACCTCTACTCATAAGACATTGTTTAGAAAAATTCTAAGCTAAGAAACTCACTGTAACTTTCTTCTTCAATTAATATAAATCTTACGAAGTAAGAGCCTCCATTACAGTTGACGTAGTCTTGGTTTTTCGATTAAGATGAACCACTTATATATTGTCTTTGATCATATGTATTTTTTCTGTTGGCTTAGAATATTCATATTACCTTCCCCCAATTTTGCAAAATATTAACCTGGACTTGGGCCAAGTGTTTTCGAGCACTATCGGTGCTTATCTGGGTTGAGAGGTTCATAGATGGGAGAAAGGCTTCTTTCCCTTGTCTTTGTAGCATGCCTTGTTGATGTAAATCTTCAAATATATATATATATATATATTTTTAGGGAATCCTACCCATAAACATTTAAGCACAAGCGAATCAATGATTTAAAATTGTAAATTTCTGAACCTGCTGAATCCTTTTTCTAAGATGGAACATATATGACATATACAAAAGTAGGACACAGGAATGCACACGTGCACACGTACACACACACACACACACAGAGAGAGAGAGAGAGAGAGAGATGAGAACATCAAAAGAAAATTTATTAACAATGTTAGAAAATTGAAATTGTTACAACAGTTCGATATTTTTCACAGTTGTTAAGTATCAGTTCTTTACAAGGCAGCCTCCCTTACAAGCTAAGAAGGTTGTCCTCTCACTTCAGTTCACCACATGGATGTTTATGTTACAACTTCAATAAAAATGATTTCCCTTTTATCACAAGAAAAAACAACCTATGAACAATACCAGGAATCTAAGGAACCCCACAAGCAAAATAATTCATAGAACAAATGAATAACTACAGATCCAATGCCTTCAATAGACAAACGAGGAAATGAAAACTCAATTCATCGATGGTGTACAAGAACTTGTATGCATTTACCATACAAAAACAAACTAAGGGCATATATATATATATGTATGCAGTGTAAGCACAAATTAGCTTGCAATAAATGACACCCTCTTCCTTTTTCTCTTTCCCATTTCTTGTTATAATCTAGGATTTAGCAATCTGAGTATGTATGTAAGTATGAAAAACGATGAATATATGTACGGTCCAGCAGTATTCTCATGCACTATGGTCTCACCAGCAAATAACACCAGTAGTGTACTAGTGCCTCCATCCCCTGTCATGACATACCTTGTAAATGTATGTTTCAAGAGTTTGTGGTACATTAGTGCTGATGTGAGTAGATAAGATGGACCCATCAGTGTATATTGAACCTGCAGCCAAACAATAATTGTTAGTTAATATTGCTTAACAATCTGATCAACTTTTTCATTACTGGTATTCAATATCATGAAATCGTCAAGGAATCAAATGTAAGATAAAATTTAGGTACTCAAAAGTCAATATGCACTACTGTTGCCACCATATTTGCCTACCGTTTTGAGCTGAAGTATTAGCTTATCTCCATCACTTTCCAACGAAGTCCTAACTAACAGAGTTTAAACTTTTAGATGGCAGTTTAACACAAAAGTTTACAAGTTCAAGGTATAGCACAGACAGAATTGCTTGCATCATTCCTAACTGGCTTTCCCCTATGTATGTGAGACTGCCAATGCATCTTGAAACTTGAGCAAAGGCAACTGAAAGACAAAGCGACTTAGCCCCCACCACCCACAGCCTGCAGCGAAAACATCTGAAGGATAAAGCTTTCCAATTAGATAAGGGGAGTTCTGTCTTCCCCTTGCACCTCTGCTAATAAGGTGTAGTTATATTCTAGATGCTCTCTGTGCCAATCTGTGATTCCGGAGGATCATAGATTAAATTCGTTGGGGGAGAGTGCACGTAGATGTTTACTATTGTTGATGCCATATCTTTATTCAGTTTTGTGCTAATTTAATGAAGCTTAAATCCCACGCCTGTTCTTTGGCAAGTGGAATGGGGCACAGGTGTTGCACAACTTCCATATTTTGTTTCTCACTTAAAAGCACCTTTACAAGCTATAATTCCTTTGGGAAAACAATCCAAGAAATCTAAAAAGGAAAATCATAAGATCAAGTAATTATTCTCTCGCACAAGAACTAACAGATCGAAACAGAATAAAACAAGCAAGGAAAGCAAGTCACATACAAATCAACGACGCCATATTAATTGAAATTTTACTTGCATTGGTTTTCAAATATCAATATAAAAGCAATGCCAATCCTATTCCATTAACATTCATTTATTGCTAAAAAATATGTGTTGTAAAGATTTTCCTAATCAGATTATTGTTAAAGCAAACCAGTTGTCAATAAAGTTCTAGACTTCATCCAGTTAAATGTAGAAGGATACATACCACTTGAACACGTTAATTCTGCATTTAGGCATAGCTCTATTCTCCACCTGCTTCAAGCTCATAGCTCCACAAATCAACTTTACATTTACAGCTCCAGTAGTCCATCCATTCCCTCCCATTGCAATCCCAGTTCTCACCTCCGTCGACACCAACAAGGTCTTGCTCTTATAGCCATATTTTAGCTTTTTCCCCACCTCATCATCAATCAACATGTTCTTCACCTGAGTGGTGAATTTCAACAGAGTCTCATTCTTATTCTCCTGAGTAAAACCACGCAAGCTTGCTGAACCCAAGTCCAAACCATCCTCACCATCCAAATAAACCTGCATTTGATCATACATTACTTTGAGTTCTGAATTTGAATTCTTGGCCACAACAGTAACAACTGTTTTTGCGTCCAAAGCCATACCATCAGGACCTGCAATTAGCCACGACAATTTTAGACATGATCTGATCACTTGACATGAAATCGACACAAGTTTGGGGTTTTAGGTTAAGCAATTAACCAGTTTAAGTGATAATCGAGTGGACCCTTAGGCTCATCAAATCCACAATAGTTCCACTTAACATGGCTTGGATACAACACAAACCCGACTCAATCGATCTGACTACACAATTATAAATGAGACGTGCATGTGTTGAGTTAATTTTAACTGTCCCTACTTGCAGTTACTTTGAATTTGGGCATGTGGAGGGACTTGAGGTGGAAAACTGGGAGTCTTGGTTCAAACCAAACATAGAAGAAGCCGCCCAAGGCGGTGGAGAGCAGGATGAGGAATACAATGAGGATGAAGATGAAGCAACAACATCTGCAGCAACAGCTACGCTTCTTGTATGGGTGAAACGAGGGTGGTATGTTTGCTCGCCGGGGTGGTGGTCTTCGAATCGGGAGGGTGGGGTCTCTGTAGCCCGGAGGCTTTTGTAGAACCCGTTCTGGTTCAGGCATTTTCGAACTCTCTCTGGTTTCTGATACTATTTTCAGAGACAAAAAAACAGAAAATAAATCATCAAATCACAAGAAAATTTGCTCAACAAAACGAAATCTCTAAATTCGTATACGGAATTTCAGTTGCCAATAGAAGGATACGAATGAAATGACAATGTTTTGGTGAATTCAAAGTATTTTCCACAATATGATTCGTGATTTGTGGATAAGATTAAGCAAATGTTGAAGATGAAATCAATTGAAACAGGTTTAGATGCGATTAATGAGGAATTAAAATGGAAAAAAAGTACCAAAATCTGGAAGTTGTGATAATTGCTACGATTCAAATGAATACGAAAATGAAAATGTTGATTAACATGATGATACGAAAATTATTCAAATAAACACTATTTAGATGTGGTAGAATATAAATGCATAGAGATTCAAACCATGGAGTTTATATAGAGGCCCGCATTGCGATTGACTTCGATGAAAATGGAACTTGAAGTAGTGATTGGCGAAGCTGGATAATAACCTGATGGAGATTGCAGAGATCTACTGTAAATCTGATATTTTCAAGGGGATGTCTCTGTGCGTGTGTGTGTGTGTGTGTGTGTGTGTGTGTGAGAGAGAGAGAGAGAGAGAGAGAGAGAGAGAGATGGCGTTTGTGGAAAAGTCGGAGGGTCGGGGGATGTACTCATTGTTGGCAGAAGAAGATGAACAACGACATCGACGCGCGGCTCCTATCCTATGCGGTGACTTGGCGGGATGCTCTGATTTGCTATCCCAACTAGATTACCAGACTAGGATTTCTATTTTTTTTTTTTAAACTAACACTGCTGGTATTTTATTTTTATTTTTTTTAAAGGGTGCAACACAAGACTTCTCATGGGATCTCCTAATACTACTCTAGTCCAAACACACTAACTATAGAGTTCTAATGGGATTTGGGGTATTAGTACTGACATGATCGACCACACCCATAATATTTTAAAGTGAGGCTTTAAAGTTTATAATTTGTGTCAACTAAGAATTTAAAGTAATTTTTCTCTCACTTTAATTTTTCGATTATACAATCTGATTCAATGTATAATTAAAATTATGAATAATGTTACACATTTTCAATAAAACTCAAAAAATTATAATTCAAATACATATTATCTCTTAAAATGAGTAAGTTTCATCAATTTTTTTTTCCAGTAAGACCTACTAATTATATGCACTTAAGTTTCATTTGAATTGTATAATATTTTACTTAAAACTATACATTTTTTTTTTCTGTATACATTTGATGGTACATAAGACTTTCTATTAAAATTAATAATAACTTTGGACTGAATGGTCTCCTCGAGCCAAAATGTACGGTTAATAGTCTAAATTGAGACAATAATTGTTTAAGTATTTAATTAACACAAATATCTTAGTTTAGGGACTTCGATATAGTTTATTAAAATTCTCAATTTATATCTCAAAAATCAATTATTTTAACTAGTACCCTCAATAAAATTAATTAATAGTAATTTGACCTCAATTATGATATTTGTTGCGATTTTTATCAAAATTGATAAGCATGTGAAAAGAAAAAGGGTCATAATCCAACAAAAAGCCATTACTTACATCTCACGTGGTTGTCCATTTGACGAAATTCCCAACTCTAATCATAACATTTGTTGTGGTTTTTATTAGATTGACAAGCACGTGAAAAAGGGGAAGGGCAATACTCTAACAAAAGTTATCATGTGCATTACATGTTGACGTGGCTATCAATCGCAATAGACGTTATGGCAATGTACCAATTAATTTTATTGAGGGCATAATTTAAAATAATTGACATTTGAGAGCATAAATTAAGAATTACTTAATCTTTAAGGGTATAAACTGCTATTTACGCTTTTCGATAAGACGTTAATTTTTTTTTTTTTGATTAGTGTAACGGACCCGATAAGACATCAGCAATCGGGTGGATTTTTCGTCTGTCTTTTAACTCGATTTAAACTCAAACCCTGTTGTAACCCTAGCTTCTCTTCTGTTTCTCGTTTTCGCTCGCTCTCTGCTTTCGTAGTCACTGTAGGTACAACAACTCTCTCTCTCTTCCTCGCTCCCTCTCGCATCGCGTAGGGATGGAGTACGTGAGTCCGGAAGGACTCCGGCTAGATGGACGCCGTCCCATGGAGGTCTCTATCGCTCTCCGATTTTTTTTTTTATTTAAAGTTTTACGTGTAGTGTTTCATTCAATCTCGCTGATATTCATTGTTTTGTCATTCATCGTTTCCTTTTTTTATGCTTATGTATTTAATCTCAGATGAGACAGCTTCGGGCGGAAATAGGTGCTGTCGCGAAAGCTGATGGGTAATTTACACTACAGCATCGATGTATATGCTCACACACATGTACACTTAAACATTCTGTATATATATATTTTGGGTTTAAATTGATATGTGTGCTTTTAAGTGCAGTTCTGCTGTTTTTGAGATGGGTAACACCAAAGTTATTGCTGCTGTATATGGCCCCAGAGAGGTATACATTGATGTCCTCTAACATGTTCTTCTGATTAGTCTATGCTTCTTGTGCTTAATTTTCATGTAAACTAAATGCAATTGAACATTTTATGCTGCTTGTAGAAGATAATTAACTAATGCGTCTTTGGAGGAGGTCTGAAAAATCTCAAATATGGGTTGTAAAGTAGATTGCGTTTTTAATGCTGGAAGTTGGGCATTGTGTTATGCACTGGGTTACCAGGAGGTTTACATGCTAATGACATGGAGCTGTCCTTTTGAATTGCCACACGTGCCTAAATCATTAGTGACTTGACTAACTAGATATCAACTCCAATTTATGACAGACACAAGATAGTTCGCAATTAAATTAAGGCAGTGATGCTAGTAGTTATGATTTTTGTGATGTGTTGAGTAGTGAGATGGCCATTTTTTTGTATCTTGATGGCTTAGTTTATATTGGTGTTTTTGTTGGTTTGCTTTAGGTCCAAAACAGGAGCCAACAAATGAATGACCAAGCGCTGGTAATAACCTTTCATGGTTCATTTACAATTGTTTAGATTTACTAACCCGTTCTTGCATCTGATATTAATATTAGCATCTTTTAAGGTTCGTTGTGAGTATAGCATGGCTAATTTTAGTACCGGAGATCGCAGGAGAAAACCAAAGGGCGACAGGTTATTCTATCTTTATTTCTTGTAATTTAGTTTTTCCGCCTTGTATATTCATTTATAATGATACATTTTCTCATGGTATGCACATTGGTTGGCCGTTGGCGTGATATTCCTCTTCAAGAAATTTTGGATTCCCATGCTTTAAAAATACAATTTAGATAGGCATTGTATCATTGCTTGCTTGGCTATCCTGTCATTAACTTATCCAAGAAGAAACTTGGTTGTGAAAGTGTGATATTCTTGAATGCTACATGTTTATAGTATGCATATATACCTTACAAATAATCAGCTTGAAATGTTTGGAAAACGAATGATCTAATAGGTACTAGTGGCCAATGTATGATGAATTTATGAATGCCAAATTGAGTGGGATTTTCCAACTAGAAATTTCTTGAATTTTCAGTTGCTGGTTTTGACCCAAAACAAAACTTTGTACTCCTTTGTAAAGCCTTACGAGTTCATGTTTAGATGAAAATCATTCATGATATGGAAGTGCTGGCTTCTAATCGTAGAACATGTTCCCCCATGCTTATTACGTGCAAATCTAATTTGCATTTGCGAAAAATGGAAGTTTCGGTCTCTTCATCGGTATGTCCCTATTTTTTTATTTAATTTTGCTTTCCCCTTTTGTTTAGTTTGAGGCTAGGAAGCACGAACACTCTATTTTGATCAAAGTGTTGGTGTTTGACATGTCAGGGACACGGACACACATCAAACTCGTTAAAATGAGGGTTTGATATTTTTATTATTAATTTTTTTTGAAGACACTTTGGACATGTTGGGGACACATGACTTACATGGTGGAGGACACGCTTTTGAAAACTTGTCAAGTAACTTTATAACTAAGTTACTTACCAAACAAAACACACTTTATAATTAAGTTATTTTTGTAATTTTAGAGAGATATGGGTTAAAGACATAATATAAAAAGAGTTATAATAATTTCATGAATATGTGAATATAACATAATTTCGAACATAAACAAAATTATATACAACTGGAATAAATTTTATGTACGAAAATAATGTGATAAAAAATGAGGTTTGAAATTAGGACTTTTTAAATTTGATGAAAATTAGGATTACGAAGTAAGATATCTTTTAAAATGGAATTGTAATAGTCATTAATAGTTGAATCATGAATATGTTTCGGTATGCGTGATATTATTTTTTTCATTCGATATCATGTTGTAAATTGTTAGATTAAGGATAGGGTGAATTGAATGATTATTATCAAAATATATTTATTTTATCACATGATATTTATATATTTAATTTGTGGTTGATCTCGAGTAAGATGATTATTAGAGCAAAGAGATAGGATTGAAAGAGTGGATAAGAGTAGGTGGTGAGGGTGTAAGTGTGTCGCATGCATGTGTGTGTGTGTGTGTATAATTAAATACATAATATTTCATGTGTCCATGTCCTATTTTTTTGAAAATTTTTGTAAACGAATCCGTGTCACATCGTATCCATAGTTGTTAGTACCGTACGATACGCGATACGTATCGTACGATACGGAGGTAAAATGATACAGATCGTAGTTATGTATCGTTTTTGCACCGTATCGTCCGATACACGATACGTTTTTACGATACGATACGTATCGGTACGATACGACCGATACGCGTAAAACCTATTTTTTTTTTTCCTGAAACGAAGTCGTTTTGTCTAAATAAGACACTAATTTTTTTTTTTTGTATAAAAATTTCTGAATCTTGATTAATTTTATGGATCGAGTTCAAAATGGATGTTAGAAATTTGGATTAAAAATCTCTTTGGGGTTTGAAGTTTGAATTAGTGAACTATAGTTGTTAACTTTGCATTATAATATTAGCGAACTATGTTGATGACTTGAATAGGTGGTGAAGTATGAATGAAATGCAATATTTTTATGAATGTATGATTTTTTTTCAAAGGTATATATATTTTTTTATTATTTAATTAAAATTGCACTGTATCTTACGATACACGATACGATACACTATTTTTAAAAAACTATACGTCTTCTGATACACGATTTGATAACTATGATCGTATCTATGATTCTTAGGTTTGAGGTCCTAACAAACAAATGTTTTGGGTTTGGCTACTCTTCCTTATTGGAATAAGTTGCACTTTTTTTTTTTGATAGGAAACAAAACTCGTATTTAAAATAAATAAAAGATATGTTACATATAAAGAGGTGAGATAAGAGATTCAACTACGAGCAATCAAAAAGCAAGGTATAAAAAGAGCCTATAAATCAAATGTAGCTCATCCTGTTAAAATAGCAAAAAGCAAAAAACTCCTTTGACACCGAAGCCAAAAAAGATGTTAAGAAACAAATACAATTCCACATTTACACCAATTTTCAAAAATTCTTGTGTTTTGTTCTTTTCAAATAACCAAAAAACGTAGCCATTATAACACAAATCCAAAGAGTGGCAAGTATTAGTCCTTTTATATCTTCAACAAACAAAGAAATTGATGTTGCTGGAATCACCCAGCTCAAGCCCACTTCATGAAACAAATGATACCACAATGTCAAGGAAACTGGACAATGTAAAAAAAAGATGATCAATACTCTCAAGATTACCGTTACACATCACACACCATGGAAGGGATGCTCAAATTTTACCCCAAAGTCAGAATTGGTCATGTGTAATGTGCCATATGATATATGAAGTCCAATATAATACCAGTTGTCATGATTTGATAAGTTTGGCCTTTTCATTTGAACAAATTCTCCTTGTCTCGTCCCTTCCCCAACCCCAAATCCTCCCCAAAGAAAACGGAACATTGAGTAGAATAGGGGAAAACATGATTTGGTAGATTGTGTTCTCTAGCTATCAAACAGGTCCTTATTTACACAAAAGTGGCATGACATAGATTTGTTGCATGGTTGAAATTAATATGGTCCATGTTTGTCTCCTGGTTTAGGTGCAATTGCCTTCTTTATAATTTTTTCCTTGCAACATGCAGGAGATCCACGGAGATATCTCTGGTTATTCGCCAGAGCATGGAAGCATGCATTTTGACTCACCTAATGCCTCGTTCTCAGGTACTTGTACAACATAATGGGGATCTTCCCTACAAGATAGTGCATTGCTTTATTTTGTATTGAGCCTTGTTGTTGTGCTTGGCAGATAGACATATTTGTCCAAGTTCTCCAAGCAGATGGAGGTAAGTTGACACCCAAGTGGCTGTCCATTGCAGTCTGTGTTTTGGTTAGAGTCAATATGATGTAATCATCTAGATATGTTGTTTCTGCCCTTCTCCCCTGGGTCATTCAAAGGGGGATCTATGTTGGTAAAAATTTGGTTTGTCTGGGGCATCCGGGCCAATAAGTATTCAATATGCCTTTCTTACCTTCTAGAAGGGGAGCCTGGTCTCTGAATATTTGCTTTCTTCAGGAACAAGATCAGCATGCATAAATGCTGCAACTCTGGCCCTCGCAGACGCAGGAATTCCGATGCGTGATCTTGTTACTTCTTGTAGTGCTGGATACCTCAATACAACTCCTCTGCTTGGCAAGTACATACACTACCTCAGTTATTTCTTGAGTACATGCATCTCTGCTTTTATATCAATCCTCATGTTTTATGTTCCGGTTTATTTACCCACCTTTTTTTAAGTTGGTACTTTTCAAATGGGCAGATCTAAACTATGTAGAAGATAGTGCTGGAGGCCCTGATGTCACTGTAGGAATTCTATCAAAACTGGACAACGTGACACTTCTTCAGGTTTTTTTCTGATCATCACTTTTATTTTTTATTTTCAGATTATTTTTTATTTATCGAGTTTTTTGATGGGCAGATGCAACATTTTCAACTGATTAACTAAATTGTTTTTATTTTGATGATCCTTTATTGGTTGCGATTCTTGCGAATTTTTCTTGTCCTTCCCAAGAGCTCTCATATGTAAAAAGACTTATTCTCTCCCTTTTCTTTTTCTCCCCCCTTCATATTTTTTCTAAACCATCATGTGATGGTGTGCAATTTGCCATTTGAATAGCTCTGTCGAATACCTTTTGAAATATTTCTAGGAAAACGTGAAAAAGCATACTAAATGCTAAATTGGATATCCCTTGTGAACATCCTGTAATTATTTTATTACTTAACCATTTTTGTACCCACACCCACCCAGACATAAAAAGAAGAGAGAAATATCACCAAAACTTTCACACACTTGCATGTGTGCTCTCTTTTTATTCATTGTTTGTTTGTAGTCAGCATACTTGGATTAAACTTGTTTGGTTTTTCCTGACTTTAGTGTAGCTTCTTTTCGTAGACACAAACTGATGTATTTACTCTTCAATTAATGTAGATATTGATTAAATTATGTTTCTTGAACAGATGGATGCTAAACTACCAATGGATACCTTCGAAAATGTCATGCAGCTCGCTATAGAAGGTTGCAAGGCAGTGGCAAATTACATTCGAGAAGTGAGAAAAAAATTCAACCTAATTTTTTTCCCACAATTTTGTTCATTTTTTCTAGCCAAAAAATGTTGGAATTTCCCATATTGTTCCATCCCTGTGAAATTTATTAAGATTTGCTGTTGGTTTGGTTGGCAGGTATTACAAGAAAACACAAAGCAACTAGAGTATCGTCGGGGTGTATAGCTTCTAGTCAGGACTCAGGGTACAGAACTTCAGGCCTTTCTTCAGCTGTTGAGAGGTATGGATTATGATTTGAACAATGCTTGTTATCATGCTGATGACACAACCAAACATCTAGATAATATGGAACAGATTTTCATTAATGTAAACGGATAAGGAACGTAGTCCAGACCTCTTTTAGATAATATGCTTGCTGGTGCTGTTTGTCTGCTCAAAAACTGTTTTCTCCTGCTGAAATTGAAACAGAAAATTAAAGCATCCTGAAATGAGCCCTAAAGTGAACATCAAGACTCTAGAATAATCAGATTGCATGGGTAGTTATGGGTTGCTATACATCTGTTTTGCAGGTTATTAATCTTCACTTCTTATGTACTTTTGGAAATTTCGCATGGATTTGGTTTGCTTTATTCTATCAGAAAAATAGCACAATTGCATTGGTGGATGGCATGCCTAGGTGGCAAGTATGCTTATCTTGTTTCTGCCATCTTTGTTTTTCGTTTAAAAAAAAATTTGTTGAGACACTTGAATTTTGTGATATGGGTTGTTTATCCTTAAAGTTGTACATTTTAGTGAGACAAACGAGAAAAAAAAGAGCTGCAGGAGGCAGTTGGGGTTCTTCTCAGATTATTAGTACAGAAATTGAATGTTGAAATTCTAGTGACAATTACTAATTTAGTTTGATTAGTGCACTTTATTTGTTCTGCTTTCTGGTTTCCTTGTTTTCCATTTTAATGAAATTGCAGCTGTTTTTTTGACGTATATATGAATTTAGAGCATGCAGAAAGCATCAAACAAAAACAAATTATTGGCTATCAAAAATCCAAAGTTTAAAACAGATATATAACAGAGCCGATGAATGCATCAATTTGATGTTGATTGGCTTAAGTTGCAGAATGGGAACATCTTTGGTACTTGTGTCATATATTCGTGTTAATGGGTTGTATCATATATGAATTCGTGTTGAGAAAATGTCAATCATAATCCATTATTTTTTAGTGGTGTTTTCGTGTGTTGCATTAGAAATTGTCACCCTGATTTAGCATCTATGAGCTTTGTCATCCAATAGAACCAAAAGATTTGCTCATTTAAATGATTTCTTCTTTTGAAATTAGATTTTTGGTATTCCAACTCCTAACCCAACCAAAAGCAATACCCAGAAAAAGAAAAGTAGACGATTAAAATAAGAGCAACCATTCTTGAAAAACATTGACCTCGTCCTCTCAGCCAGAGATAATTACAGCAAAGGGATATAATTCAAACGAAAGAGCAGCCATTCTTGAAAGAGCAACGTTACAAAATTCAAATAAAATTTAAAAAGTTATTACTTAAATGCATATCATTCTTTGGATAAGTGGATTTTATCAATTTTTTTAGTAAGATTCACTCATTTCACATTTTTCCAAAAGATGATAAGTATTTGAATTTTAAGTTTTGAGTTTATGTAATATTTTCTTTCTTGAAAACACAGGCTTTGCTAGATTACAGACTATTTTCTAAAGATAATAGTAACAAAAAGTCAACTTACATTTGTTCAGTTCGAACACAAAAGTACACCTAACAACATCAAGAAGAACATATCTCAGCTGGTTTTCTACAGAGCTTAGAAAAACCTCATCTGGGGGTGAAGGTTCTCACTACAAAAACTTGAGGACACAACGGCAAGCTCCAAGCGACCTGTCCATTCCTCTCCCGGCTTCAAAGTAATTGGTTTCTCTATTGCTGCTCCATCAACACAAAGCATTTGCTTGTACTCTTCATCCCCAAAATCTGCCATTGATTTGGACTTCTTATCCCAAGGATTCCACACCACTAAATGAAGAGAAGAAAACGGCATAAATAGACGGTAGATGGTGAAACACAGGAATCACATTCAAAAAATGTTCCGTAGTTAGGGTTGATAATTAAGTTATTTGAGCACAGCTCATTTAAAAAAACGAGTCAAACTTGAATATTTTTTATACTCAGCTAAAGTTCGCAAAACTCATCTCCTTTATATATAAAATAATTAAGTTATTTGAGTTCGGCTAATTTTTTAAACGAGCCAAATTTAAATAATTTTTTAAACTCGTTTAAAAAAACAGGTTCGACAGACTCAACTCAGCTTGCAACCAAGTATTAGATATACATTGTTCCTCTTGCTCATTTACTTCAATCCAATTAGATATATTGTTTTCAAAAATCTCTATTTCTTTGTCCTTTTTTTTTCGCATTTTGGAGTTCAATCAATGGAATGCATCTTACCGACATCTGGTAACCCTTCCTTTCTTAGTACATATGTTCGCTTCCGTTCATGATCAAGGACTGCAATGCAATTTTGAGAACTAAGATAAACTCGATCCACCTGCAAGAATAGGTAAACCTTTTGGACAGTCGCGTTCATCTCAACCAAAGACCTTAGGAATGAAAAAAAAAAATTATTGATATAATTGTGGGAATGGAAAGAAATTAAAGTCTAATTCCACTTTGCTTATCAAAAAATTGGGGAATGAAAGAAATAAGTTTTTCAATGTGAGGCAGTTTCATGTCAAAAAAAACATTCTACTCATACCTGATTTGTTTATTAATTTGTGTATAATAAATAGTGTCATATTAACGTCGTATCATGTACAACCGGTATATAAACGAGTCGTGTTGTATCATATATTTCTTTTGATTAATTTTACTCATACTCGATTGGTTTATTAATCATGTCCCGTTGGATCCATTCATTTGTGAAACGGATGATTTAAAGAAAACTCAAACCATCTAATTTTGTGTCATATTTGTTTCGTGTTAACGAATCGTGTCATATTTTGACACTTCTAAGAAGAAGTTAACACTTTCATATTTCTAGGGTTTTATAAGTAACAAAACCGGGGGGAAAAAAGGATAAATCATTGATCAATACTTGTGGTGAGAGTAAGTACAGTTATTTCTAACATCTCCTCAACTTACAATGAAATCTTTCATTATTGCCAATAAATTTCATCGACTATCTCACCTTGCATCATGCCATGAGTAATAAACCCTTCTCTAAAGCCCTCAAACAAGTTCAAGAAAAGCAATCTAACATTCTGTTATGAGTAATAAATCCATTCTCATTCCTCCACAATGCCCACCAAAAAGAGTGAGTTTTGGCACCATTCCATTAACTTGAGTATTCCTCCCCATTTAAGTTCTAAAATTACTCAATCCTACATCGACTAGCAAGATGAATGTGGAGTGGTACATAAGTGTGAGTTTTAGACCTTCATTATATAACACGTTTTAAAGTCGTGCAAGTCCAGCCCAAAACGGACAATAATATACAATGCTAGTATAAAATATTATAATTAGTATCAGATTTATTGACACTTGTGGTGTGGAGGCCACCTAAGGCTGTGCATCCCTCGGTGCACCCTAGTCCAACAGGAAGGTGGTAGCTAGCACGGTATGAGTAATCCCCCATAGGCCCACATCGGGTCAGGGCCCAAGGGAGGACGTTTGGGTTAAGGGGATAGATTTTGACAACTCAATCCCACATCTACTAATGAGGTGAATGTGAAGTGATACATAAGTGTGAATTTAAACCTTCATTGTACAATGAGTTTTAAAGTCATGTGAGCCTTACCCAAACTGGCTAATATTGTATAATGCAGATCTGGGACATTACATTAGAAATGATGAACAAGAAGTTTTACCTCAGATTCAAACGTTATAGCATCTCCTTGTTCTGTAAAACGATTTCTTTGGCAAAGGTTGTCGAGATAATCTAGTGTTTCCAGTCCTTCTATCCTTACTTCACTGCGGATACAGTTCCTCTTCAGTAAGTATAATGTCTAAAGTCCAGACATTACATGTAAGAATAGAAAACACAAAACCTTCAATGTAAAGTGCTGCATACCTTATGTCAGAAACTGACAAATATGTGTGATAAGCAAATGAGAAACTAAATGGCTTGCCGTTGATGTTTCTAATTCGAGATATGAGGGCCAGATTTCCATCTGATGCAAGAGAAACCCGAAGACGGAACTCAAAACTGGAAAGACAAAAGAAAAACGTAAAAAGGACTCCGTCAGCGACATCTAATTTTCATGACATGTATCGATGGATTTTTGGTCCAACAATACTCTTTACTTTGTGAATATTTTGTCTTCTTGAGTCAAGAATCTAAGAGTTTAAGTCCTCTCCTCCTCCTCCAAAAAATAAATAAATTATCAAGACATGTTAAAGCTTTAGAACTATGAATGGAACATGGAATATTTTCTATGAATAAGATTCAACAAAGATGTCCTCTGTTAGTCAACATATGACACCCTTAAAAAAAATCATAGCCGTATTACAGTTGGCATTCATATCCTTTTGATGTCATAAGGATTTGGATAAAATTATGCTTCTTAAATTTGTTTATCAAATGTTGTATTCTAAATAATGTATCAAAATCTTATACATCGAGTATTTTGTGGAAGTTAGTGGACCTCACTGATCCAACCACCCACACTCATTTGGGATACAAAATTTGATAAATAATTTAATAAGCATAACATTGCTCGGAGAATTTTTACTTTTCTTTAGATACAACAAAACTGACATTTAAAGGGAAAAATCCCAATACCCAGCACTAGATTAAAGTGTTCCCTTTTGTTTTCAATCAGAAACTTAATTCCTTTCTCATCTAGAGGATAAAGAACCTCATAGTATTCTCCCTCAAAACAAAAAAATGACATGGGAAGACAAGTATGTGTTACTTGAAAGAAGTCGGCTTGATCTAGAGTCCAGCCATGATATTTAAAAAAAAAAAAAAGTACATTAAGCTAATTGCTAGCAATGAGCCATCATCACGAGGAGTCACAGGAAAAGGAAATCCTATGGGTTGGATTGCTCATGTGTCGACTCGACAAGCCGTTACATTAGCAGTGCATAAACCATGGTCTTCAACCAAGCTTGTCTAGTTGTCATAAGATAATTAGTTACCCATAGTACTGGTGCCGCTGGAGTTTGAAGTCAACAAAGAAGTTTGAAGGGAAATTCTAAGCATACCTATGTGGCCAGCACTTCAAATCCTCTTCTGATGGTTTGAGTAGCAAGTCAATGAAGGATTTGCCAGTGCTTTCATTTAGGTGCAGAGGTGGAGGATTATCATCAATTGTCCAAATTTTGCTCCTTGCAAACCCATGTTGCTCAAGTGACCCACAGTTTCCAAACTGCAATTTTTAGCATAAAACAACAGTAGAATATAATCACTACTACTATGCTATTAAATATGCCTAAGAAGACCAAAACTAGTAGTTATAGAAAGGGATAACTGAAAGTACCTGGGGGAAACAAATAGGGATTCCTCCACGCATTGATTTTGGAGGCTTAAAGATTGCCTACAATGTATGAAAAACACCATTACAGAATGAGATTGCATCCCCTGCTATCCTACCAAAATATAATCAACCACATGCTTGAACATCTTTTAAGTTTCTTGTCTACAAAAAAGAGGATTTGTGGGAGATCATCTAGCTTTGGTAAAATCTCTTATCAAACCCAAGGTAACTCATATGGTAACAGGGACAAGTTGTTCTAAGTTTGAATCTTGGTAACTATTTGGAGCTAGGCCATAAAAGATTTATCCCTCGTAAACACTCTTAATCCCAACATGGATGGCCTACATTTGACCGAACTGGGGGAAGAGATTAGTCGAGTTACGTGTAAACTGGTCTAGATACCCCCGACCGTTAAACCAAAAAAAAAAAATGTCTATTATCATAGCATATGGGCAAAGAAAAGGAAGTTCATTGAACATGGAAAGGGTTCAGCACACAGATTCCATTCACTAAACCTTCAACCAGGTAGACAAATTATCTTCTGCCCTCGAATCCAGATTATGGGAAAATCATTCAAATCAGATGGTTTCAAAACTTGTACTGCCGTCGACCAGATCAGGCTGCTTATAAGTTAATGTCATTGCAAACAGGTTTCCACCCATTATAAAATTTGAAATGAACTCAAAAACAAAACAGAGCAGTTTCATTGTTATCAAAGATTGTAATAATCAGAAGTCATACCTTGCTGCTGGTGAAGAGCAGTTCTTCACCTCGATCATTCCTCCATGAAGTAACCTGTCCTCCATGCAAGCTAACCTGGAAAATTAACAGAAAAAACCCTCAACTTAGCAGAAATCTTCTTAGAATTTATGTTGCTACACATTATAAACCTTGAACTATATGTATGTCACAAGTTTCCTATGATGGATCAAAGCAACAAAGGCAATACTAAAATTCATTTACTTCAGTGAACCAAATTCAAAAATGCATTCCTAAAGGATCTAACCCGAGCAGAAGCCCCTTGGGGATTCCGAAGCACGATCTGGTCGATCCCATTCCAGTCCTTTGACACTTCAATTCCAACCTTATAATCCCAAACTGCTGAAGAATGCCCCATTTGGCAAAACCACAAACCAAATCAACAACACCCCCCTCCCCCTTCTCCTCCAAACGAGTCCTTAAAGCAACTTGGAAGTCCTAATTAAACTTTTCTGAGACGAGGAACGCCGACAACATGAATAAAGGGGGACAAATGTGACCAGGACAGTTGATAATTTTTACCACCATGACAACCTTTCTTGGGAAAAAACTTTCTGATCTCGTGAACCAAAGTAACAAAATTCACCTACCTATTCAACATTCTGAATCTTACCCTCTCCAGATTCAGAAGACCCTTAACCCATAAACTCCCAAAATGCATTAACATTTACGAGCAACCCCATCCCCAAAACGATCTTAAGAAACCATCAACTTTGCAACTGCGAGAAAATGTTCCAACTCCTACAATAGTTAGCTAGGAAATTAACCAGAAAATGTTCATATTAGACATAATTAAGAAGACAATCAAATGCAGTAAGAAATGGAACATAATAGGAAACTTGAAGAAATGAAATGAAATGAAATTTTCAAATTTGAATTTGAACCCTCAAAGCCCAAGTCGATACCCACTAGGAGACAACAACTAACAGAGTAATTAGACTAACAAAATCGTAAGTTCATGAAAAAAAAAATATATTCAAATTCAAAAAATACCCATTGAAGGAAACGCTGATAAATCTTAAAAAACACTAAACCATTGAGAGTATCAAAGCCAGATGTAGAACTGTTCGAGAAGAAGTATAGTATGCCTTAATTGACTGAGATTAAGAACGGGAACGAAGCAAATTAGTTCAGATTGGAATGCAAAAAAGTATGTGCACACATGCAAAGAACAGAATTAAATACATGAATATTATCGCATTACGATAGGAAAAAAAAATGTTTATTTGAATCTGTTGGATAGAGGAAGGACGTGGAGATACGTGACAGCTAAATAAACAGTCAATATTCGTAAAAGCGTATTGAGATTCAGACAATTCATATTCTATTCTTGAAGGGGAAGGCCGCTTAAAGTGGACAAAGAAAGAAGACAGTGTGCACTGTACTGGTGCAAAGATGGCCGATAATAATATAGTATCTTGCAAATTCGTGGGTTCACTTGTCAGTTTTTTTTTTTTCAGCATATAAAAATTTAAAATAATATATACGAGGATAAAGTCAATAGATAGATTTCACAATGAATAACAAACTATAACTCACCACCAGAGTGAGGTTGATCAATAGGGTATCGATCAAAGTTTTTATCTTCAAATCTTGTAGATTATATTGGAGTTTAGTAGTTGATTGTTATACTAGCATAGTTAAGTTTGTTTTCAAAAAAAGTAACGGACACTGTCAGGAATCTAATGACTCTATCGGTGAAAATTTATCGATATGATCTATCGGTGAAAATTTATCGATATGATCTCTACACGCTCTCTTTTGGTCTCATCCATTTTTTCCAAAAAATAAAACAAACAAACTATAATTTCAAAGAATAGCTCAAATAATAATAAAGACGAGGTGTAGCCGTTTTGAATTTGAATATTAGCAATTCATTGGGATTAGATTATGAAAAATTTATTCTTTATGAATATTTTAGTCTTCGCGTGGATGGTCTGTCTTTAACCAAACTAGAGGAGACGATTAGTTAAAATACGCATAAACTGTCACAAAAATAATGCACGATCCAATCACTTGTTTTAGCATTCAAAGTTCACAATCTTTCAAATGCCTTAGCTTTCCAATTTGAGAGGCTATGGTTCTTTTTTTGTTGCCTAGGCCTCTAGTATTACCCCCAAAACATTAGATTATGATTCACACCAAACATAGATGAACTCATTACATTAGGGGTCCATTATCGAAAAATTATTTTAACTTAAATTTTTTTTGTCTAGTGAGAATATGACAGGTTTCAAGTATTTTTTTATTATTTCATCATCAATGGTTGTAAATAAATTTAACAAAAATTTAAAGACTTCAAAAATAGTATTTTATTATATGGTATAAAAAAAAAGTTTACATCATTAGTTTTTCCTGTTCTAGTATTAGTAGCAAATCTTTTTTGTGATCTTCATGTGGGACCTTCGTATGGGTCAAGCAGCGCTTATCTTGTCCTCAAATCTAAGCTGGATTTGCAAGAAAAGTATAGACAAAGCACACATTAGTAGGCTTTTTTAAACCTGCCCAATATTGGTGGTTGGGATTGTGACACCTCAAAGTCCGGGTGTTTGTAATTATCCGATTGATTATCCATCGACCTGTGTAATACTGGTGGATATCGTGTAATTTGATACTACACCGTTATGTCCCATTTATCGGGATCCATAACTTAACAAAATTTGGACAGAGTCTCCTTTGTACGAGGAGCTCTACTCAAAACGCAACCTGTACAATATTGACCACACCGGGTCTATCTATCAATTCACAATTGTATAGTCTCGAATACTACCATAATCATTATCAATACATACATTTATTCGTAAAAGAATAAATGTCCCAAAAGAGTCTCATATACATGCCTTTGTAAATATAAACAAATATTTGTTACAAAAATTATACAAGGTCAAAAGTAAGTATAAACAAGGGACTACAATATCAAAATAAAAGTCACAGACCGGCTCTGTCGTCAAAGCGGGCCCATGGCCTCCCCTTCGGTGGACGCCTGTGCGATACCTGAAAAATATTCCCATAAAGGGTGAGCCAACGCTCAATAGGGTAACTCCTATAGAGAATACCTCTCAACTTAAATGCATATGGAATGTCACATGCAACAATCATTTGATACATTCATTTAAATATGTCTATTATGATTGAATGTTATAGATCATGTCATGCCATGAGATAAGACTCACGCAAGCAATACCAACCCCGAGCCCCATCCTGAGCTCCCATAACACATGCAATGTCATGCGTATGTATCCGAGCATTCCAAGCTCCCATCATTGGTGTTATGTACACTCAATTACTAATTAATTCATTTTCTTGTGTCTTTGTAGGGAGGTGATTTATGGTATTACACCAGTGGAACACCAACCATCAACGGATCTTCAGGACATCTCACCTGCGGCTCCGTTTCCGCCGTTACACTTTTCTGAAATTTCACCGCTGGAAAGTGTATAAACCAAGTAAGCAGGTCTTGCACCCGAGGGAGAATCTAGCCCTTCGTGCTGTCCCCAACATATTTATCCATTTAATTTCTCGTGCGACTCAACCGAACCTTTGTGCGACTTTTTCGAGTCCACGTTTAACCACTTACGTGGTAATTGATTTCATACCATGCATACACTCTCACCCATGTCAATACCCATGAATGTAGTGCAATCCATGCATAATGAAATACAATGTCTATTACATAATGAATACAATATAATGACATTTTAACACGATCTCAAGCATGTTATGTAAGATAATCAACTCAACTGACATATTTGTATTCACCTAGGCATTTAATCAAACACCTAAAAAGTACATCAATTTACACAACTAGCATGCTATGACTTGCAACATGATAACATGTTTAACATAAGCACAAAGTCCACCAAAATAATCATATGTTAAATAATCATTTAACATATATATATTATTTCACAATCATATAACAAGTTAATAATTTTATTAAACTTGATCTGCCATTAAAATATAAAGTAATGCTAACATACAATTAACATGCTTTAAACTACTAACATTAACTTATACCAAGTTAATCACAATAGAATTTTATTAATCACAAGACTAATTATAAATTCTATATTTGACCCACTAGTCACACTAGTCAAGACTTAACATGTGATATACACTCATAATCTACTCATTCCATATGTCATATTTTAAGTTGAAATTAAATCTAAATAGGGGAAACCCTACCTCTCGTAGCGTTTGACCACTTATTAGAATGTTAAGGAAGCCCAAATTTAGCTTCCTAAGTTTTAGGCCTAAATTATCGGCTTTGATATTCCTTCGAAGAAAAATACGATATTTGGTGTGGTTGCGTAGCTCTCGCTGAGTAGAGCAACTTTAGTTTTTGGCCCGAAGCGATTAAAGGATTAAATTTTCCTAGATCTGAGAAGGAAGAAAAGAGAGAAAAAAATAAAAACTCATTTTTTTTTCTCACTCTTTTTGAAATTTACGTTTTTGACCCATAATTTAACAATTAATTATTATTTTACCCTTTTTTTTTAGGATTTTTAATAATAATAATTTTTTTTTTTCGGGTTTTACAGGGATTAAAGTTGGACTTAGGAAAGGCATTATTAAGACTATTGAACCGGGTTGCCACTTCTAAATTTGCTTACAAAACTAGTCGAATTTGCTCTAGAAAGTTATGCAGACATCAAGGGACGCGGTTTGACCCGCCTCTTCACTTTTATTACTTCTTTTATTGACGAGAAAACCATATCCAAATCAATGAAGTGGTGGAAGGCCTTTAAAGGGAAAGCTTATGTACCTCTCTCTAAAGGGCTATTTGGTAAAAGGGTATAAGAGAGTTTGATAAAATAGATTTGAAAAAAATAATTTAAAGGATCTCCAAATCTCATGTTTGAATTAAAAATTCAATCTTGAATTCTCAAACCCAACCTGTAACTAAGTCGAATATTAAATTTATGATTATGAGTTTCATCAAACTTACGAAGAAGGTGGGTTTGAGAAGATGGGTTAAGGGTACAAAAGATAATTATACCCCTTAACATGGACATGAATTGAATTGATTAAAGGTAAAATAATTGTTAATAATTATGATTTATTAGTGAGTTCTACTTGTGTACGTGTTGTTGCATATCAAACATGAGTATAAATCCGATTCAATGTTAAATCCTATTTTTGTAAAGAAGAGTTTGAATTTGGAGAAGTCAAACTAAAACCTCTCCAAAAATTTATCAAACAAACCCCAAAATATATAATTTAGTATCTGAATCGAGTTGAAGGAGTGAAGAGACATACTACTCTCCCAACTCACGTTCCCAATAACTTCTGATTTAAGTAAACCCATTTCTTATTCTCTTCCCTAATGGTTTTTTTGGAAAATTTAAACTTATTTTATTATTGATTATACATATTTCAAGAATTTTTTGTTAAAAAAAATTATAATCAAGTTAAAAGGTTATTTTTTTTAAAAAAAAATTGCATGAGAAATTAAGTTGAGTTTCTGCTTTGAATGCTTGCAAGCTCACACAAGTTTGAGCCCAAATCAAAACTTGACTCACTTGGTCAATTACAACCGAGCCAAACTTGAATATACGCAGACTTGACAAACTCAGAGCAATTAACACCCTTAAATTTGTACTTTGCAGGTGCATGTTTAACATCAGAGCCTTCTAACTTGCAGGCTCCAACGTGCGTACAATGCATTTTACTGATGTGTAATCAGAGATTTATAGAAATATCATCACTCATGTAGGGAATCACTCCCCACGTAGCCAATAATTAGACCACATTAGAGCTCTAATTACACAATCCAGATACATAGTTCATATTACATTCCCTAAACAGGATCTCTCAAGTGAAGTCTCTCCATTTTACATCCACTATAAGTGCTTTTTCTGGCACTCTGAACTTTAAAACGCATCAGTTCTGCCAAGAGAACTAAATTACAATTAAGTAAAAATTAAGAGTCAAGTTCTTCAATCCTATCAGTTATTTCTTTCCTTCGATATTTGTTAGCAGTGATTTTGGGCTTGTAATATGCCAAAATCACATGATTTTAACTTAAAATTGAGACGAAAAGAGGCACAGGTAACAGGCTCCTAACCAGCAGCAACTGCATCGGTTCTGCGGCCACCATCCAGGAGTTGATGGAGGTTTGCACCAGATTTTTTATTCTCGAACATATCACCCTCTTCATTGTTTCTGTCAATGGAACCAGAATTGTCGACCCTTGCAAGTAGATTCTCTGTACCGATTGGTAGCTCCCTCTTGTCAATCTTATCTAGCTGCACATTTTTCAGTTTCTCCTGTTTGATTCAAAACCAATTTGTAAGCTCTGGGAACAAAGGAGAGAATAAAACTAAGCAATCCAGGACAAACAGAACTTCAAGCCAAGTGCAGAAAGTTTATACCATCAGTTTAGTATTTTCAAGCTTCAGTTTATCTGAATTCTCTGTTAACCGATGAACTTCAGATTTAAGAGTCATATTTTCAGCAGTTAAGGAATCAACTTTAATTGCAAGTTCTTCTGCCTCAGCCTGGATGGAAAAAAAATTATAAGAGAAGAATAGAGACCATTATTAGCACACAATCCTAAATTAAAAGCAAAGAATAAAAAGGCGTAAGTAAACAAAAAGATTTTACCCAACCTATGCAAATACACGGAATGCACCTAGGTTTGAATCAATGACAGGAAAATTAAATAGCAAGTCATACAGTCCAACTACCTGTTTCCTCAATCTTGATCTTCTTGCTGATTCTCTATTAGACTGTTTCCTCCTCTCCCTTTTAAGCTCTCTCTCATTCTGAGCATAAAATGGGGAAAAATAAAGAGCAAATTTAGAAGTCAGACTCGAGATAGCAATTATGAACTTCAACCATAAGGCCTAAGACCCAGAGACAGTATCAAGCAAACTGAATCTGGCCAAGCTTCAAAATATTGTCCTAGACAATATTATCAGCTCTGATGGCTTCCAGTCATTGCATCTTTTCTGGCTTCTTTTCCAACAACAATCCTTATTCTCAGTAGACCATTATATGCCTCAGCAATCTCTAAGAGTAATCTCAATGATGTAAAAGAAGGAGAAAAAACAAACATAAGAAGGAACACATGCTGAATGTACCTGTAACCAGGGTTCATTTGGTATAATCGGACAAGGTTGTGGAACACCAGTTGGACTGGTCTTCCCATTCGCACTGTGAGGATTCCTTAGCTCTAATGACATGCTCATGCTGGGGGAGAATTTAGTGTCCATCTCTTTTCCCACTGCAGAAGCAGGAGCAACAGCAACACCCATTATCTTCTCAGAAGCTCCATTTTCTTCTTTGCCAGGAATTGGATTGCGCTTTTCCTCTGTTTTTCCATCTCCAGCTGTTGGTGAAATAATGAAGCAACTAAATCGAGAAATAAAGCAAAACAGTTTCCGATCCCACCTGTTTCATTTTCCTCTTATGTTCCAAAAATTATGTCACTCACTCCACCACAAAGTGTTCGGATGCCACAGAATCTATTTCAAATGGTTCGTCATCTTCCCATAGGCTCGGTGGAAATATCTACATGCATGGGAAGAAAACATCTTTGCGATCGTGCTACATGTAGATATGTGTGCAGGATGAATTGCATGGAACTGATGTACGACACAAATCACTGATTCCTCATTTCCTTGAGAGAAACAGCTGGAGGAGTGTACATATTGAACTTTATTAAAAGCAGAGTACAATTTGTTGTAATTGAACTAGTTATTTACACTACAACTGCCTTCAAAAGCTATGTGATTTAAGGACACGATACTGAGCCACACAAGTCTAGCACAACTCAGGACTTTTTTTGCTATCGACACAAAATCAAGACTACAGGTGGAGAAAACACTGCAAAACGGATGACCACATAGACCCACACTCATATTACCAACCATTCAAAGAAGGGTTCCTCAGAGGCAGAATTCCTGAATCACTTCATGATTCAAAAAATGCCATAATTTGACACACACACTCACTGCAAAACTATCAGCAAATTATGGTCCTCTCTCTCCAGCATATACGCTATACAACAATTTGGTGCAAGCATCTAACTATCAGGCATGTGGGAGATGTCTATCGGCTTTCACAACTAGCATTTGCACAGAGAGCATGTGTCTAGACTAGTGGTGCACTGCTATGCAAAAGCAGGAGCAGAACCTATTACTCCGCTCGGAGATCTGCTTCACATAGCACATGTGCCATTTAGATACGGAATCAGGAATCAGGAATCAGGAAAGGAGTTTGTTCAACTTGCAAATAATGATCCAGACAAACTATATTTTCAATCTGAAATAGCTGGTAATTATCAGACATTTTTTAGCAGGACCCCAATATTACCAGTAATAGGAGTGCCCTCGCAGCTTCTTTTCTTTCCATTTTGACCCACCTGAAATAAAATGGGAAACCATTATGGCTTACAATTATCTCCAATGTAATACAAATAAAAACCAAGTACAATAATGTTAAACACAAACTGTAATAATAACCACAGAATAAGCAAACCCTACCCTTTCTGTATTCCCATCACTTCCATCACTAGAACCACCAGTTTCCCCGCTGTTCAGAAGACATAAAACATAAAAAGTTAATGAATGAATTCTAATAGGACGATATCAGTGGACTGGCCACATCTCTCGGAAGATGTGAAGCTCATCCCCTAACAAGTACCAGACTACTCCGTAAGCTACACAACAGCAGATTAATGGGGAAAAATGACATTAGTTCACAGACCTCAGAGAAAGCCCATGGTCAACTCCATCCTCGGCACTATTACAATTACCATTGCCTATTGACATTGCAAGCCCATCAAAACTTTTCAACTTCTTCATTAAGCCTCGATCAGTGTTTCCTGATGACTTTGCAGGTGTATCCATGCTCAAAGTAGAAGCAGCCTGCCACAACACTTGGAGATTAGAATGGAAATCTATTCCTGTCAGCATGCCAATGCAGCTAGAAAGACTGTTGTCTATCTGCCTTGCAGTTCTCATTAACATAACAGCTCTATTAGCGGCAGCACTGAAAATGACAAAAGCATTGGAAAATCTCAGTACCATGGCTTCACTTATAGAAGGAGATGCTGGAACACCATGACCATGTGGATGAGATCCCTAGAATATGAAAGAATTAGAGCACTCAATCTTATGTTTTAATTATAAGATGCATCTAATCCAAACAGAAAAAATACACTCTTGCAACATGGGAGCATCTTAACAGAAGGCAGGGTGTGAACATCATATTTGTTCACTACATGAGGAGGAAATACACGCAACAGCTAAGAAATAGCTTTGTACGACAGGATATAACCACCTTGACCAAATGTATAAGTGTAAACATATAGAACTTCAGGAGGGACCTATTTTCAAAGTTCAACTCACTGTTAGTGCAGGAACATCCTAGGAGTAAAGATTCGTATTCTGAGGAGTAGAGTAAAACCCATGTCACATAGACTTACGAGAGGAACTCCAGGATGTGCATAAATGCCTCCATGTGCATAGATTGCCCCGTAAGGTGCCCCATAAGGTGGCATCATAGGCTACAAGAAAAGATAGCTTTAAGTTAAAATAACCTGTGATCTGAGGATGTGATTCTAAATCATATAAGTGGATGGTTAGACAAGAAATTCAATCGAAACTACTAGAGTAAAATACATTAGTGGTACATTTGAGCTTGGTCTTTCTTTGGTCCCTCAATTTTCGACCATAACACTTTAGTCCTTAAAGCCTTCGATTTGTTTCTAAACGTCTGAATTGCTAAATTTTTATCCATTGGAGTACGTATCTTAATGATTCCTTCCACGTTTCTATTTCCATCAGATAAAAATCAGTAAACAGCTGAATTGCTAAATTTTTATCCATCAGAATACGTATCTTAATGATGGCTTCCACATTTCTATTTCCATCAGATAAAAATCAGTGATCGTACTATTTAAGAACAAACTGGAAGTTTTAAGGACTAATGTCTTACAGTTGAAAGTTGGAAAGGCCAAAGCAATACTTCTCGCATATGACAGGAGCCATTATGTATTCTATGCAAACTAATAACTATATTCACTATTTGGATTTTGGACAATACCTGTGGTGGTCCCCACATATAAGGGTGAGGGGCATGACCAGTGGTCATCCCTGAGTTGAAATATTGTGGTACAGCAACTCGGTGGCCATAATATGCCTGAAAAGTGAAGTAAAATTAGCAAGGTCACTACTACAACTTCAAAGAAAATGAATGAAACCATGGCTTTTACTTAGTTGTATCCATGAAAACAGGGACCAAGTGCATATAGAGTGACTAACCTGCATGGCCGCCCAATCAGGATACACCTGAATATTGTTCTGATTCTGATCCTACCAATGCACAAGGATACCACTAATCAGAAAAAAATCAGGGGTGATGAAAATAATATGTCTGACAGAAAAAAAGAGTTACATGCTCATACACAAATTTTATTTCTTCTCACTTATCCCACATAGCTAACCTACAATTGTTTTGAAATGGATGACAGTTCTTTCCAGCTAAACATGAAACTCCCACACATTTCAGTTCCAACAAACGATGTGCAATTATCTCAGCTTACCGCTGCTGGTGAAGATGGTTTCTCAGGTTTACACGACTTCCCTTCTTCACTGTTTCCCATGATCAAGCACCAAAATAGAAACTCTAAATTGACTTTAAAAAACGAATCCAGAACACTCCCCTGTGTAGTCTTTCTCTCTGACTAGATGCTCATTCAGCTGCACAAACGATAGCCATGTCCTGCCGTGACTAGAAAGCTACAAGGTGAACAACCCTGAGTGTTAAGATTAAAAAACCAACAATTAAAAGGAATAACATGATGCCATAATATTCTCACCCCACAGGACTATGAAAGCTGAAAAAAAAAGAGATGAAATTATTATCAGAGCAATTCGACAAAAGCAGTGGGAACCGATGAAAAGGGAACCACAAATTTAAGAGTTTTGCATGTCAATTTTCAGTTTCAGCAAATAGGAACACCTCAAACGGATGCAAAAAGGTCTAATAGAGAACATTAAATTGATGATCAACCAAGAATGAACTAACCCTTCAACCTAATTATTTGAATTTCAACAAAAAACTTATTCCTGCATGAGGGTGCAGAGAAAGAATGGGCAGCATTTAGATACGAAGTTGAATTCTGTCACCCTTGTATGATCAAATACAAAACACTTCAGCTCAATAACACTACATTTTAAGTGAATTACATGGTCACTATACTTGCTATCACAAAAAAAAACTAGTGTTTTACGAAAAATGACTCTTAATTGTCAAGCAAGAGATTTACCATTAATAGGCTTAACCACCTAGAGATGCCAGGTCAAAAAATCACCTCTGGAAGTACAAAGTTTTACTTGCTTAGTCTTTTTTAAAAAAATTCAAAAATTGGGAACTATAGCTCCCACACACTACTGGTTCCATCCAGAAATGTCTAAATTTGTTAATTGCTACCCATTCTTTCATATTTACTCATAATTACCATGTGGAAAAGATGTTATGACATTTAAGAACAAATCTTTTAGAACAACCTCATTAGGATTTGAGCTCAACGTTTCTCCTCAGCAACACATGAGATGAGTATTCACAAAAATAGGTTTATTAGTAAATGGATAATACCATAAATGAACCTGGATGTTCCATTGTAAAAGTACCTTATTATGTAAGTTATACATAAAACAAGTAACTGGAGTGCTGCAGATACAACAATGCATAAATCAAAGGAAAATGCTATGCTTGCCAAAAAAGATCAAGCTAACTTATAACACAGCTACTTACTAAAAAAATAACTCAGAACACAGCTAAACGCTACCCTCGTGTATGTTACCAGCAAAAACAAGATCCATATGCACATGGAGTCAATTAAACTTTTATCAACCCCAACTGTATTATAATAGATGATCTACTTAACCAATATGATTTAACCCCCCCCCCCCCCCCCCAAAAAAAAAAAAAAAACCCAAAAAAACAGAGAGATAGAGAGAACCCAAACCCAAAAAAAGACGAAAAAGGAAGAAAGGGTTACTATTGTCTTTGTAGCATCCCCAGCCACTAGCAAGAGAACAGACAAACTTTCAACCGTTTTTAATTTAGAAAAACCAAGGAATTGAATGACAAAATTACCCCCCAGAGCGCACCCAATTTTCCTTTTTCTTCAATATCCGCACCTAACGTTAAAGAACAGGAAAAAATATTCATAGTTGGCTTCTTTGTTGTTGTTCTCTATGCCTTCGTCTAATTAAAACTGTAATCTTTTCTTTAAACGATGCTTTCAGTTGAAACAGTCCGAATTCTCCATGGCTTCAATCTTTTTATTGCTCTCTCTCTCTCTCTCTCTCTCTCTCTCTCTCTCTCTCTCTCAAGGGTCTCCATAGAATCGAAGAAGCTATTCCATAAAACAGAGGAAAATTATAGGTAAAATTCTACGAAGTAATATATATCGAATTCAGAACAAAATCACCACACGCTTTTACATTAAACTTTTCAAGAAGAAAGAAAGGGAAATTGCAGAGAGATCAAGATAAGTTCACGCCATAATTCAACAAATCGAACACATACCTTAAACTCTCAAAAGCACAAAATAATCTCCTCTTAACGCCCCCAACAAAACCAAATCACGAAGCAAAAGTCTTCTTAGAAACTCCACTGCTCCAACAATCTTCGATGTTAAATACCAAATTTACAGGTTTATATATGAAGTACGAGACTATGAACCCTAAGCTTTCTTCCCAACTTCTGCAATTTCTCTCTCCATAGAAACAGAGCAAGAACACAGTGTGAACTTTGCAGAAACAACAAGAGAGAGAGAGAAGAGGAGGAGCGCCAAGACTACATCCACGTCACGACACACGTGTACGTGTATAAAAGACCGTATAGTATACGTTTTCTATATACGGAGGGAGGTGGTTGTTGCGCTGGCCCATCGATTCTAGCGCTGGCCAAAATTATTTATTCCCAAAGTCCACTCCAGCCGTACACGTGTCTGATGGAGATTGAACTAATTTCACCCCCAGTCATGTGGGGTGACGTGGTAATTAAATAAAAATTAAAGATTAAGATATGAGCATTTAATTACAATGGATAGTAGCTTTTAAATCCGGAACGGGCCAGTGATCCACGATTTCTTCCTCTTTAAGGCCAGTTTGGGAGGAAAGATATTTTCTCCTCCTTTTCCGTTGAGTAGGATAATAAAATAACTATTTTTTTTCATTGTTACACTTTTACAGGATGATTAATACCCTGGGTCGAATCCTTTGAATGGCTGTAATTTCGGGATTTTGATGTGTTTGAGGTCGTCGAGCGAGACATTTGATTTACAAATTAGAGATTCATCTCTACGATAAGTTCTTTAAATTAACCCCATTCATTAGTTTTAAATATCGTTATTGGAATTGTGGATTTTTGGCCATTGAAACAATCTTTAAGGATATGCTTGGAAGAAAAAAATTATGAAAAGTAAAGTGAAAGAAAAAGAAAATTATAAAAATTATATTTTCATGTATTTATTTGATTAGAATGAAAAATTTTTAAAAATTATTTTATTGTTTGAAAAAAAGTAAAGTTATAAAAAAAATTTATAATTATCTAAATTACCCTTAATTATATTAAATTAGTTTAAAAAGAAAAAATATGTAATTATAATTAAACGTTAAATTTTTTTAAAAAAGTGGCTCAAAACCTAATTCTAAGACAATCACCAATACAAAGGTTTTTGGGTCAAATTATATGATTAATCAAATTCATACCAAAATTTTTTTAAATTATAAACTAAAAATTTTTTTTAAGAAAAATAAAAATAAAATGAAAAATTAACTATAAATCACAATTTTCTTGCATTTCCTTGTGTTTTTTACAAGGAAAAAAATTGGTTATTTGTGAGAAAATTCAAGCACGAAAAAAAATTATTTTTTCTATAATTTTCCTTTTCATGCTTACCAAACACAATAAAATTTTAAAAAATTTCTCTTTTTTGTATTTTTTATCATTCTCTCGCTAAAGAAACAAACTCTATGGGTCCGTTTGATTATGAAGAAAAAAATGATGAAAAATAAAAATGATAAAAATTGAAGTGAGAAAAAAGAAAATGATAAAAAATATATTTTCATACATGAATTTGGTTAGAATGAAAAATTTTTCCGAAAATTTTTAAAAAAATTCATTATATTGTTTGAAATAAAGAAAAGTTATAAGAAATTTTTTGTAATCGTCTACATTACCCTTAATTGTATTAAATCAGTCTAAAAAATAAAAAAAATATAATTATAATTAAAATTTAAAAAATATTAAAATATGGCTTGAAACTTAATTTTAAGACAATCACCAATACAATGGTCTTTTGGCCAAATTATATGATTAATCAAATTCATACCAAAATTTTTAGAATTAATAACCAATAAAATATTTTAAGAAAAATAAGGATAAAATAGGAAGTTAGTTACGGGTCATAATTTTCTTGTGTTTTTTACAAGAAAAAAAAATTGATTATTTGTGAGAAAATTCAAGCATGAAGAAAAATTATTTTTTTTTATCATTTTCCTTTTCATGATAACCAAACACATAGAAATTTTTAATTTTTTTTTTTTTTTTGTATTTTCTATCTTTCTCCTATTAAACAAACAAACTATACCATTTTCCTTTTCATGATAACCAAACACATAGAAATTTTTAATTTTTTTTTTTTTGTATTTTCTATCATACTCCCACTAAACAAACAAAGCTTACGAAAAAATTATTTTCCAGTACCACCAGAGTCTCGCATGCAGTGGATTCTACACTTGCCTTGCTTTATTCTTGATGACCCACCCAATTGTAGTTTTTGTTCAATAGTCCACTGGTAATTGGTATGCAAACAATGACAAAGCACCTTTCTCAAAAAAAAAAAACAATTTGACCATTTTCTCTTTGAAACTAGTGGATTCATGACCAATTAGTCCAATTCTTCCCTCAAAAGATAAAAAGACGAGGTGGTGCTTGAAAAGTTTTGTGGAAGTTTGATCTATGTTCCGTATGAATGGTAATACTAATTTATTAATTAAATCAATGACAGTGATTAATTAAAACAGTAAATTAAGTCAATATTTTAAATCTAAATAGCATTATTTTATTTACCAAACTCAAATTGATCATTTTATCTTTCACAATTAAAATTTTGATATAACTATATCTAATTTTAAATAACAGTTACCTAAATAAATCATAAAAAAATTAAAAAAAAAGTGTAGTGAAGAGAATATAAATTTTTAAATTAAATGAAATTTATTAGTAATTGGGTTTTGGGATAACGGTCGCCTGGTGTCATGGTTAGATTCGAATACACATCTGGACCCACGTCTTACCCAGAACCAATCAACAGTTGATTGGACTCTAATCCAACGGACAAACGTGGGCCACGCCACATCGGATAAAGAATATCTCTGCCAGCGAGGACCGCAAAAGAACTCAAAGTCCTCAACACGTATTTCGAGTGGTCCCCACAAATTTTTAGCTGGTGAAATTTGTGGTCCACACAGTCACGTGTCTCGCGCAAATATTTCCAGATTCAGAGGGACCCACCTAAGATCCAGAGGTTGCGTGTCACCAAGGAGATCCACGACGTGCTCGTTTATTATTGGTTCTTTATCTTACGTTCCGGATTGTCAAAAAAGCGGATTGTGACACGTGTACTAATGCGCTATGACGTAAGTATTTGTTAAGTACACGTCAGGAGATATATATATTGGCCGTTAGATGAAAGGATTGACGGACTTAGATGCGTATATTGCGGTGAAGATAAAAAGCAACAAGCATTACGACCTTTTAATAAATGAGTAATTCTTTATCTATTAAATATGTGCATAAAATTAATATTATCACCTAATATAATATCTCGATAATAATTTAATAATTAAGTAAAATGAAATCCGCTCATTTTAATATTTGCCACATATAAAAATAAATAAAATTTAATTATTTATTATTAAACAATTATATCATGTAATAATATAATCTATATAATAAGATAGTTAAGTGTTTGAACTTATGGAAGGTATATTTTTTCCTCTAAATTTCACATATTTTTCCTCTCAAATTTTACAAACTCAATACAAATACTCTACAACACATAGTTACACATACTCCAATACACAATCACACACACACATTATATATACACTTCAGTTATATACACACACTCTAATACACGCATAATATTATAATTTAATATTGAGTGACTTCAATCAAGAGACATCGTTAGTATTAATATAATATAACTGTTATCCACGATATATTTTCGGAGTCAGACAAGATGACGTGTATTACAGGGACATGGTTTTCAACGCAACGTGATGGGACCCAGTTGACGTGGACCATAAGCAAAAGTTGAGATCGGATATGGATATTGCTTGGATCTCTTGTCAAACCAGTATTTGCTTTTGTTTATTTGTGTTTTTTTTTTCTCGGTCAAAAAGTAAAATATTTTTATACGTATAAATGTTGAATATTTTCTACCATTGGCGAGAGAATACAGGGATATCCGGATTTGTTTAAAGATGACGAACCTTTAACTACCGACGGAGCCGGCCTAACAGCATAAAAGAGATCTGAAAATTTGGGGCCGAGTCTTTTTTAAGAAATTTATAATGAATTTAATTCGTCAAATAAATTTATTTTGAGATAAGTTAGTTTTGATTTTATTAATAAATAGTTAAATTTACTATTTTTTTAAAATTTTAAAATACCCTTCATTTTTTAACTCTTAATTCACTATTAATGAAGATATGTCAATAAATTTTTTAACATAAATTTGAAATTCAAATTCAAAGAATAACTGATGTCAATATAATCCCTTAACATTTAATTTTTTTTAAAATTTTATTACTTTCGATTTTGAATGTTACTATTTTTTTGTCTTTGAATATTTCATGGTACTGTTTTTGTGAGTATACTATTATTTTTGTTGAATATGTTACTATTTATATTAATATTTTTATTGAACATGTTATTACTGTTATTTTTTTAAATATTAATATTCGATGTTATTATTTTTTTATTTTTTAATATTCAATATATATATATATATATATATATATATATATATATATATATAATAATTTTAATATTAGTCAAACTTATAAAATTTAAGAGTTATTAATTTTTAAATTTATTTTAATTAAACATAACTACTAATAGAATTTTAGACAATAGAGAAAAATATATTAAACAAGTTTTTTTTATGAACTTATCATTAAATAAAGGATAAATTGTAAGGGAGTACACCAAATTAGACTTATTTGGTAAAAAGTACACACTAAAAAATGTAGGGTTATTAAATTTTTAATTTTGATACTTATTTGTATCTAAGTACACAATTTGAATTTGCCTAATTTTTTTGTGACATTTTTGTCCTCCATTGATCCATGTGTATGTTCTTTGGAAAGTGATGCATTAAATATCTCCTAACTTTATGGGAGAACTTTAGTATTTAATGCACCTTGATTCATGTGTATTTGTTAATATATATATATATATACGTATAAATATAAGAATCTACTAATAACATCTAATAATTGGGTTGGGTTGAGCTAAAAAAAAATCAACTAGATACAATTTTTTAGATGAAATATTTAGTTTTCAGAATACATTTTGAACTTGATCCCAATTAGTGGATTATAGTTCATCTCGAGTTTGAACTCGAACTCCAACTACAGTTCTACGACTTGAGTATCAAATTATGGTTTAATCTTAGTTGAATATTCGTTTATCTGAAATTTCAGTGCGATTTATTTAACTCGAAAGTAAACTTCCTTAAAATCTACAATATATTGTTCACAAAAATAGTACAAATTCTTTTCATTAATTTTGTTAATAGAATAAAGGATGTGTTAGGCATTTGATGGTCACATAATTAGTCATTTAATCAAGAAATCTACTAATAACAGAATAAATTGATGAGGAGGACAGGACAAATAAAAAATTAAATTAATAAAATGTTACCGTAAATAATAGCCAACAACGAATTAGGCGGTCAAGCTACATGTGCCTATCTAATCCAATCATTTAACCGTTCTCGTCATTTTCTGTTTGTGGTCGACGTTGCAAACCTAATACTCCGGGCACTACGATAGGACGTTGATTTATCAGGAGAACACACAGAGATTCCAAAACAACTAAATTACTTTGTTTATTCTAAACAAGAATCAAACAAAATATCCAACACATGTCCGAGGACGTAAGAGAAAATGGCTTACGGGAACTCATTCGTCCTTATCCCCGTAAAATAAGAGCACGCAGCTTACTATGCCCATTCACAAGGACAACATCATAGGTACTCATTGAGAACAACTTCCATGGCATGAGAAAATAATATTTTTTGTAGGTAAGAAGCCAAATAATAGTTTAAATTCCATTTAATATATTAGTGTCATGTTCACATTCTTTGGAGGGGATTATTTCAAACCAACCATTATATGTGAAGTCATCATAAAATTGTAATTTGTAATGTATATTTCAAACAAAAATCGATAAGTTAACACGTTACGTTAATCTAATCATTCACGTTAACAACAATTTAAAGTAAAGACGGAAAACTAGATCTGCACGTGAAATTTCATTAATGCCCCCCTGGCTAGATACATGCGCCGTGCAAGTATGTTGTTTTGCATTTCTAATTCTAATGGCTATAAAGGCACAAAATTAAAAAATTAAAATTTCAAAGACGATAGTGACAGTTTGTGATAAATTATGGGAGTGAATGGTGTAATTTACACTCTAAATTATGTAGTATTAAGAAGAGTGGTAGCACCTTTTCACCTTTTCATTAGAAAATGAGTTTGAGATCATCCAAAGGCTTTGCCTTTTTTGGGCACTTTTTGGTGGTTTGGGTGGTGTTTATGGCGACCTTTGTGTGTATGAGTGGTGGTAAGTGTAATTTTGAGGGTATCTTCAACTTTGGGGACTCAAACTCCGATACGGGAGGTTTTTTCGCAGCTTTTCCACCACTGAAGCCACCCTATGGCATGACTTACTTCAAGAAACCTGCCGGCCGACTTAGTGATGGGAGGCTAGTTATCGATTTCTTGGGTAATCTCAAATGTTGAAGTAGTAATGCTAGGTTTTCGCATTTAAAATGAGTGCTAACCCGTGAATAACGGGATCCGCCGATGAAAGGGTCTACACTTATTTGAGATGTAATTTAAAATTTCTAGCATTACTCAATGTCCAAATTCGCAGGTTATACATAAATGTTGAAGGAGTAATGTTAGATATCTCAAATTTGGGATTTGAAATTGCATCCCAAATGAGTGTAGAGACTTGGATAACACGACCCGCTGTTCAAAAGGTTCACACTCATTTGGGATGCAAATTGGAATCTCTAGCATTACTAAAAAATGTTGAAGGAGTAATACTAGGGATCACAAATTTGGGATCCGAAATTACATCCATAATGAGCGTAGACTCTTGGATAATACTACCCACTGATCAAAGAGTCCACACTTATTTGGGATACCTAGCATTACTCAGTGTTGAATTCTCATATTATACATAAACAAACATTTCTTGTTTGTCTGTGGTTAAATTCGGTCCAATAATTTTGAACTTATTGTTTGTAGTATTCTTTCATGAAAACCTACCTTCATGATAAAAACCTATCTTTCATGATAAACCTACCTTCATGTAGTATTCTTTCAATATAGGAAGTTGTATGTTGCGCAAGTTTCATAATGTAACGAAACAGGTATGGTGTTCTTTATTTTTGGAGGAAAGAAACATTTTAAATAGTTTTGTTAATGATTTGAACTGTGATTGATTTAAATTCGAATCTAATAAGAAAATTCTAAGTCAAATGACTTAATTAAATTGAATTTTAACAAATTACATTTGTATTATACCTCAATATCATCAAATAATTATTCAATTTGGATCGAATTACTGTCACAACAGATCTAATATACTTCTATTGTTTAATTGGCAATTCACTTGTTCAATGTTGAAATGCTCTATCAATCCACCGATAACAATCCATTACGCCCCCAAACTGGATTCTAAAGTAAGTTTATAATATGATTTGTTTTTAAAATAAGTTATAAACTAACATTTTACTATTGTTTTTTGATTGCAGCTGAAGCTTTAGGGTTGTCCTTTCTAAGTTCATATCTGCAAACAATTGGGTCTTACTACAGGCATGGGGCCAACTTTGCGACAGCAGCATCCACAGTTCTCCTACCAAACACATCTCTATTTGTTACTGGGATCAGTCCTTTTTCTCTTGCCATTCAACTCAGCCAAATGAAGCAATTCAAGGGCCAAGTTGAGGAATATTATAAAGGCACAAAAGGTGCAACTTTTTTTTTAAATGATCCGCCGTTGAATTCAATTAATCGAGCTTACCCGGATTATTCTGAGCTTCGGCAATAGGCCGGGCTGATGTTTTGGGTCGGGCTTACTGGACGCACAAACAAAAAACAAAAGGAACAGCACCCTTTTTATTAGGAAGATATAGAAAACCAAGGACAGCACAAACTTTGAACTTGTCAAAGAGCTTTGTTTGGTCAGCCCGGCCTAGCGTTTCCAGGCCTGTTATCTGGTCACCTGGCCAACTTTGTAGGGTTTCACTAGGATGTCCGTCGAACAGATCCAATGAACTTTTTTTTTAAACTTGTTATTATGTTCAATTCTATTGGACGAGAAGGCAAGCCGGGTTGGAACATGGCCTGATTGAATTTCGCACTTTCGGGCCATGGGCTTACCAGATAAAAACCTTAGCCCACAAACCTACGTGCAGGGATATCGGGCAAGAACTAGGCAAGCCGAAATGGCATACGGACTGATACAATCTCGGCCTTTTGGGTCGTTCCGTGGGCCACGTGCTTTTTGCCTAGGCCTAGGTTATGCGTCCATATAAATAGTCACCTCCTTAGTTGAGATAGAATCCAACTTTGTACTAACCTGTGAAACTTTGATATTGGATTTAGGGTCCACAAAACTTCCTCCACCTGACATATTTAGTAAGTCGCTCTACACATTGTATATTGGTCAGAATGACTTCGCCTTCAACGTAGCTTCTCTGGAAATAGATGGAGTGACGGAGCTTTTTCCACAAGTGGTTTCTCAAATTGCTACCACCATTAAGGTGTGTGTATTTCTACATATATAGTCTTGTGGCTTGATATTTACGCAAACCCATTACTGTCCGTACACGAAATTTGCAGGAGCTATATGGGTTGGGTGGAGGCACATTCCTGGTACTTAATCTTGCACCATTGGGTTGTTACCCAGGATTTTTGGTGGTGTGGCCTCACAACTGTTCTGATATTGATGCATTTGGGTGCATGATGTCCTACAACAATGCAGTGGTTGATTATAACAACATGTTGAAAGCAGCTCTGACCCAAACCAGACAGGATCTTCCCCATGCTAATATTATATATGTTGATACTCACTCTGTTCTGCTAGATCTCTTCCAGCACCCCACCTCTCGTGGTATGGTTTTCCAACACTATGTTTTTTTTTTTGTTGTTATCGGATGTTTAGACTTGCACCGACTATTTTTTTGAACTTAACAGTTGTTATCATGCCTTGAACTGAGTTAAAGTATGTCCTGAGGAACAAAGGTAATTAGTCCTTAGGGAGTATCACAAGGGATTGAACCTGAGATTTGTGAGTTACTAAAAATCAGATGAACCAAGGCCAAGTTTTATTTCGGAGCTCATGTAAAAAACAAGTCAAGTTAGAGCAATTACTTATTTACTCATTAAACTTATGTAATAGAACATTATTAGTATGTGTGTACTCGTATATAACCAAACTTGATTTTTGAACACATATTCTAAACTAGAGTTTAAGCTCGGACACAAGCTCAAGTTCGGTTCGTTTGATAAGCTGAACCTATGTTTAGACTAAATAATTAACCCATAGAATTTCCACAAATGTTTGAAACATGTCACACTCCTTACCCGAGTTTGAATAGTCTTTGAAAATGATCGAGCCGAGCTTGAACTATTTGGTACTACCTAGGTTTTGTTCGGTTCATTTATACCCCTAATGTCTAGTATGTTGTGATATGAGATTGAAAATTTGCTCAATTATTATTTGTTTTTATGTTGTAAAGTTGAACAATTTTGCATTCTAATATTTTGTATGTTTGCTTTATTTGGGGCAGGGTTGAAATATAGTACCAAAGCATGTTGTGGATATGGGGGAGGTGCCTACAATTTTGACCCTCGAGTTATATGTGGAAACAGCAATGTGATTAACGGAAAGAATGTCACAGCAAGAGCTTGTAGTGACCCAAGGAACTATGTGAGCTGGGATGGCATTCATACCACAGAAGCTGCAAACAAGCTTGTTGCACATGCCATTCTAAGTGGCTCTTACTTTGATCCACCATTTTCACTTCATGATCATTTCTTCATCTCCAAACTTTATCGGTTCATTTAATCTTTTGCGCATTTTCACTTACCAAATTTTCTGTTTTATCAAAAAAAACAAATCAATAAATTGTCAAACTTCTTTGATTGTTATAACAATAATGTTTAAATCATCAAACTCTCAAAAAAGACGTATATAGTAACAATTACCAAATCAACGTGGATTGTTATATTAGTAAAATATTTAATTTCTCAGTGACACCTGTACATCCAACGTTTGTAATTATACCACCCCGATGTATGTCCAACAATTGTAATCGCACTAAGAGCTTGCTATAAAAAATGTAGTAGAAAGAGTTTGTGTATGCAACTTTATTCTTTCTAATTTTCCATGAACTATATGCAATTGATAAAATAGGTTGAGCATCAGGAAAAAAGTTTCTTTGCAACAGTGATATCACATCAACATTGTCCCCTAATATCACCAACTAATAATGTGTAAAAAAATAGGAAAACAAACTCACAAGAGTCAATAACTACTTGTTTATGTTAGCCAATAACAACTAAAGTAGAATTCACTTTGTCCAATTGAGATTTAATTATTAGTTGGTGATACCATATCATTAATACTATCATGATATCACCATTGCATTGAATATTTTCTCAAACTTTAGGGGTTACCCTCCAAAATATTTATTTAGTTTCTCTGGTTGTTTCAGTAACTAATTGCATAAGAAGCTGCAATTCATTATCTATTCCACTGAATTTCACCTTGCGTTTGACTTTTTTTAATATATGGTATTGGATTCTAGTCATAAGATAAAGATTGTGTCCGTCTAATCATCTCTAAATTCCATAATGACGAGTGTCTATGTGTCTTGGGCCATCACTTGGGCACCCATGCATGCACACAAACACAAACTCCTTCCAGAAAATTGAAAAATATTTGTTAGTCATGATAACAAAACAAATTAAAGAAACAAATCTCCTATGAACAAACTAAAATTCAAAAACAAATATGTAATCACTTATAAAAAAATTGTAAAATGGAAAAAAAAAAAAAAAACACTGGAATGCAAGTTGCAAGTCAAGGAACATAATCATTCTCAAGGACTGGTTGTGTCCTCATCCCTGTAGCAGCTGGCATTCTACTCCTTCCAACCCAAATAGTTCCCAAAGCCTCACTTTTTTCAGATTCTCTCTCCATTTGCCCCAATCTCTTCTTCCTAGCCTGTCTGTGTATCAAAACCCAAGCCAAACCTACCAACGCCAATCCAAAAACTCCTACCCCAAACCCTATAATCCACCCTTTCAATAACCTCTCTTTCTTCTTCAATGAAAATGGAGTCACAATAGTGAAATGACCTTGACCCCTAGCAATACAAGAGCTTGGCTTGGTCACATTGCTTAATTCAACCAACCCATTTGACCCAAATCTGACACATTTCATTGTCAAATTTCTAATTTTTTGCAGTGGAAAAACCTGAGGAAAATGAACCAAAATGGGCTCCCCCATGATACTTAGATTAAGCATTTCATTGCCTCTTGTGCTTGTATTTGAACTGAAGGCCATAAAGCCAATAACAGGAGTGATTAGAGTATAATTTGGCAGAGTATAGTACTGAGATGACCAGTTTCCTAGATTTTGATAGACTAGATCAAGTCTTTTTACAAAAGGCATTGGGATTATTCTTGGTGGGATGTGAAAGAAACTAAAATTGGCTCCTCTTGCCCAGAAACTTGCACTTTTGAGTCTAACAATTGAAATTTCCATGCCAGAAAAATTAGCAGGGAGAGAAATATTGTATAGTATACCTGTATGAGGCTTTGCTAATGACTTGATTGCTTGATCATGAAGAAAATTATCCAAATTTTTGCGGTAAGAGCTAACAGTGCCATCAACAAATTGCAATAAAAATGCATAGAACATCACCCAGATGATGAACCAGGTTCTGTTAGACCCCATCAACAACAACCCAATTCCCTTTTTGGACCTTTCATCTTATGTAATCCATGTGAAATCCTCCAAATGAATCAATGAAATACAATCAAAACACCAAATAGACGCCAACTTTTAACCTCAACTCACACACAAGCTCGTTTCTGCCTTTACATTCGAGGGCCAATTTCCGTTTGGCCTAAGAAAACCTCTAAACGCCTCGGTTATTTGAATCAGAATCCTACTTTTTCAATCGAGTTTATCATCAAAAGGTCTAATACACCCATATGAATTATAGGATAAGGATTAGATTGAGATCAAGGTGAGGCATAAAGAACCGACCAGGAAATGCATTGGGAATGATCAAAAAGTAGATCAGAGCTCTATGAATGCTTCAAACGTTTGCGAGAAATTCGTCCCGAACTTCTTGGCATAGCATAATATGAAGAGGGAACTGAATTGTATATATGTATATATAAATGAGAGAGAGAAAGAGGATAGTCGTATTGGTTTGGTTGTGTTGTATGATGAGGGTGTGCCACTGCCACATCTAACTGGCACCTCAAAAAAAGGGCATTTAGGGAACTCTTTTGAGTTGTTTTCCATGGTGCATTTATATTTTCTTTAATGATATTCTTGACAGTTGTGTTAGTTCAGAGTTGGACCATTGGTATAAGTATCTATGTAATTGTTGTGGACCTATGTGACTCTGTGTGTATATGTATATATAATGGTTCAATAATTTCTACGTCTTCTAAGCAGTTAAAGGTTAGTCACAATTGTTTTTTAAAAGACGTGTTTTTTAAATTAGGTCGATCTGCGATAAACGGTTTCAAAATTTGCGTCCATGTTTTACTCAACCAAATGTTAACAAATGCAAATTTTTTTATAATCAATGACTATAAATCTATATAATAAAGTAGTTAAATTCCTTTATTTTTAGTTTTTCGTGGCTCAAATCACTTGAAGAAATAATGATCCTACGATCCTAATATGAAAAGTCCTCTCCCCCAATATTTTGAATAAGACTTTCATTCATTCCACAATTCTAAACTTATATCTCTCTTATAACTCTCTATCTCATACTATACATTAATTAGGTCGTTAATTATGATTCTAATTAAAAATTATTTTTAAAAAATTTAAATAAACAAATGGACCTTAAATAAATATTCTTTGCGTCAAAACGAGTAAAATGACTATAATATAGGTCATATTTTGTATTGAAATAAAAATACTATAATTATCAAATTGTGTAATGTGATATATCTATATACTAAAGGGGCTATCATTATTTGTCTTGAATTTTTCGTGACTTAGATTCTTTTAAAATTATTGGTCAAATAATTGAAATTCCTCCTTCAAATTTTATTTTACTCGATTACCGATTCAAAGTGATTATAATTAGTATTCGAAGTAATTATGATCATTTTTACAATCAAAGTAAAATTAATCGTAAAAATAATAAAAAATAACTAAATTAAAAAATAAAGAAGTGATGACATCACAGTGAACATGATAATTAAAAATTAGTTTGTAGGTTTAAAATAAAAGTGTTAATTGAGTCAAACTTAAATTCAATTATCAGTTTGACGTAATTATAATAACAGTAATACTAAACTGATCAAATTTTGAAACTAAATTTGAAACTCAAATGGCATGGCAGTTGACTTGGATTTTTGTGATTGATGTCATGTCATTTGGGCCCCAATAAAAACTTCAAATATTTAACTGTCACGTCATTTGGGCTCCAAATTTGGTCCCAAAATTTGGTCAATGTAGCATTACTCTTATAATTAAGATTCAAATTGAACTGAATTTGACTGACGTGTATAAATGATAAATTCTTGCTAAAACTTAAAGAGTGAGATTATTTCCACTCCATATAATTTCTAATTATTAAACTATTAAGTCTACCTTTTTTATGTCCACCTCATGCTACATCTTTTTTAAAAAGAAAATAACGAAATAAGGAAAAAAAAAAAGTAAACCAAAATAAGAGGGAATAAAAAAAACCAATCAAAACTTAAAGGAACAAGTAAAACTACAAAACGTGAAACCACAAGACGCAAAATCAGACATGAAAAAAAAATATCAAGCACAAATGCAAAATCGAACAAAAAAAAAAAAGAAGTATAAATAGAAAACCTAAACAAGATTAAAAAAATAACAAATAATCTGAAAATCATATATATAGATACACACACATATACATTCTAAATAAAAAATTATTAAACTTGACAGAGATATCAAAACATACCAAAAATAATAAAAATTCATTCAACAAATATAAAATCAAATATATAATTAAATTAAAAAGTAATACTAACATGTATCTCATTGAAAAAATTAATATTAAAAAATATTTTTGTGAGTGCATCAGATGAAATAGAGAATGAAACCCTAATTATGACAAAATATAAGTTGAGTTTACTTATTAAACGGGGTGTATGTAGCATAGGGTGAACTTAATTATTAATTTGGTGAATATAGAAGGAGTGAACTTAATAATTTGATAATGAGAAATTAAATTGGGTGGGAATAGCCACACCCAAACTTAAATTCGATTGAATTTTATAAACATTTAAGTTGAAATCAAATTAAAACTGATTTTAATTACTCAACAAAATTTTTTACATCTACAAAAATTCATATGAAACTTTTGGATGTTTTCCTCACAAAAATTACACGAACTCACATTAGAAAAATGATTTAGAGATAATGTTATGAACTTTAGGTAGAAACCTGCAGATAAACAAATAGTTATATTTTTTTGAAATTTGAGATAAAGTTTATTAGAAATGTTAAAATTGTGGATATTTAACCAATAATAATTATATTTTCTCAAATTTTTTAATTAATATTTTGTAGTAGTTGTAACGTGACTTTCACTATATAAAAAATTGATTATATATGTTCTGCATACAGGTTGAACAATATCAATTTGATCGTTACATTGTTGAAATTGCATTATACATTGCCTTTATTTATGAAAAAATATTTACAATTTTTTTAGAGTAACGTAGTGCTTTCAAGTACGGGTAATTACTAATCAATATATATACTACTTAAAAATGAACCTTGAGTGGAAAAACTTTTGTTTTCCAAATTTCTCCTCAATGAATGAGTTAATACCAATGTTGTCTTTCCTTAATATCTAATGTAGCCGATTTGATTGAGTACATCATCCAATAATAAATTCCTAGAATGAAAGTGGGCAACCAAAAAGTCGCATAGAACCACTCAATGAGCAATTGTACAGTTATAAAATTCCTGGCTTGAACTAAACAATAATTTCTATATGCGACAACCATCAATAGAACATTCATCAATAGAACATTATTTGCTTCCCCATCGTTTGATCTACCAAATCCATATAAGTTCTCTTTTTATCTCGTTAAATCTCTATTTTTTGGCATTTTCCCGTTTCCTTGTTTTCCTTTGATGCTTATTGGGTCATTTTCTCTAGGTACTTCTTTTTACTGGTTATTGAAGTTGGGAGCTCTATTTTGACATCTTTACATATGGATTTTTTGGAAAGCAAATTTGTAGGTTAGAGACTACAAATAAACTTTCTTTGGCTTTTTCTTGTGCATTCCAAACTCCTTCCGTTCTCTCACGTCTTGAGAGAATTATGGGTAAGTATCATATTCACTATTGGTTAATGTAATCTGTGTTCTATACAATTCCTATAGCGGAGTTACTATTTAACCTTTTTTGTTCTACCAAAAAATATTTTTTGTTAGAAATTCATTTGAGACTATCGAACTAGAATACTTGAAATTTTTTGAAGAGCTTGGAAATACAGTGTACACTATGGTTAACAATACTAACACCATCATTGTAGGTGATTCACAAAATTTGCCATTAGGTTGAAGGCATTATCAGTTGATTGGGGGCTGAACAATTCGATTCCAAATGAGATGGAATTTTTTAACATATCATGATTGATATCGAAACAATCATTACTTATTTTGCTTCAATTTAATGTTGTTCTCTGAGGTCGATTCAATTTGTGTGTTTTGTGCATTGCATATTTACCAACATAACTATAATTTAAAAGGCCTCACGTGCATCTCCTGACTTTACTACATAATTTTCATATTCAAAATTATTCACGTGCAATGCACGTATGCATTAACTAGTCAAATTAAAATGTACGCATCTTAATCAATTTTAGTACTCATTTCTTTTTGTGGGAATCTCAGGCTTGTTTATTCGACCCATTGATATAAATATGCAAGTATATATATGTGCGTGTGTTTTGTTTATATACTGGTCATTACTTGTGCCTGAAGGCACTATATAACAAATAATTTTTTTTTACATAATTGTTCAAATTAAAAAAGAATGACCTAAAAATATTCATACCAATTATTCTTTTAAAATGATTCGAAATATATTGTTGAACATATCCTCCATATTAATAAAACTATCGTAAAAATATGTAAAATTCTTCAAAATAATACCATATATACAAATGCCTCCAAAAAAAAAATAAATACTAACATAATCTATTGAAATTTATAATCTTTAAGTAATAAATAAAATTTTATTCATTTATAAGACTCATGAATTTATCACATTTACCACCAATCAATCCAATAACAGAATATAATTATAAACACAATCATCATATTAAAATCCACCCTATCCCTATATAATGAATATCTCAAGAAAAAAAAAATATTAATATAACGCAATTAAATTCACAATCTTTAATCGATAAATAAAATCAATCAAATTTTACTCATTTACAAAACTCATGAATGTATCACTACTATCACTAGGTGTGGCAATCGAGTCGTGTTGTATCGGGTTCGTGTCGTGTCAAACATTAGTCAACTCATACCCAACTCATTTAACTATTCGTGTTGTGTCGAGTTGACCTGTTTATTTTCGTGTCGTGTTCGTGTTCATATTCGTGTTGACCCATATAAACTTTGAACAAAAAATTTAATGCTAAGATTTTATTTTTATTTAATTGAATCTCTCCTCATACTTCTTTTACAAACTAAAAATTAACTTAATAATAATTGATGGGTCAATCCCAAAGGCCTAATACACGTTATAAGCTCAGTCCGAGTTTTTAGCCCGACTCCAAGAGATCCAACAAATTCAGTCCAATGTGGTTACCCCGGTCAAGCTCATCAGGCTCAAGGAACTACTACATCAACAAAGAGCAGGCAAGGTCATCCAAGAACCTCATTATCTATCACCCTGGAGTAAGAGTCATCCAAGAGCCTCCTCTACCACTTTGGAGTAAGGGTCATCCAAGAGCCTCCTCGCCACCTTGGAGTAAGGGAGCATTCAGAAGCCTCACCTATGCCAAAGAGAGTCTACCTTCCCACATCCTTTGACAACGTTCTTTGGAGAGTACCATAACTTTCACGCCGGTTGAGGAAATGAAAGGTCTCCAAGCCATTAAATCACCATTAAAGTCATATCAACCTGTTATGACTGTTAAACGGTCTCAACCCCGTTATGACGTTCTGATTAGCTATGCAATTACTACACTAACCCACTATAAATTGTAATGTCCACCAACACTTAAGGGGCATCAGACTCATTTGAGCATAATAAAATTGTAAGGTCCTCTACACCGGAGATAATAAAATTCCGGTGACCCTTGTCATTCAAAGTGAACGTAGGTCATATTGACCGAACCACTATAAACATTGTCTTCTCTCTCCCTCTACTTTACTGCATTTTATATTACTTAATTGACAAATGTTGTGAAAACTAATTTTGTGCATCATCAATAATAATAATAATGAGTAATAATATCTTTTTTATACAATAATTATATCAATGTTTGATAAACAGTTATAATAATTAATATTTTATTTATATAATACTAATTAAATATGTTAATTGTATATCACACAACCAAAAAACATCAAAATAAATGGAAAAAACAAGCCATCAAAACATGAAAACTCATACATGCAACGAAAAGGTCAGGTCAATCTCCTTCGAGTTCAAAATTTGTGTTGACGGGTCGTGTCATACACGGGTTGACACAAAAAATTAGTCAACCCAAACCCATTTATTTATATCTTGTTTCGTATTAGGTTATCGTGTTGTGTCAAAAATTGTCACCCCTAACTATCACCATTCAACACCAAATGACAAAATAAAATTATAAATTTAATTACCAAATTTTCAATCCCCCATATATAAATATACACAGAAATATACTCTTACACATTTAGTTTTTGGTTACCAACAAACCTTCCTAACCAATAATTATTTTTATTATAAATATAATAATTCAAGTTTTTATGATAAAATAATAATAAATTAATATCTAAATAAAAAATAGGGTAAAAAATACATACTTCTCCTTAATTTTGACAATATCATATGAACACCCCCTAATATTTTATAAATAACATAGAGATCCCTAGATTTTAAAATTTATTACACAGAGACCCCATGTCTCCCTTCCTTCAATATTGCTAACGGATAATGATGATTTTATCCCCCCAAAAAAATATTATTTTCATAATTGCCTTTCTCCAACTTTAGTACCCAAAAAAATTAAAAATTTAATAAAATAAAATAAGATTTGATTTAGTACTCAAAAAATTGATATAATTTAGTACCCCAAAAAATTGATTAAATGAATTTTAATATTAATTTGATAACAATAAAAATTAATTTGATATTAATTAAACAAAGTTGAATATAAATTGGACAAAATTAAATATCAATTTTTGATAAAAATATATATTAATTTACAATTTAAGGTTCATTTCTTGTTGAATATTATTTGTTGTTAATTAAACCAACATGAAATTGACCTTAAATTATAATTTTTTTTGTTTTATATAAACTTAAAATTTTGTATTTTAACCCATAAAATTTAAATACAAATTTTTTCATAGCATAGCGTATTCTATCTTACTATATCATTTTATAAATTTTTTTTTAGTTAAGATTTGACCACACATACTTAAACCAAACTAATTATTCACCTCCATTTTTTTTTAAAAGAATCACTCACATCCACTTGTCAAACTGAAAAATCTCTTGTTCACGTGAAAATAAGTGAAAGTAAATTAAAAATTTTAGTACCAAAGTTATAACAAATAGAGCAAATATTAAAAAAATTAAAAAAATAATTTATATAAAAATCATTATCAATAAGAATTTTAGAGGAATTTAGGCTCTGAATCAATTAAGACCTAATTTCAAGCAAAGATGTGAAATTCAGATAAAAAAATCCTCAAATCATGAAAATTGTGTACTATTTTTTATTTACATTAAGTATTATTTACCTTTTTTTTTTACAAATCGAAGCGATAAAGGGCTGAATTTCAGTGGATCGTGGCAGCATTAAGCGTTATTTACAAATTAAAAAGTAAGTGGCAAAATACATGTTGTTAGATATATAAAATTTTAAATTAATTTTATGGAATAAATAATTGCATAGCATGTAATTTCATATGTTTTATGGAGTAAATAATAAAAAAATAACACTTGAAAAATAGAAAAAATAAGATAATAATATGAGAGAGAGAGCAAAAGATAGATATAAAGAGAGTTAGATGAGTAATAAGAGTTTTAGAAAAATTTGGCATGAGAACTGTCAGACCAATAATCGTCAAGCGATCTGAGCTGCGAAAAGCTAAAAATAAATAATTCTAGCTATTTTATTTTATATATATATATATATATATAGAAAAAAAAAAGAGATAATATGTTTAAAACTTTTAAAAGATGAGAGAGAGAAAGAGAGAATTATATGAGAGATAGGAGTGTTAGAGTTAAGTATAATTATGGTCAGATCAGTATTTATGAGATAATCTGAACCGTCTTTTATGTTGGGATTACGTATTCTGCTAGATGTGTTTATGTTTTGTTTCAAAATAATCTGTATCTCTCTTTGTCTCTGGATTCAAACTCAACTCTACTTTATTATATAGATATATATAGAGAGAGAGAGAGAGGAAAAGAGGATTGGATATTAGACGGTTCCAACGAGGTTTAGGTTGTCTTCAACCTGTTGGAGGGCGGAGCGGCACACCAAGAAATGGGTTAGTTTAGTCCGGTAGACTGGACAGTCTCGTGGCTGATTATTAGGTGTCACTTTTATAGAGGCTCATCATATTCATGCACACCTTACTTTAGAAATAATGACGCAATCTTTGAGAATATTTACGCATATATTATAGCCGTATCGTTGCCAGAGACATATTCCTCTGATCTCTATATCTTTTACGATTAATCCATGTTATTTAAGTGAGAATCAAACTTCATTTGGGGCATCAAGTTTTCATAATGGAGATTTTCTCGAACAAACAAGATAATAATGCCCCTAATGTCCCATGTTAATTGGCGTCTTTGTTTAACCACTTCCTTGTTCAAATTCAAAAGCAGTTTAATAGTTAGGTACTCGGTCTTTGTTGGGCCGGCTCATATTCCAAGTGACCGTGACAAGAGTACACCACGTCGTTGTTTGAAAGAACAATGTTGTTTATATTTAGAGGTAATTGTAAATTATATTTTGAAAGATTATTTGAATTTTAATTTGTATCCTCAAAGATAAAAATTTATATCAATGTGCACCCTCAAAGATTAAAAATCTCAATTTACACCCTCAAAAATAGAAATTTATATCAATATACACCCCAAAAGATCAAAAATCTCAATTTATACCCTTAAAAATAGAAATTTATATCAATGTGCACTTCAAATTAACCGCTGTCAGTTTGCTACCTAAAACTAAATTGATAAATTATACCTAGATCCCCTCGTGTTTGTCACTTAGTTATTTGGACCCTTCACATTTAAAATATTACTCTTACATCTCATAATGTTTGTGCATATGTAATATATAACCCTTTTTGTTGATATATGTTAATATAACCGTTAAAAAATATGATTTTATCATAATAAATAAATAAATTACTCCTAAACTCATTCATGCTTGTCACTTAATCACCTATACCCTCAGATTTAAAATATTACACCTATATCCATTGAGAATCTAAATATGACTAAAAATGTCTCCTCAATTGGTCATTCAAATAATTATGTTTAAGTGATATATTGCATTGAATATAAAAAATATTGTATAAATATCTACATTCTATTGGGCATTCAAATAATAAACTTAATTTTGAATTTTAGAGTATATCAAACGTACAAAATAAATGGTAATATGAAATTATAATTTTTTATTAGGATAAAATCATATTTTTTAACGGTTATATTAACAGATATCAGTGAAAAAGGGTTACGTGTTACACGTGCACAAACGTCATAAGATGTAGGAGTAACATTCTAAATGTGAAAGATCTAAATGATTAAGTGACAAGTACGAAGGGATCTAAATATAATTTAGCAATTTAGTTTTAGGTAGTAAACTGATGGTGATTAGTTTTAGGTGGATATTGATACAAATTTCTATATGTGAGGGTGCAAATTGAGGTTTTGATCTTTGTGATTGCACATTGATATAAATTTCTATATTTGAGGGTACAAATTGAGATTTTTGATCTTTGGGGGGTGCACATTGATACAAATTTTTATTTTTGAAGGTACAAATTGAAATTCGAATTATCTTTTGGGATGCAATTTACAATTAACCCTTATATTTATTTCGGAGTTTATAGTTGTTAAATTAAAAGTATACTCTATTTTTACAATTTATAACTAATTTAGTCATGACAATGAATTAGGTGATGTATTACAAAATAAAAATTGAATACTGAAAATTAAATGCTAAAATTTAAGTAATATAATATTCTAATTTTACCATTCTTTTTAATCATCTCGTAACAACTACCTTACTGGTGATGGTAGCACAATAATAGCAGTGATAAATATTAAAAAATTAAGAGTGCAAAATATATTGATAGTGACAATAGTGATGGTGGTAGTGGTGACGATGGTAATAGCGATGATGGTGTTAGTGATGATGATGGTGGTGACAACGACAGCATAACAGAGGTGCTGATAGATGGTGGGCACTGAAAAATTAAAAGCGTAAAATACACCGAGGGTATCCTTACTAACTAACACACTCTCAATCCACTAATTTACAGCTATTTCTTTCTTCTTTTTGTCATACCATTATTTTATTTTCTCTCTTTTAACTTTAATAATTTAAAATATATCATCTAAAATATAAATATTACACAATTTATACTCAAAAATTCAATCCGACAAAATATTTTTCAGGCACAAATTATTATCAAAAAAATCATATTTTAAGTGGGAAGTGAATCTTAATCTAGGGGCATAATAAATCGTGTTGTGTTCGTGTGATTTACATGTCATTTTATTTATATCGTGTCTTTTTTATATTAAGATTCACAAAAAAAATTATTTAATGTGTATTGAATATTAAATATTAATTTAAATTATTTATTATATGTATTTAATAATTATATTAATTTTGTAACCGTTCGAATTCGATTTAACGGGTCAGACTTGACAGCTTAGTCCTCTCATCAAGAAAGTGGGAGCAGGCAGAGAGACGGTCATACACCTCATACCTGGATTTTTGAAGATAGGGAATGAGCCAATCAGAAGCTCAACATCTCCACGTGTCACTTATTCATTCAGTATCTGTCATCAAGAAAGAGAAAATCGGTGTGGATAGCAGAACAGGAGGAACACAAAAACCTTCGCAACAAAACTCGGACTCGAGAGACAGGACTTGTTTCTGCGGCCAAATGGCGACGGCTTATTCGGCGGCAGCTTCCACTTCCATGGCGGCAACTGCTGTCTTGATACCCCGTCTCGCAACTACCACCCACTGCTCTGCTTTACCGTACCTACCACCGCGCTTGTCCTCTTTGGCTTTTTCCACTTCCTTCAAAAAGTTTTCAGGTATGTCTCTCTCTGGGGCATTTCGTCGAGCATATTTGTGGTTGACGACCTAAATTTGTTTATTTTGAGGAATATCAAGTTTATTCTTCTCCGTTGTCATGTACTTCAGTTTATTTATCGCAAATTTGACTTGGGTTTTACTTAATTCGAACAATAATCTGTTGATTTAAGATACAGAAGCACGCTTATATGCTTGTGTATATATATCTAGCCATGGTTTTCCTTTTTTTCATTATTTATTTTCAGTCCCTATTTATACTTATTTATGATGAGTTGTGAACTGACTAACAGCATTGTGAATGGATGAGATGAATGCAATCAATTGGCTGAAATTGAGGCACTGGCAAGCTACACTAGGAAGAAAATGAAGTGAATTTAATATAATTTTTGTCCTTGGTTGCAAAATACCCGACCATAAGAGCGTAAAGTCCATATATTTCTATCTTAATTCTTTTGATAGGATCATATGACCTTGAAGTTAGTATTGGATATAACAAGAAACGCAGGAATTAGAACTCTGAGTAGGACATTCGTTTATTTAGATTATGTGACAAGTGAAAGCAAAGGTAATGTTGTCCTTTTTGCTTGCTTGCAATAATGGCAATTTGTAAATATATTCATGTGATCGTCATTTGTCAAACAATTAGGGGTAACCCGTGCTTGAAAGGCACGGTATAATATGTATGGTTTTGAGAGAGATGATGGTAGTGAATGAGTTTATTTGAGACCGTTGAATAGACTTATTGAAGCCTGCCTAGTTTTATTTTATAGAGTTCACTGCATGGCGGCACTATCACTTAGGAGAGTCAACAACTAGCTCGCTAGAATATAGAGCTGAAGGTCCTCCCACCCAAATCGATAGATAGCTTTGGGTTTCTTACTAGATTTGCATGGGGGTCATTGGGTGAATATATGCATCAAAACACCTTCTGTATAGAGTGGAATGCAGCATGTTCTTTGAATCCCGAAATTGTTTTTGATACATAAAGTATTATCTCTTTCTGTGTGTGCCTATTTTCTTCTTCCCATGAGGTTTTTCCATGTGGAGTTCTTGGATTTTTTCAGTCTCTCTTGAACATTGAAAGGCTAACACTCATTGTGAAGCCTGTAATTGATCCAAACCCAAAATATAACAAGAACACAAAAAAAAAAGAGAAGCAGCAGGGGCAAGATGCATTTCTCTTGTTATTCTTGGGATACAAAACTATAATTAATTAGTAAATTGAAACCTGGATATTTGGAAGAAGAGAAAGAAATCATTATTAAATTGGAAAATTTATGGCAGGCTTTTTCTGAGATGAGTTCTTAAAGTTTCCACACAAGGGGTTAGAAGTATCATAGCTGCTCGACTGCATGAGCTACCTCTTATGAATGATTTTCTTGAAGATGAAAACCAAATGGCATGTTTCTCCATTTGTAAATCTGTTGGAGTACAGTCTCTCAGTGTGAATATGTTAGTGTAGATTTCGTGCAAAGGACTTAAGGAATGTATTATTTTATATAGAGGCGAGACAAATTTACTCTTTTATGTGGAATTTGCTTTGACTTCCAATCTCTCTGTGCTATTTACTGAGTGAGAAGGTATTTTGGAGAAGTTCAACATAAACCTATCAGTGAGGAATAGGGGTAATGTAGGAAAGAGGTTTTATATGTTATGGACCATTACAGGGTCCCTAATCCCTAAGATGAATCCTTGCTCTACTGAAACTAGAACTTGCTTCAGGTTCAACTTCCATAGTTTTTCAACCAAGCAATGGTCTAATTGATGCTAACGTGAAACTTGTATAATTACCTGTAGCTTTATGCTTATACTCTATTTCATTTAACAGAGTCCCAGAGGTCTTCTTTGCTCCAGGTGAAAGCCACTTCGTCAGAAGAGACATCCACTCCTATTGATACTGATGAGTTGTTCAACGATATAAAGGAGAAGGTAAACTGAGTGTCATACCCTGGGGGTGGTGACAGTTCATCAATTGCAACTTTTTTCTGATTTTTCTTTCTGAAATTATCTAGTTTCAACCATTACTGCATTGCCTACTAATTAAAACTTCAAATTCCGTTAACATGGTAGTTGATTTTAGACTTCTTTTTCCTTTCTGTTGTCATATTTACTAGTGGGATGCAGTTGAAAACAAGTCTACAGTACTTCTCTATGGAGGTGGAGCGATTGTTGCAGTTTGGCTATCTTCCATTGTTATTGGTGCAGTGAACTCAGTCCCTTTGGTAGGTGTTTAATATTAAAAGTACTTGCTTATGTCTTCAACTGGATTCAAGCTAGTTATGGGCACTTATTTAGTGTTTTTGATTCCCTGGCATGCTAAATTTTCTGTCAATGTAAAATTTTTTTAATCAATTTTGTTTTGGTGTTTAATGAACCACTATGACCTCCCTCAACAAATTTCATTACCAGCTTCCAAAGATCCTGGAGTTGGTAGGGCTTGGATATACTGGATGGTTTGTCTACCGATACCTTCTCTTCAAGGTAATATTTGAAGACATTCAGTTTACATTTGTAATTGGAATTCTTCTCTTATGCAGACAGATTTCTTTTTGTATAATTTCATGGCCATGGCTTATTGAAGATGGATACCTTGAGAAACTTTGCACACGTATCCCACAGTGAATTGGTATAAAGCGTATATTTGGTATAAAGATATTTCTTGTGTAGTTTTGAAGTGAGCCATTGATAAAGTATGAACTGACATCCACACATAGCTTGTGACGAGCCAGTGCTTCTACATAATAGATCTATTCACTCATGATGTATTCCCTTTGTTATTACTTTTTTGCATTGTCAAATTGGGCATTGGTAACCCCCCACCCACCCTTGCCATCTCTTTCTCAACCCTAGTAAAATTGTGCGCACGCTTGCGTGTGCATTTATGTATGTCTATTTATGTGTTGTAGCAATGTTAACATCTCCAATGAGTTTAGTGTCTCTCAATGTAAGGTTTTCTAGAGTTTTTCTGAATCAACATTGGTGTCTGTCCAGGTGCAAAACTTATGGATATTGCTAAGATCAATTTTCAATAGCATTTCACTCAACTTGAAAGCCTTATCCTTGCTAGATGTAGGATATACGTTGTGCATAATATTTTGTAGAACAAATGGTTGAAATTCTGGGATAGTGCAGGATTGCTTATTGCACTAGTTTTTTTTCTGAATTCCCAAAAGATTTGTTCCAGTCATACGCATTCAACTTAACATGCTGATGTAGTTGTCGGAAATGACACGCTGATATGGTAGTGCCTGTATTGGGATACTTGCTGACTATTTCTCCTTTTGGTTTGCCTAGAAATTCAGATGTTGCCGACTAACTATTTTTTTTCTTTCAGTCAAGTAGAAAAGAACTGGCCACGGACGTTGAAGCTTTAAAGAAGAAGATCACAGGAACTGAATAAATGCACAATTGGTGCCAAATTGTCTTATATTATATCGGTTCAAATTTGTTTTATGAGTTTCATGTATAAGAGGCCTATGGTCTTGTAATGTAGAATAGGTCTTCTATATATTCTACTCTCCTTATCTTGTAAAATCTCATCTTTGTTACAGTGTGTGGC
>CAUOFW020000953.1:0-160925 GCA_963454935.2 Ilex paraguariensis | reverse complement strand
ACTGATAGCAAGTCCTTTGGCCTGCCCTGGTAGGAAGCCCTCTGATTTCTCCCACTTTGGGAGGATTGACCTGGCCTTGGCCTTGATTAGTTGCAGCCCTGTCCCTGTCCCTGAAACCCTTGTGGAGTAGAAGTCCTCTCCTTCTTCCTCGAGCTAGAAGAAGAGGATTAGCCCTCCTTCTTCTTATCTTTCGCACCAAACACCCGGATCCTCCTTACGTCATCCACCTTTATCTCAATGACCATAGCAGTCGTGACCATCGAGTCTAAGTCCTGTAGAAGAAGACCCACAATTTTATCCGAATTGACAAATTAAGGACCATCCTCAAACTTCCTCATTTTGGCCATATCTGTGGCCACGTAGTCATCGCAAACGGGCTAACTCTGTGAACTTAGTCATGTACTCCATCACCGTCATCGTCCCTTGTCTCAAGTCTAAGAACTCCGAGCCTTTGCATGTCAAGTAACCGTTGGGAAGTACTTGCCCATAAAGAGCTCCTTGAATTCTGCCCATGTCATTACCTCCAAGTTCTTGGAGTCCTTGACCCAATCCCACCACACTTGGGATTCTCCCTCTAGCTAAAAAGTAGCTAGCGTTATCTTCGTGGCATCAGAGGTAATCTCCATAGCCCTCAGGATCTTGTCCACCTGTCGGAACCAATGGTCAGCCACCATAGGATCCGCCCCTCCTAGAAAGATCGGAGGATTATGTGCCTTGAACTTCTGGAGGTGACTTGAACCTCCTTGACTCCCACTTGCACTTGTCTGTGTAATAGTAGTGGCCGTAGCACTAACTTGTCAATGGTAGCCGTCGCCGCACCAATAGCCTCCATGAAGGCTTGTTGGTCAAAGGCCGGTGGTGGTGGTTGGTTGTTCCGTCCACCCCGACGTCCCATTCCTTTATTTGTCATCTACACACACATAAGATAGCAATAGATCAATTAGTTAATATCCCAAGTTAGGGATCAAGTATTTAGTAGACAATTACTCATTGAACTATACCGCTCATCCCTTTTTTTTTAAACTCCCAAGGTTATGTTTTCTAACCCAATGTATTCCCTTCCCTATACATTTCTATTATGCATATAATTCACATAACAAGTAACACATAACATGTAGCAAGTAGAGCACATAACATGAACTGCATATAGAATGCAATAGTCTATACTCGTGCCCATCGAGCCCTAGGTTATTCATATGCCTATGCTCTGATACCAAGCTGTGACACCCTAAAATCCAGGGGTTTGTTGATTACCCATCAACCCGCGCAATACCCATGGATACCGAGTAATTCGATATCACACCATTATGCCCCATTTACTCGGAACCATAATTTTTTACGAAATTCGGGCAGAGTCTCCTTTGTACGGCAAGCTTTACCCAACCTTCAACCTTTGCAATCATATAATAACAAAACCCATTCGAGGTCCAATTTTCAACAATGACCACACCGGGTCCAATTATAAGTAAACATTGGCCACCCAGGTCCAATTATCCATATTTATATCAACACATGCAAGGTTAATTTAACAATAGTCTATATAAGTTCTATTACAATTATTTGCAAAAGATTACATGCCCAAAACATTATTTTCACAAATTTTTTACATTAACACAAAATAAAGCCACATTCGGCTGTCTTCAAACTTGAGGGTCCAAATTTGAGCCATCCACCGGTGTATCTCTCTCACCTAAAATATTTTCCCGTATAGGGTGAGCCAACGCCCAGTAGAATAAGCCCTACAGAGGCTACTCCCCACCTTAGATGCATATGTGGTGTGTATAAGCTACAAACAACATTTAACAATCATTCCATACAAGAATATGCATTAAATGTGGAATGTAATCATGTCATGCCATGAAATGAGATGATACTCACTCATGCACTTAAAACACAAGTCATCACCGACTCCCACGACACAATGCAATGCCTAGGTATACTGAATCCATGAATTGACGAAAAAAATCCACCAAATAATCGTTTGGAATAAAAGTGGTTTTATTATAAAACCAAATCATTGATGGGTGTTACTCATTGTATGAGTACATTGTAAATTAAAATCTTGTGTCTTATTGGACAACGGATTTTAGATTTTATACCGCCGGTTCCGTTCACCATACTACACTTTTTCGAAATTTCACCATAGGGGAGTGTATAACCAAGTCACCGGGTTTAGCACCCGAGGGGGAATCTACCCCCTCTTGCTATACCCGACACAAGTTTTTTCTTTCATGCAACCATGAGACTCATTCGGATTTTCAACCCAACTTTCCCGAGTCTACCCATCAATCACCAAGAATGGTGTTTGATTAACCATGCATACACACACCCACACTCATAGCTCATGCCCATGAATGTGATGTCAATTCAATGTTTATATTGCAATGCATGCCAAAGGAACAATTTCTACATATCAATGTCTACCATGGCGATTTATATCATATGCCAAATAATCTCCATAATTGCATCACAATGTCAAAACCTCAACTAGCATGTGTCAACATTAATATTCAACACAATTGACAAGCATGTTATTACATAATCTATGTCAAAAACACACTTAATTTAAAAGGCAAAATATAGCACATAACAGCCCACAGGAAAATCAGCCCATAGTGGCCCAAAATTTACCCACTAAACCACCCAAAATAGGCCCTAAAATAGCCCTTACAACAGCCCCAAAAACAGTACGTATACAGCCCCAAAAATAGCCCCTAATTAGTGCACAAAACAGCCCCCAATTTCAGCACCAAAACAGTCCATAGCATGGCCTAAAAACAGTCCGTAATTCAGCCCCTTAACAGTCCAAAATTCAGCCCCTTAACAGTCCATTTGGACAGCCCACATACAACCCAATTTCAGCCATTAAAACAGTCTATTTGGACAGCCCACATATAAACCATTTTCAGCCACTAAAAGCCCACTTAAGGTAAGAATAAAACCAAGGTAGGAGGGAACCCTATCTCTTGTAGCGTGTCGGAAGTGGTAGAACTTCTAAAAACACCAAAACAAGCCCAAGAACCTTTGATTCCTCCAAAGTCTTTTCTTTGGACCTTCGGTGAAATCCACTTTTCTTGGTACGTACATGTAGCCCTCGTCGAGGAGATGAACTTTGATTCTTGGCTCGACGAATTCCGACTGACGAAACTCTGGGAATTTTGGATTGAAGCTTGAAGAATTTCTTATTTTTCTCTCTTTTCACTCTCTTCTCTCTATGGCCGGCCAAGGGTCAAGAACAAGAGATATTTTTCCCAAAATATCTAAGTTAAGTAGATATTTATAGTCCCAAATGTGTGGTGCACATCGCACCGTATATTTCCGACTTCCAGGTCCATTTTTTGTCCAGAAACGATTCGTTATACCTCAGATTTAGTTCAAATTATTTGTATTGGAACTTTAACTTAATTCTAAAAAAATTTACTTTTTTGGGGACCTTTCAAATCTCTTTCACCTTGCAGTCACCTCGAACGACGTGCAAAAATTTGACTATCTCAGAATTCGACAAAATTTGGCAGGGTGACTAGATTTTGCGATACAAATCCAACGGCGAACTTCGTTTTCTCATCCGAGGTCTAGAACATGATTTTTTTTAAATACGCATAAGGATGAAAAATTATCATTCTACCCTTTCTAAGAAAAGGTTCAAATTTTTCTGGGTTTCACATTCTTCCCCCCTTAAAAGAGTTTCATCCCCAAAATTCACATACACATGCATATACAGTCACTTGCATATGCAATAGTGAAATAATGCTAAAAGACTATAAGAATGTACCTTCATCATTGAATAAGAAAGGATAATTGGTACAGATGGTGTCCTCACGCTCCCATGTCGCCTCCTGTACTCCTCGGTGCTGTCACAATACCTTCACTAGCCACAAGGTCTTGTCTCATAAAATCTGTTCCCGGCTATCCATGATGCGCACCGGTCCCTCGTCGAAGGTCCCATTAGCATCAATAACAAGTTCTCCCCAATCCACCACATGAGTCAGATCCGGGGTATATTTTCGGAGCATAGAGACATGAAAAACTGCATGGACACTCGATAGATTTGGCAATAATGCTAACCGGTAAGCCACTATACCCACCCTCTCAAGTACCTCGAAGGCTCTGATATACCTCGACGACAGTTTTCCCCGCTTACCAAACCTGACCACTCATCTCTTAGGATTCATCTTCAAGAAGACATGATCTCCCACCTCAAACTCTAGAGGTCGCTGTCGTGTGTCAGCGTAGCACTTCCGTCGGCTCTGAGCCAGGAGAAGACGCTTGGTTGGAGGATGATCAACAAATTGCGAACTGTGTTGTGAGTTATTATTCAACTTTATATACTATTGAAACACATGTTATGGAGGAGGAGCTATTTAATGTTATCCCCAGGATAGTGACAGTAGAGGGCAATGCGTTATTGATGTCCAATATTACGTTGGAAGAGCTTAAGGAGGCTATTTTTGCGATGTCTATTCATAGTGCATCGGGACTAGATGGTTTTTCAGGATAATTTTTCCAGACTGCATGGGAAGTAATTAAAATGGATTTGTTATCTACTGCAAATTTTTTTATTCAAGGGGGAGAAATTCCAAGATCTGTGAATGCTACATTGTTATCCCTTATACCAAAGAAGGAAAACCCAGTTTCTTTTGATGAGTTTAGGCTGATAAGCTTATGCAATTTTGTGTATAAGGTTTTCACAAATATTAGCTAATAGACTTGGGGAAATTCTTCCTATGATTATTTCAGATGAGCAGCAAGGATTTGTCAAAGGGAGGAATATTGTGGACAACATCTCTATGGCTCAGTTTATGGTGAATGAGTTGGATAGGAAAGTGGAAGCAGGTAATATCATTGTGAAATTGGATTTGATGAAAGCATTTGATAGGTTAGAGTGGGATTTTTTACTGAAGACTTTAAGTAGTTTTGGTTTTTCTTCTGCATTCCAGAATGTCATTAGTAATTGTCTTCATAATCAGTTTGTCTTTGACTATCAATGGGGTTAGGCATGGTTTTTTCCAGAAGACAAGGAGGCCCAATTTCTCCTAGTCTATTTATTTTGGCAGAGGAGGTACTAAGCAGGGGAAAGGTGGAGAGCTTTCAAAAAGGGCTTACTAAACACTTTCACATAGGAAGAAGGGCAAGATTTCTTAGTCACTAGCTCTTTGCATATGATACACTAGTCTTTTTAAAAGGGAATAAATAGTCAATGATAAATTTGTTGAAGTTTGTTAGAAGGTATGAAGAGGCGTCTGGGCAACAGGTGAATAAAGGAAAGAGTTCTTTGTATTGCTCAGCTAAAATTCCACGTGTTAGGCAGATTATTCTCTCGCGGGTGGCAAATATTCCTCTTAAACAGTGTCCTCTATCCTATTTAGGATGTCCAATTACCAAGGGAAGAGCTAAACTTACCTATTTTGAGGAACTACTCTAGAAGTTTCAAGCAAGGCTATAGGGTTGGTATACTAAAATCCTGATGAATATGGGGAGGATAGTTTTGATACAGTCAAATTTAAATTCCATGCCAATACATTTGTTAACCTCATTAAGTTTACCTAAAGGTATTATTTCAAGAATGAATTCAATCATAGCCTCTTTCCTGTGGTCTAGAAAAGAAAATACTAGAAAGAGGCACTGGTGTTCATGGAAGAATATTACCACGCCCAAGGAGGAAGGAGGTTTGGGATTTCATAAGTCTAAAGAGGTACAACAAGCATTTAGAATGAAACAAGAATGGGGTTTACTTAATGGGAAGTCTCTGTGGGCTAAATTTTTTCTGGATAAATATTGTAATAAGGGCCATTTGTTGAGGAGTCCAAGACTTAGTTATTCTAATGTTCATAGAATGCTATATCCGTGGTTTGAGGAGGTTGTTAATAATTTGTTGAAGTTAGTAGGTAGAGGGGATGCAGTGGATTTTTGGTGTGATATCTGGTAACAATTGGGACTACTAATTCATAGATCTTTGTCTACTCCTTTGAATTTTATCTGTCTTTCTCAGGTATTGGTTGAAGGCAGATGGGAATTTAATATGGTGAGACAGCATATGGATGAACAACTTATACAGGAGGTGGTTGCTTTGCAAATTGAATTGACAGAAAGGGGGGATCAACTTATTTGGCAACGAAAGGGAAATTTCACAATTAAATCAGCATGGAACCTAATACGAAGTGCAGGTCAACAAAATGTTCAAGCTTCTAATATATGGAAATAGGCTGCACCTCAAAGTGCACAACTCATTGGTTGGAAATTATTGCATAAGGCCTTACCTATGGATACTACATTTTAATCTATAGGGGTTGCTTTGGCTAGTAGGTGTGTTTTTTGCTCTAATAATGGAGAATCTACTGCTCATATTTTCATTAATTGTAAATATGAAATTTCTGTTTGGGAAGGTTTATCAGATCTTTTGGGCATTCGACTTATTTCTCATGAAGGTCCTCTCACAAGGTTTATGAGGTTTGTCAGAATTTATAGGAAATCATGTATAACTCATTCTTTGTTGAGAGCTTTATCTCTATTGGTCTACTGGCAGATATGGAGGGAAAGATGTAGAAGACTTTTTGAAGATCAGAAGTTACATTCTTTTTCTCTGTTGAAGTCCATAATACACGTGTGGAAACTATAGGTACATAATATTAGTCCTAAAGCAGGGGATATAGAACATGATTTCATTTTTTTAGATGATATTAATGTGAAGAGACCTAGGAAAATTTCAAGGCAAGTTAAATGGATAGCTTGGAGATTTCCAGAAGAGGGTATGCTTAAATTGAATATTGATGGAGCTTCGAAAGGGAATATGGGGATGTCAACAGGGTGAGTTATTATACGGAATTCTACAGGGCAACTTGTTCTGGCAGGTATTATTTTTATGGTCTTTGCTCTAGTGTGGAGGCAGAAATGAGGGCTTTCTTAGATGGATTAATAATGATAAGGGATTTTGGATTGATGGAGTACTCGTTTCTCATTGAGTCTGATTCTAAACTACTAGTGGACATGGTTAAGTATAACAGTCAGGTTTCTTGGAAATTATGGAGTATTATTCACCAAATTTGCTCTATTCTTTGTAGTTTGGATTTTCAAATTCAGCATTCTTATCGTGAAGGTAATATAGTAGTAGATTCATTGGCTAACTAGGGTGTTTTAGCTAGAACCTCATCCACTTTCTCGTCTTCATAAAGCCTTCCAGTTACTACTAGACTCTTAATGTTACAAGACAGGAGGCAAGTCAGGAATTTACGACTCAGACATATAAGGATAGATCATTCAACTCACATAGCAAGATCTGAGGCAAATTAAATCTCTACGTTATAAGTTTGTTCTACAGTAGATGATCTATATCTATATATGCAGACCATATGTATTCACAGGCTTATTCACCCAATTGTCAGCACAAAGTAGTCATGCAAGCAAAGAAGATCAAACCAATTAGCACAGTCCGTTATACAATCTCTTCTTTATTACATGCCTATCCCTATTCTAGAAAAAGGGATCTAATTTTTAGAAGAAAAGAAAATCAAGTGGAAAATATGGAAGGCACCTGTTCTTTTCTTTGGGTTCAAAGTCAAGGCTTTTGGTTCTCTTGGGACAGCATCTTCAGATTACAAAGTATTGAGATATCAACAACACTGCTGGATATTCATCTTCTTCGCTGGCAGTCTCCATTGGATACTTTCTATTAGTGGTCTGGTGTTGGACTTTCTTTCTTTTGTGTTGCTTTGCATGTCTTAGACTGGATTTTCTTTCTATGTTGATTAGTGATGGAGGAATATGAAGATGCTTTGTTCGGTCTCCCTTGCCTCATACGTTTTTCCAGATAGCCTTACAGTCCCTAGAAGCTTTGGTATCCAGAGGCTTATCAGTCGGTTCATTAGCCTTATCAAATAGCTTGTCTTTTGGATACTCAGCTTCCAAAGTAGGTTGTTTACTTACCTTATCAAATAGCTCACCGTGTAAGGGTCTCTTAGCTACTGCTTTCAGCTCAATCAGCTCATCTGAAGATGCTGCTCTTGCAGCTTACACATACTGCTCTTAGTTCAGCCCATAACTCCTGCATGCTGGCCATTTTCATGCTTCCATCAAATGTTCTCCCAGCTAGTTTTCTTTCAGCTGGAATTACAAAGTGGTGGCATTCAGAGTTATTTTATGAATTAGATTTTCTAAAATTATTTGTTGTCTTATATTTCCACATAAAATCATGCATTAGAATTTTACTAATTCCTTTTGAATTGTAATTAGATTGCATCAAGGGGTAAGGTACATACATCCCCCTTACTAGGATTAATTTAAACTTTAATGAATAAAATTCCCTCGCACCGTCGAGGTTTTTTTTTTTTTTTTTTTTCAAAAACAATCAACACAATGCATAATTTTTTTTAAAAAAAAAGAACAAAATTTATTACACCACTAAATACACCCACACCCCCTAACCTAAATTCAACATTGTCTTCAATGTAAAAATAGATACCTTAATGCTCAATAAAAATAATGAACAAAAATCAAAGGGTTAGGAACACTAGGTGCCACAACTAATCTAAAACTTAAAAATTAAAGACTCAACAAACAAAAAAAATAGAAACAAACAGAGAATAATAAAATAAAAATATAAACAACAAACTAACTGCTAATGTACATAGATACATGTGGTGAATAAATCTGGCTTCAATTCCGAACTGTTCCCCTTACCACCTTTCTTCAATAACCTGTCCTCATTCGGTGGTAGCACTCTCTCATACTCCATTCTCTATCCATCCATTGCTAAGCCCTGCAAAGAATGTAGAAGACTATCAAAGTATATAAATTCAAGATTCTCACCACTTCTTGAAATTTTGATGTATCAAACTATTCTTGAACAGTAGAATCAATCAAGTCGACTCCATGGATTCCACTCCCATCATCATCACCTAGCTTCTTTTTAATGTTAAAAATATTCAGTTCAACTATCATGTTACCAAAAGAAAGCTTCATCACCCCATTCCTATAATTAATTAATGAGTTGGAGGTAGCAAGGAATGTTGGCCTAGTATGACAGGAATCTGAATGGCAGAATGCAAGACCGGTTGTGTGTCTAATACTATGAAGTCTATAGTGAAGTAAAATTTGTCCACTTAAATAAAGACATCTTCAACCACTACTCTAGAGATTTTAATAGATTGGTATGCCAACTGCAATGTAATACCTGTGAGTTTAAGCTCACCCAAACCTAAATGTTGGTAAACTGAATTTGTGAGTAAGTTAGCACTAGCTTCAAGATCAAGCAAAGCTTTTTCAACCTTGAAGTTCCCTATAATACATGAAATTTTTGGACAACCTGGATCTTTGTATTTTGGTGGGATCTTTTGTTGAATAATTGCACTAGATTGCTTTGTAAGGATTGTCCTCTTTTGCACGTTGATATTTCTCTTGACAATACATAAGTCCTTTAGGAACTTGGAATAAGAGGGGACCCATTTTATGGCATCAAGAAAAGGAATATTTATTTTAACCTGTTTAAACAATTAAAAAATCTCAACATGATGATTCATATTTTGTGGCTTCTTCAACCATTGGGGAAAAGGAGCTGGTATAAGACATGGTGGATTTTTTTCCCCTTAGGTGTAGTCTCATCATAGGGAACTGGTGTAGACTTGACTATGGAACTAGACCTTTGGTGAGCTATAGTTTTGTCTACAACCTTACTAGTCCTAAGGGTGGTGATGGACTATATATGCTCAAGTGGTGCTTCAAAAGTGGAAGACACGCCTATTTAGAATTAACCCTAGGGTGGCCTTGGTTGGGCATAAAAATTGCGCTTCTCATTGGAACTTAATGATTGGGTCAACTTTTCTAGGTGACTCTTAATGTCATCTATGAATTGTGAAGTTTGAGCCTTGACCTCATTAATAGACTAAGTGGTTTTAGCCTTAATCTCATTAATAGCCTGAGTGGTTTGAGCCTTCAATTCATTAAAAGTTAGGGTGGTTTGAAGGTTAAAGTTCATTTGGCTCTACATGAATTGATTTTAAGTATACTCTAGACTCCTTTAATGTGGTGGCTGAAATGGTGGATATTGTGGTTATCCTTATAGTGGTGGAGGATTAACTAGTGGTTGTGGTTGTTGATTGTTCCTCCAACTAAAATTCGAGTGGTCACATCACCCTTGATTGTAAGTATCAAAGTATGGGTTGGACTAAGTCTTAATAAAACTGGAGATCGCATTGGATTGTTCCAACATGACCTCCTTGACGATTGGAATAGAAGGGCACTCCCCCTTGGGATGCTCTGACAGAGTATAAATCCCACACACCTGCTCTGTGGTAGGAACAATAGACATCTCATTAACTTTTTGCATCTCTAAGAGCTCAAGTTTACAGGCTATTTGTGGCCATATTGACCCTCAAATTATTCTTTTATTTCAAAACAAACATTCCCCCATAAGAAGTGGTGGCTCCAGACTCTACATGGGTCAATGAAGTTGAGTCCCACATCTGGGAAATATCTACTCATGTATCAAAGTAATCAAAATCCTCATTAGGACTCTCCACAAATTGACGCAAAGAAGTGGGGAGAGAGCGATAGAAAAACCCTACTAACCTATAGTTTTCAAAAGTAAGGGGCAAGCTTGGAGGTGCCCTTAAATCTCTCCCAACACTCATAAAAGTTTTCCCCTTCCTTGATAGAAAAATTCATAATTTGAAATTTAAAAGCATTTGTACGATGAAGAGGGAAGATTTTCTTCACAAATTATTTTTAGTGGGCTTGCTAGTTAGGAATAGATAAGGGACTTAATAAATTTAGCCACAATGTAGATTTATCCTTTTGTGAGAAGGGGAAATGCTTTTGTTGGGCTACATCAGAGTTGTCTTGAAAAGTCTCACACACATCCTCCAATGAAATTTCTTAATGTGTAGGTATGGGTTTGCAGAATCAAGCACATAAAACTAAGGTAAGAATTATATAGTGCCTTGTTTTACATTAAAATTTTGGGCATTTGCAAGTAGAATAAAACTTGAAGGTACATTGTTGTGAACTGGGATGTAAACAATTCCTCAGGGTTCTACCCTACTAATTGACCATTACTTCTTGGTCACCCATCTCACTAATCGTTCAACTCAAAACAAAATTAGGAACCGAATCAACACTAGAATGACTATACTGACTATATGAGCCAACTGACCCTACTGATTAACCATTAGGAACTATATGTCATCATGGATTTATGTTGTTGATGTGATGCCCCAAAATTCGGGTGTTCGTAATTACCAAATTGATCACCCATCAACCTGTTGAATATCCTTGGATGTCATGTAATTCGATACTATGCCGTTATGCCCCACTTATTGAGACTCTACCCAAAACGCAACCTATGCATGCATACAACATTGACCACATCGGGTCCATTCATCCATAGTCAAATGCACAGTATCAGATACTACCATAATCATCATCACTACGTACATTCATTCATAAAAGAATAAATGTCTCCAAAGAGTCCCATATACATGACTTTTAAATATAAACAAGTTTTTATTACAAAAATTATACAAGTCCAAAAGTAAACATGTACAAGGGACTACGATGTTAAAATAAGAGCCACGGTCCAATTCTGTCGTCATCTCGGACCAGTAGGAGGGCCTTCGGTGAAAGCCTATGGTATACCTAAAAATTGTTCCTATAAAGGGTGAGCCAACGCTTAATAGGGTAGCTCCTATAGAGAATACCTCTCAACCTAAATGCGTATGAAATGTCACATGCAACAATCCTTTCATGCATTCATTCAAATATGTCTATTATGAACAAATGTCATAAATCATGTCATGCCATGAGATGAGACTCATGCAAGCAATACCAACAACGAGCCCCATCCCGAGCTCCCACAACACATGCAATGCCATGCGTATGTATCTGGGCATTCCAAGTCCCCCGTCATTGGTGTTTTGTACACTCAATGACTAATTAATTCATTTTCTTGCGTCATTGTGGTGAGATGATTTATGGTATTACACCAATGGGACACCACACCATCAATGAATTTTCAAGACATCCCACTTGCGGTTTCGTTTTCCCCGTTACACTTTTCTAGAATTGCACCGCAGAAAAGTGTATAAACTAAGGGTCTTGCACCCGAGATAGAATCTAGCTCTTCTTGCTATACCCCAACACGTTTATTCATTTAATTTCTCGTGCAACTCAGCCAAACCTTGGTGCAACTTTCTCAAGCCCATAATCAACCACCTATGTGGTGATTGATTTCATACCATGCACACACTGCCATCCATGTCAATGCTCATGAATGTAGAGCAACCCATGCATAAATACAATATAATGTGCAATTGCCTTTGGTACCATTTACAATGTCCATTACATAATGAATGCAATATAATGACATTTTCAACACAATCTCAAGCATGTTATGTAAGATAAACAACTCAACTAATATACTTGTATTCACCTAGGTATCTAAACAAGCACCTAGAGGGCACATCAATTTACACAACTAGCATGCTTATTACTTCCAACATGGCAACATGTTTATTAATTCTAAAAACATAAGCACAAGTCCAACACATTAATCATATGCTAAATAACATACATATTATTTCATAATCACATAACAAGTTAATAATTTTATTAAACTGGATATGCCATTAAAACATCAAGTCAGGCTAATGTACAATTAACATGCTTTAAACCACTAACATTAACTTACACCAAGTTAATTATGATAGGATTTTACTAATTACAAGGTTAATTATAAATCCTATATTTGACCCGCTAGTTACACTAGTCAAGACCTAACATGTGATATATATCTTTAGCATACCCATTTCATATGCGATATTTTAGGTTGAAATTACATCTAAATAAGGGAAACCCTACCTCTCGTAACGTGACCCCATGTAGTAGAACTCCAAGAAAAGCCCAAATTTAGCTTCCCAAGCCTTAGTCTTATATTCTCGTCTTTGATATTTTTGGAGAAAAATGTGACCTATAGTATGGTTGTGTGGCTCTCGTTGTGTAGAAGAACTTTAATTCTTAGCCCAAAGTGATTAAACGGTCTAATCTTTGTAGATCTAAGAAGGAAGAAAGGAGAAAAAAAAAAAAAACTCATTTTTCTCTCTCTCACTCACTCAGCAGGCTGTTGGAGAAGAAAAAACAAAGTGGAAGACTTTTTGTCTTACACTTTATATAGTGTGTCGCCCACATCGCGCCACACGTCTTCATTTTTATCGGATCTAATTTTATTCTGAATCAATTAAATCTCATCTTGTGTTAAGTTTAATATTTTTTAATTGAACCAACTTTAAATTTTTTTTTGAGAGAAGATTGTGAAATCGAAGCTATCTACGGAAGATGGAAAAAAGGGAATGATTGTTATATACCAATTCTTGTTTGTAAAATGACCATTCTACTACTCAGGGAATTCCAAATGCCAATGTAACAGGTGCTAATTTTTGCATAGAGTAAGTACCAATGGAAAAGAAATGTAGGGGATCAGTCACGATTGACGGTTGAGTGTCCTAATGACCATGATGCTAATTCATTTTTTTAGTCAGCAATCTCACACACACATTTGTTCGACTGAAGTTTGTGGGTAGTTTCACTACTCACGAAATAACACTTGTCCACTAGGGTAAACCTAGCGGTTCAACGACTTTTTGTATATGCTAAATGCAACCGAATGACCTTCGAAAAAGACATTAGAAATAGATTTACATTCCAATGTTGTTGTATTTCTAGAGACTAGCAATATTTAGGTTGAGGGGGTGTGATTAGTGCTTAAAGTTAGCATCTTCCTATGCCTTTTTGGGACTAATTATGCTTTGATAGAGTTTAAGTGATGACATTTCTGGACCGAAAGTGAACAAAAGCTCAGGAACAACAAATATCACACTTGAGTGTGATATTAGTGCATTAGGGAACAAAATTGGAGAAGCTTGGAACAAAGCAAGAATGTTTTAACGTCAGCCTACGTTCGAACGTCCACTAGAAAAATGACAAGACCAGACTATGAAGACATGGCGTGTTGCAGCATAGAAGGAAGTGCACTTGAGTACCACTTTCGAATGTCCACTGGAACACCTGGGTAATGGGTGCAAAATACCAAGTCCTGCATGAAGTGTGGAAGTGGGTTTCCACAGAAGACCAAGACCACTTGAGTGATGTGGTCACATCCCATCTAGCGTTTGAACGCCCCTAAAGCAAGACCAAAAGACACGTTCGAACGTCAAACAACGTTCAAACACACCTAAAGCAAAGCAGAAGACAACATTTGAATGTCAATTCACGTTCAAACGTCCTCCATAGACTGCCTCCAGAGTAGTTGGTTTTCATAGGCGGTATACACTATTCACTCATCCTCTCTTATCTTCTTGTTTCCCTTTTTTTTTTGCCTATAAATAGCACCATTGTGGGAGCTTCGAGGGGAAAAATCTCTTTCTCTTGGGTAGTAGGGTAGAGAGCTAGTTCTTGTACATTTCTTATTCATGTTTTCATTTTGCATTTGTATCAACCATGATGGAGGCTTAGAATCCTCTTGTAGTTGAAGTCTTTTATTTACTTGTGCTAAGTCTTTACATTCATGTTGTGACAACCATGATGGAGGCTTAGGCTCCCCTTGTAGTTGTACTTGCTTTTATTTACAAGTATCAAGAGAGATGGCTCATCTTTTGGTTGTGGTGGAAACCCTCTAAAAGTAACTAGCTTTTGCCTTGATCTAAAATGTGTACACCCAAGTGCAGGCGGTCAAGTTGTAGTAATAATCCGGTTCAGTCCAGAGTCGAATCCACAGGGAACTATAATTAGTGTTTAGAAGTAAGCAGTGATAGAGACCAAGTAACTGGAAGTCTTGATAGTTGAAGCTGTGGGGTTTTCTGGAGAGAATATAAGATTCGTTCCAATAGATCTTTTTCTAGACAAAATATAAGGTAAATTAGCAAAGATAACATCCAATCTTTAGCTCGAAGATCAGAACATGTTATTGATTATATGGTTTATTATGTTTGTGTTTTATAACTCAATTAACTCCCGTGTCAATGGCAAGTTAATCGGAAGATAAAGATGGACTGTGATAATTAAGCACATGATTTCCATGCCTTTCTAGAAGTTTACAAGAATTGTCTGTGCCGAGACTTAACCTGTCTACAAACAAGCTAGTGTTTCTACAAGACATCCAACCATGGCATTAATGATCCATTCTTTGAATAAAGCACAATAATGGTGGAGATTGAAAGATTGTCATGAAGAGCTAACCGAGGTGCTTGCCTTGAACCAACAAGTCTTTCTATGTAGGAGTCATTTGTATCATAGAAGGAGCCCGTGGTTATTCAAAGTACTTTAGCTTTGCTAGATTCATTCAATCATCCAATGAGCAAGTGGAATATAAAGCATTAAAGCATAAAGGAATTGCACAAACATAACTTCTGGGTAATCTTTACATATTCATCACTTCTTACTAAAGAGTGAATGAGGAACTACTCACTCTTCATAGCTTTGGTAAAGCTAGAAGAGTGAATGATACTCATCGCTCCAAGTAGAGGAGGTACTAAGTGAAGCAAACTACACAAAGAGCTTACCTTCAATGAAGAATAAGTGAGTCACGTTCCACCCTTCACGGCTTTGGTAAAGCTCTAGAAATGTGGAAGAGTTTCACTCTTCTAAGAAAGAAGGATGCTCAAGCAATGGAAGTGAAATACATAAATAATAAAAGTAGAAGAACGCTAGTTACTCTTGGAGGGTTTCCACCACAACCAAAAGATGAGCTATCTCTCTTGATAGTTGTAAATAAAAGCAAGTACAACTACAAGTGGAGTCTAAGCCTCCATCATGGTTATCACAACATGAATGTAAAGTCTTAACGCAAGTAAATAAAAGACTTCAACTACAAGGGATGTATAAACCTCCATCATGGTTGATACAAATGCAAAATGAAAACATAAACAAGAAATGTATAAGAACTAACTCTCTACCCTACTTTTTAGGAGAAAATGATTCTTCTTCCCCTTGAAGCTCCCATAATGGGGCTATTTATAGGCAACGAAGGGGGGGGAGGAAACAAGAAGAGAAGAGAGGATGAGTGAGTAGTATTTGCCACCCATGAAAACCAACTACTTTTTAGGTAGTATGAGGAGCACGTTCGAACATTAATCGACGTTCAAACGTTGTCTTCTATTTTGCTTTAGGGGCGTTCGAATGTTGTCTAACGTTCGAACGTGTCTTCTGGTCTTGCTTTATAACCGTTCGAATGCTAGATGGGGCCTGACCTTTTCCACTCAAGTGGTCTTCTATGAAGTTCATTTCCACACTCTATGCAAAAGTCTATTCTTCATCTGATTCGAAGGGGCATTCAAAAGTTGAATGGTGTTCAAACGTGGTACTCAAGTGCTTCAGAGTCCTCCTTCTTTGTTTACTGCAACATGCCATGTCTCATCTGTCTGGTCTTCAATCAACTCAAGTGGACGTTCGAACGTTAGTTGGCATTTGAACGTGGAACTCAAGTACCTCAGGGTCTTGGTTCTTGGCTGCAACACACTATGTCTCAGCAGACTGGTTTTGTCATAGTTCAAATGGACATTCAAACATGAGTTTTCATTCGAACGTTCTTGCTTTGTTCCAAGCCTCTCCAATTTCATTCCCTAATGTGCTGGTGCGACATTCAAGCATGACTTTTGTTACCTTCGAGCCCTTATTCACTTTAGAACCTAAAATATCCTTACTTCAATTCCATCAGCGTACAATTAGTCCTAAAAAGGCACAATAATATGCTACATTTAAGTACTAATCACACCCCAACCTAAATATTGCTAGTCTCTAGTAATATAACACAAATGAAATGCAAATTTATTTCTAATGCCTTTTCCGTAGGTCATCCGGTTGCATTTAGCTTATTCAACAAGTCGTTCAACCGCTAGGTTTACCTTAGTGGACTAGTGTTGTCTCGTGAGGGTTTTCAATGAAGCTACCCACAAACTTCAGTCGAACAAGTGTGTACGTGAGAGTGCTAACTAAAAAATGAATTAGCATCATGGTCGTTGGGACACTCATCCTTCAATCGTTACTTATCCCCTACATTTCTTTTTCATTGGTACTCATTCTATGCAAAAATTAGCACCTGTCACATTAGCATTTGGAATTCCCTGAGTAGTAGGATGGTCATTCTAGAAAAAAGAATTGGTATATAGCATTCATTCCCCTTTTTCCACCTTCCATGGATAGCTTTGATTTCACAATCCTCTCTCGGAATGCTCTCAACAAAACAAATCGCTCTGATTATAATGACTTATCTCTCAAAAAGGGCATGTGATCAGAAGATGACCAGTCAAAAAATCTCATGCATAATTAGTATAGGAGTGAAGTTTTGAGGAAAATAGACTTAAGCTTGGCATAATCTCATGGAAGAATATTGATGTAAATAAAGAAATTCTAGTCAACACACCCCACTTGTAGTAGACAACATACATATGCATCACACTTTAGATCACCTAGGGCTTTTTGTAAGTTGTAATGGGGCCAGAGGTGAATGGCTAATGAAATGAAGTCAATGGTGAACAAAAGCTATCTTTTTATTTAGTGTTGCACACCTTCTAGCTTTACATAAAGAATATTGTTCAAGAGAGTCCCATTACACGCATTTGTGAAAATACAAGTTTCGTACATAATTTGTACAAGGCCAATGTAAAAATAGACATGGGACTACAAAATGTAATTCAAGAGGCACATCTTGGCTCTATTGTCAATACAAGCCCAAGTGAGGGCCATCAGCAGAAACATGTCCAATATCTGAAATATATTCCCATAAAGGGTGAGCTACGCTCAATAGGGTATTACCTATGGAGATCACCTCCCAGCCCAGATACATATGAAATGTCATATGCAAATAATCATCTCAACCATTCATTCAAATACATAAATTTCATAAATGAATGTTAGACTTCCATGTCATGCCATAAAATGAGAGCTTACGCATGCAATACAAATCCGAGCCCCACCAGCTCCCATAACACATGTTATGCCACATGTATGCATCCAGACATTCCAAGCCTTGCCGTTGATGTTAGACAACCAATGACTATTTTATAAAAACTTGTGTCATTATTGGGGTAGGTATTTATGGACTTCCACCAACGGTCAACTAACTGACACAGCATCTGTGGACTTTCACCAAAGGTTCCATGTACACTGAGACACTTTTATGGATTCAATACCTATGGGAGTACAAATTTGAAATAACCAGGTCTTGAACCCGAGGGAGAATTTTGCCCTTCTTACTAACCCCGACATGTTTTTTAACGCAAACCCATGTGACTTAGCTAGACCTATGTCTAATCTTCTCGAGCCCACGTATCAACTCACAAAGAATGGTGTTTAACTAAAAACATGGACACACACTGACACTTATATTAGATGTCCACGAATGCGATTCTACCCATGCATATGTAATTCAAATGTTTAATTGCAATTCATATCATCATGCTCATCATATCATAAAGCATATAATAAACATGTCCATTTTCCACCAACATTACCAAGCATGTCTCATGTGATATCAATCAAATTAATATACTTGAATTTCTAAGCATTTATCAAACACTTAGTAGGCATAAAATGTAAACACATAGCATACCCAAGAAACTTCATCAAATCCGATTCAAGCAATTTCATCAAACCCAAATCAAACAAGAATTGTTTTGAACATATTTTCCATATTCTAGCTACACTAGGTGTCAGCTAATACATGAAAATTCATCTCTATCACTTTACCCATTTCACATCACAACCCTAGATTGGAAATAAATCCAAATAGGAGGGAACCCTACCTCTTGGAGTGTAAGCCCACGTAGTAGAATCCCGAATAACTAAAATTAATCCTTTCAAGACTTAGTGCTAAATTCTCGTATCTCAAATTTTTGGAGAAAAGCACGATCTTTGGTATGGTTGTGTAGTTCTCGTCGCGTAGAACAACTTTAATTCTCAGGCCGAAGCGATCCAACAGGCGGATCTCTGCAGATCTAAGTAGGAAAAGGGAGGATCTTGAAGACTTTCTCTCTTCTCTCTCTCTCTCTCTCTCTCTCAGAAGTTTCAAGCAAAGAATAGGGGAAAAATCATATTTTCCCCCTTTAAATACTCCTTTAAATGATTCTCTTACAATGCGTGGTATGTCTTGATTTATCTGATTAAATTATATTCCGAATCAAATGAATCTCACCCCGCATTAAGTTTAGTATATTTTTATTGAACTAACATTAAATTATTTCTCAGATTCCGGGAATAAAATCTGATCGCGTTTATTTTAGTTGCATGACACCTAATCACATCGTAAAATGTGAAAAATTCGACTGTATCATTATTCAACAAAAATTGACTGGATAACTATATTTCGTGATATGAATCCAATAGTAATATTTTTGTTTCGTCATCTGAGTTCTAGAAAAATTTGAGTTTTCAACCTATATCGTAACGACTAATTACCATTTTGCCCTTTTTAATTAGGTTTTAATTTTTTGAGGTTTTACATATCATGTAATTCAAGAGATTCATTAAACAACAGTCATACTCCTATTAGCTATCCAAGGCTAGTTTGAATGCCAAAGCTCACCAAGATTCTCACACTCAAAAATGAATCTCTTATTATCATGACTGTTCCACTCATACGTATAACTGTTGAGAGGGTAAATGGGAGTGAGCTTAGGAAATCTCAACAACTAATTTAAAACATAATATACGAAGTCAAAGAGCCAAACAAAGCCAATCAATTATCCAATTAACAATGGATGACACAAGAATTAATACAATAATTTATGAAGCACAAATATATTGAACATGTCAATGAACTCAAACGTATGAATATTCAAATCACTCATAGCTAAATACTTGGTCAACCTCAACAACATGCTAGGCATCACTCGGTGCATTTCGTACAATCATGTTCATCCCTCAGGGCCACGAATATATATCACAATTAAAACATGTCACTAAGTGTACCCCACACATAAGTAGAAAAATCTCAAGTGTTCCACCAAAACCAATATCACAACGATTAACAATATGTTAAACAAAAATACGACCAAACATCAAATTACTAATAATTACACGAAAAATTATTTTGAAACTCGAAACCAAACGATACAACTGTTCGAATACAAATAGGATGATATCAATAAAGTACTATTTGGAAAGAGATTAATAGAATGTATATCATGTATAAACAGCTTACTCAATTGTCAATACACACCAATTAACACCAAGATCATGCTACCAAAACACATCTTCATCAAATTAATAAGAACTATATTGTAGTTCACCCACACAAATTTCAAATCAAAGTTCACGATTTTCTCACAAAAATCTCACTTCTCACTTTTCCTATGTTATCAATATTCTCTCTCTCTCTCTTTCTCTCCAATCTACCACCCCTATCTCTATTGCTTTATATTAAGTAACATTTCTTTTCTTTATTTCATCTCCTACATACATGTTGCACACACACATGTACTTCCATTCTTAAATTCAAGACAACGCACCTACTATAATTTGGCAGACACACACATTTGTGGACAAGTGTCCAACTTCTTCCCTCCTTATCCATCTCTTTTTTTTTTGTGACGCCCTAAAAAACGGGAGTCCTTTGTCAACCCATTTATTACCCATCAACCTGCGGAATACCCGTAGATACCGTGTAACTCGATATCACGCCATTATGCCCCATTCATCGGGATACATAATTTAACAAAATTTGGGCAGAGTCTCCTTTGTATGGGGAAAAAAAGCTAATACAAGTTTGATTACAATCATTTCCATAGATTTACATGTCTAAAATCGAATTTCACAAAATTTTTACAAAACAAGGTTTAAAAGCCACAAGTCGACTTTTCTTCTTCATTGAAGCCCTAAATACGAGCCATCCATTGGTGTATAACCTGGACCTAAAATGTTTTCCCATTAAGGTTGAGCCACGCTCACTAGGTTATCTTCTAAAGAGGCCATTACCCAACCTAAGTGCATAGGAAATGTCCACATGCAACATTCAACAAGCAATAATCATTGCAATCAAGAATATGCAATTCAATGTTGGAAATCACCATGCCATGCCATGAAATGAGATGAGACTCACTCATGCACTTCAACCTGAGCCCGTGCTCTTACCAACTCCTGTAACACATGCAATGCCAATGTGTATAAATCTTTCATTTATGTTACACATCAAATGATCATTAAAAATCTTTGGGTCTCTCTTGGGATGGGTATTTATGGACATACACCAACGGTTACCCAACCGACACAAAATTTATGGACTTTCACCAACAGCTCCACGTACACTAAGACACTTCATAGACTAAACCAAAGGAGTGCATATCCTAAGTAACCGGGTATTGCACCCGAGGAATTGTCTAGCCCTTCTTCTAATCCCAACCCTATTTTCAATGCAAACCATGCAACTCAGTCGAATCTTCGATCCAACTTTCCCTGAGCGCAAGTATCATCCACCAAAAATAGTGTTTGATCAAACCGTGCATACACACCCACGAAATATGATGTCTTCGTGCATATGTAATGCAATGAACCATTGCAATATCAATATAATGTCCAATATGTAATGAATGTCATATGAATTATTTTAACCACATTTCAACACTTCCCATGTGCAATTATAACCAAATCATATAATTTTCATAAATCATCACAGTGCCAATACATCATCAAGCATATATCAACATTTGTATCCAACAACAATTCTCAAGCATGTTTTCACATAATCTCATGCAATTAACACACTTTATTTCAAATAGGCATTTAATCAAACACATTCAAGGCACCAAATCATGTAATCACATAAAATGCCCAAATTCATTACATAAATAAAAAAAATCAAATTAAGTGATTTTCGTATACCCAAATATCAAAACTTCCAAGAAATCACAAACTAGAAATTTCTAATTACCAATTCATACTAGAATTGAATTTACCCATTCCATTAAATCAACTACAATGGACAAGTGTTAAAATACATATAACAGCCCACCAATTTCATACAGTTGTCCTAGGTTGGAAATAAACTTAATTAGGATGAAAACCGAACCTCTTGAAGCATAAGACAACTCTAGGAAGTTCCAAGAACACAAATCTTGCCTACAACCAAACTTTTCCCAAAATCCTGCCTTTGAAACTTCGGTGAAATCCGTCATTTTTGGTACGTAGTCGTAGGCCTCATCACATAGATGAACTTTAATACTTGGCTCAAAGGATTCCAACCAGCGGAACTCCATAGATCGTAGAGAGAAGTTTGGAATTCTCTTCTTTTTTTTTCATCTCGTCCTTTTCCAACATTAGAACCCAACAAAACCACAAAGATTTTGTGTAAAAAAATGGATTTTTGTCTCCTATTTATACCCTTTAATGCTTGGTCCACGTCGCACCACATGTTCCCTATTCCCAGGTCCATTTTTAACCCAAAACGATTAAATTTCATCCCGATTTAAGTTCAAAATATTTTCATATGAACTTACTTTAAATTATTTTAAAATTTTTGAAATTTTATTTTTGGGACCACCTGACACCTGGTCGCCTCGAAAAATGCATTATTAGTCTGATTTGCAGTTATTTTCAAACAATGAAGGGAGCAGGAATGGGGAAAATAACCTCATCAGACCCAACAACCCTTGGCAACACAAGTGACTCACCATCTTTGGGAATGCCTAGGCAAGATGGTTTTATCCACCTCTTTACCAACCTGAAGATTGGTAATGTACTTAAGCTACTCCTTAATTGTCACATCAGAAATCTCAATCTCATGTTGACCTTTGGGATTCTATTGGGGTTGTTTAGGAAATTTTCCTTTTTCTTGCTACATCATTTCCATTGTATTGGTCAACTTGGTCATTTAAGACCTAATATCTTTTAGTGTTTGATTAGTCTTGTTGTTCACAACGGTCTAGCTATGAATAAACTAGTAAAGAACATCTTCAACGTTTCTCTAGTGAGGAGGCTAGTTTGGTGGTACACTGGTTTTTCCTTGAGGAGCAAACTCTTATGTAGCCGAGTTCTGAACAAACCTTTGTTATGCTAGGTGCATAAACTAGTGACTTGTAGATTGGACTGGACCTGACACTAATTGATTAAGAGGGACATAAGACATGGAGGTGGAGGGTTGAGCAGAGGTGTCATTTCTCCAACTAAAATTTTGGTGGCTACGCCATCCCGAATTATAGGAACAAACCCTACTTACGTACATGTATGGCTTGTACCAGTACAATAGGATAGAACTTCTATTTTATTGTGGAAACATCTAATCCTCGACGGTTCACTATGATGCCCCAAAATCCAAGGGTCCTATCTCAACCTGTTGATCACCCATCAACCCGTGAAATACCTGTGGATATAGTATAACTCAATACCACATTGTTACATCCCATTCACTAGGATTGTAACAAAATAGAATCCAGGCATATTCTCCTTTGCATGGGAGCACTACCTAACACATAATTTGTTCACATATTACTCATATGGCCATTCCAAGGTCCCAACCCCAAAGTTTGGGACTTGATATTTGTCCATTTACATCATCCAAAGAAGAGAAATGAAGAATTGAAGGTTCAACCATGTTACATTTAAAATTTCAATTTTTGGGAAGAGGTACCAGTACCTTGAATAAGTGGTACCGGCACCTAAGTCCTCTATTTTCTAGGTACCGGTTTCTGTACTTGAGCTCTCTGAATGCCATGTACATGTCTGGTACCAGTACCTAGAGCCAGATTTCTCCCAAACTCCCAAAAATCCAATTTTTAACTTAATAACACATTTAACACCCATTCCATTCATTTGTTTTTACACATTATATGCATTAGTCAAAATACAAGTTTTGTATATGATTTATAAAATGCCAAAAAAAAAATATACATGAAATTACATCATGTAATCTTTGAGCCAAAATCTAGCTCTTTCTTCAATACGAGCCCAAGTGAGGGCCATTTGTTAAAACTTGTCCAACACCTGAAATATGTATCCCCATAAAGGGTGAGCCACACTCAATAGGGTATCTCCTACGGATGGTACTCCCCAACCCAGATGCATATGAAATGTCACATGCAAGTCATCACATCAAACATTCAGTCAAATACATATATTTCATAAATGAATACTACTTACCAATGTCATGTCATGAGATAAAACTCATCCATGCCATTTCATGAGATGAACTTACGCATGCAACGCACACTCGAGCCCTCCACTGGCTTACATTGATGTTAGAAATCCAATGACCATTTTACAAAATTTTGTGCCCTTCTTAGGGTAGGTATCTATGAACTTCCATCAACGATCACCTAACCAGCATGAAATCTATGGGTTTCCACCAACGATCACCTAACCAGCATGGCATCTATGGACTTCCACCAACGATTTTGTGTACACTAACACACTTTATGGACTTAATACCAAAAGAAGTGTGTATTTGAGATTACTGAGTCTTGCACCTGAGGGCGAATCTAGCCCTTTGATTTGACCTATTTTGTGACCTGCTTTATATCATACACCTAAGTATAAGTAGTCATCCTATTCTCCTTTAGGGAAAATGATGGCTGGAGTTCTTCTCCTAGGGCTACCTTCAATCCATTAATCGATTCAATCATGGCTTCTGTCGATCCCTTTATTCCTAATGCCTCTCAACCGAATGGGATCTGTTGCCCTTAGGGATTCATGGCGTCCTTGGGTGGGGGAATCTCTGATCCTACTAACCTAAATTGTTCTGGTAAAGGTAAAGTTTCCTATGTTGCCACTCTTAAATATAATGTAATCGATGAACCTTTGTGTCAAATCCCTCCGCTTGTCATGGTAGGGGATATGGTTACTATTAAAATTTATGAGAATCCTTATCGATCTAAATTGGAGGAGTGTAAGAGGAATGTAATTGGTAGGCTTCTTCTTCCAAAGGGTACTAAGACTTTGACTATCTTGGTCTTGCGTGCTAAATTGATGTTTCTTTGGAAGATAATTGGTGAATGGAGAATTGTGCCTCTAGGAAAAGGTTATTTTGATATTCATTTTTATCACTTAGAGGATATGAAGAAAGTTTGGGCGGGGGTAATTGGAATCTCTCCCCTGGGGTTTTTAGAATTTCTCAATGGGTTCCAAAATTCAATCCCTGTAATCATGTGCGTTCTCATTCCCAAGTTTAGATTCAGTTGTATGGTTTGCCTCAAGAATATTGGCATAAACAAAATTTATTAGAAATTGCTAGGGGTGTGGGTATTCCTTTTCAAATTGATAAGGCCACTTTAAATCAAATTTATGGCCACCATGCTAGAATTTTAGTTGAGATTGATATGACTAGGCCTATTCCAGATTATGTTCGAGTGGAAAGAGTTGCGTTTGGTTTTTTATGGATGTTTATTATGAGAGTCTCCCTGTTGTTAGCTCTTATTGCCATTTGGTTGGTCACAACATTTCCAAATGCCATTTTATTAAGGACATTGGTGTCAAGGGTAATGTTAAAGGAGGTCCATTAGACAAGGTTGATAAGGGGACTACTCATGAGAATGTTTCGCCTCATGGTGTGGTTTACAAGCCAAAGTCGATAATGGATGCTAATGCTATGGTAGTGCAGTAGACTGCTCATGTTTCAGATTTGAATATTAGTGTCACTCATATTAGTGATACTCAAGGAGCCAATACTTCCACTAAATGGGTAGATTTGTTAGATGAAGAAAATTTTGCAGTGGGTGGTAAGCTTTCATTAGGCCTTGCACCTTTGATAAATGAAGGGAATGTCAGGGTTTGTGACTCTTCTACTGTTCATCTTTATAATGTCAACAGTGATAATGTTGCTAGCCTTAATCTGGTTAGTGGTGCAGTTGACGCTCTAATTCCAAATTTTAATACCGTTGTTTCTCAACCAGTAGATGTGGCCATTCAAGAGGGTGATTCATTTACCATTGTTCTATCTAAATCTCAACAAAATAGCTTGAAAAAAAAAAAACCTAAGTTGCCTCAGCAAGCTCCACGGGAGATTCCTTATTCCCTCAGGGGTCATCATTCTGATCAAATTTCTTAATATAAGTGCTATATTGGAATGCAAGAGGCCTAGGTAATAGGATTACTTGAAGAGAATTAAGAAATTTTTGTAACACTCATAAACCAGATTTTCTTGGTTTAGCAGATCCTATGGTAGACATCTCCTCTATTCTTGTTTACAATTGGAGAGCTTTGTGTTTTAAACTGGTGGCTTTTAACAATCGAGGCTCCCTTCTTCCTAATTTGTGGGTATTATGTGTTGATTCTATCACTGCTCCTACAGTTCTTTCTATTTTTTATCAGCATGTTACTTTTCAATCTTTTTTTAATCATAGCTTATACACCTTTACTATTGTTTATGCTTCTACCACTACTAAGAGGAGAACTTTGTGGGATGCTTTCTACTCTCTGAAAACCTCTATTACTAGTTCTTGGATGGCTATCGGGGACTTTAATCTATTCTCGGGGCCCATGAAAAAGGAGGAGGTCTTCTTCCAAATTGGATTTCTTTTGCTAAGTTTCAGGCTATGAGTGACTATTGTGATTTTTCCCACATGGACACCAAGGGAACTTTGTTTACTTGGGCGAGGGGTCTTCACTCCAGGGTTGAAATGAGGTTAGATAGATCCTTGTGCAATTCTCTGTGGTTGACTAATTGGGATGATATTTTTTGCATTTCTTTGCCTAAGCTTTGTTCTGATCATCATCCTCTTCTTTTGATTGCTACTAAGTCAGCTGCATCGAGTCCAAGGCATTTCCAATTTATTAATTCTTGGATTTCTCGTCCAAGTTTTAAGTAGTTTGTAGGTGATACTTGGAATTCATGTTCTTTTACTGGTTGCCCCTTTGTTTATCTTAAACAGAAGTTGAAAGTGCTTAAAATTGGTCTTAAATCATGGAACAAAAATGTCTTTGGTAATGTTGATGAGCAAGTTAGGTTGTCTTATCAATCTCTTTCCTCTATTTAGCATGATATTGACACATTGGGGCCCTTGGATCATTTGTTAGAGAACGAATCTGATGTGAAAAAAGAGATGCTCTCAAAATTTAAGAAGGTTTTTGGAGGGATAAGTCAAGGATTAAGTGGATTAGTGATGGGGACAGGAATACTACTTTTTTTTTAACAAAATGGCTAAGGTCGGAGTGGCTAAAGGTAAGATTCACACTTTGATGATTGATGATAATATTGTTCAAGATCTTAATATTATTCAAGACCATATTGTCTCCTATTTTCAAAATCTATATAGTTCTGCTTCCCTTTATAATAATAATAGTCTAGTGGAGTCAAGTATTCCTGATATGGCGACCGATGCTAAAAGCTTTATGTTGACTTCTATTCCTTCTGCTAACGAAATTAAAAAGGTTGTAGTTGATCTTGATCCACATAGCACTCCTAGTCCAGATGGTTTTGGAGGTTCATTTTTTCAGTCTTGTTGGGATATAGTGGACACTGATGTTGTTAATGCAATTACAAAATTCTTTACTCTCAGGTGGCTTCCTCCAACTTTTAATTCTAATTTTTTGGTTCTCATTCCTAAAGTCCTTGAAGCTGATAATATCACTCAATTCGCCCTACTGCTCTTGCTAATTTTTTGTTTAAAGTCATTCCCAAGATCATTGCTGATAGGTTGAGTTCTATTGCAAATAAAATTATTTCTCTTAATCAGACTGCATTTATTAAAGGTAGAAGCATTGTTGAGAATCTTGGGTTGGCTTCTGAGTGCTTTAATCTTTTGGATCTTAAATGTTTTGGGGGTAATGTGGGATTAAAGCTTGATGTTATCAAAGCTTTTGATACTCTTCATTGGGGTTTCTTACTTAAAGTTATTCAGCATTTTGGGTTCTCTAATAAGTTTTCTCAATGGATTTCTACTATCTTATCTTTTGCTAAATTGTCTATCTTAATCAATGGTTCCCCGTTTGGCTATTTCCCTTGTCAGAGGGGTGTTAGACAAGGTGATCCCTTATCCCCTATTCTCTTTTATTTAGCTAAAGAGGTACTTAGTAAGGGGATTTCTTTATTGGCTACTGAGGGTAAGATTGCTCCTATTTCCTCTCCTAGAGGGTTTAAAGCTCCAACTCACTTGTTATATGCTGGTGATGTTTTTGTCTTTTTTAAGGGTACTTCCTCTGCCCTTCATTCTTTGCTGAATTTTTTGGATCATTATGGTCAGGCTTCTGGTCAAATAGTTAGTAAAGCTAAGAGCATAGTTTTTACTAGGAAAGGGGCAGTCCATCGATGGCATTTTATTTCCTCAGCTCTTGGTATTAGTGAAGGTTATGTTCCTTTTACTTATTTGGGGGTCCCAATTTTTAAAGGTAAACCTAAGGGGATACATTTGCAGTGTTTGGATGATAAAGTTAAATCTAAACTGGAGGGTTAGTACTGTAAACCTCTCTCTTTAGCTGGGAAGGTTCAGTTGGTGAAAGCAGTGATTTATCCTATGCTCTTGCACTCTTTTAGGGTGTATTTATGGTCAGTTTCTCTGTTAGAGCAACTTTAGTCTTGGGTTTTCAATTTTATATGGTTAGGAAATATCAATACTAGAAAGTTAGTCTGTGTATCTTGGGCTTGTTTATGTTCTTCTTTGGCAGAGGGTGATCTTGGACTTCATTGTTTTAAGGCTCTTAATTGTGCTACTCTCATGAAGACCAGTTGGTGTATTTTAACTGATAATAGTGTCTGGAGTGGACTCATAAATGCTATATTTCATTTATCTTTATCTAAAACTGCATATACTTACAAGATTTCTTCTATCTGGCCGAGTTTAAATTCTATTTTGCTTGATATTGCTCTTCAGGCTGAGTGGGTAGTTTGTGATGGCAAGAAAGTAGATTTTTGAAACGATAATTGGTTGGGGGATCCTATTTATCAACAACTTCAGATTCTTCCTTCTTTGGCTGCTAGTTTATATTGTAATGTGTCCCATTTTATTTCTAACCACTCTTGGTCATTGCCTTCTAATGTTACCCAAAGGATGACTCTTCCTGTGGATGATAGAGTTGACTTCTTAGTTTGGCCTTATTGTAACACAAGTGCATTAACATTCTTTGATGCTTATTCCCACTATTGTGATCAGATGACTATTACTCCTTGGGCTCGTTTCTTATGACATTCATTTGATCCTCCTAGGCTTTCTTTTTTGGCATGGAGACTTTTTTGGAATAGACTCCCTATGGATGATCAACTTCAAAAATGGGGATGCTCTATGACTTCTTGCTGTAGTTTATGCACTTCTAGAGGTCATTGGAAAGATGCATGTCACTTGTTCATTTCTTGTGAATTTGCTACAGATTTATGAAGGTGGTTAGATTCAATTTTCTAGGTTTATGTTCCTACCCAGAATATTTCTGTTTTGGATTTTTGGCAGCATATTCTCTCTCGTACTATAAGCTTCCAGGTATAAAATCTATGGATAGCTATAGTGCTTTTGGTGTTTGAGGCTATTTGATATTCTCATAATTCATGTCATTTTGAAGGCCATAAGCCATTTCTCACATGGTCTTGTCTTCATATTATTTCTATGCTTTCTACTATTGGTAAAAGTAGTGTTCGAATAATGGATAATTCGGTTTCTGATCTATTGATTCTTAGATCTATTGGTGTTCAAGGTCTATATAGAAAGGTCTCTTCATTTATTCCTGTAAAGTGGTATCCCCCTCCAAGTGGTTGGATTAAATTGAACACGGATGGTTTAGCTAAAGGAAATCCTAGGCCGGCTCTTGCTTCTAGTATTTATAGAACTAGTAGGGGTTTTGTTAAGGGAAGTTTTAGTGATTTTTTGGGTGTGCAGCCTGCTTTCTATGTTGAATTGGTTGCAGTTATTATTGGTATCGAACAAGCTTGGTAGAAGGGTTGGAGATACCTTTGGTTGGAGTTTGACTCTTGCTCTGTCATTCAATGTTTGGCTAAATTATAGTTACTATTTGCAGCATATAAACCTTTGTTTTAGTCATATCTTTTGAGAAGGAAATGTTGTAGCCGATAAATGCGCAAATATTGGTTTATCCTATTCAGGTTTTCAATGGTGGTGGGTTGCGCCTACAGTGCTTGCTACTCAACTCTGTAACAACATGTATAGCCTTCCTTCGTAAAGGTTAAAACCATAAGGTGGTTTTGAGTCCTCTGTGAGCTGGATTGTGGCATTTTATAAGCTATCGAGAACAAACTTTTTTTTTTCCACTTCTTCCATGTATTCACTTTTTCTTTCATTAATAATATTCAAGCCTATAGCACATGATTCGGGATTTCTTGGGGTGCCAACCTAGTTGGGATGCTAGATAATCCTATGATGCTTGAAGCTCTATTTTATATAAAAAAAAGTAGTCGAATTGTAGTTTTCTCAGTTTAAATCCAAGATCGATCCCACAAAGAGTTTTAATAATTGGAATTTAAAGTAAGAACAGCGAAGTTATTGTTAAAGCAGTGTAACATTAGATAGCTTGTGAAGTGAGCTTAGATTGATCACTAGGCTAAGTAAATAAATTGCATAAATAAAATGTGAAGGTAAACTGTTAAAAACACTAATATTAAAAGTATCATTCAATTTAAGGATCTCATATGCTTTATATTGGTTAAGTACTGGAAATGCCACCTTACAACAACTAACGTCTGCTTGGTTTATTTTCGTTGTATTCCCTAATTTCTAAACATGGAGCCTCAATGTATATATGACTTATGTGTGTGGGTGAGTGTCACTCTCACTCGGGTTCGATGCAACAATTTGAAAAATAGGTCTATGGAATGAAATGTGTGTGCGTGTGTGAACAAAAATTCTCCCCAAGAGCAGAGAGACTTTTGAGTGTCATATTTTACTTGGAAATCATATTTCAAGGTCGTCTCCTCAGGGAAGGAGGTGAATCGTTTTGAAAGTGATTTTGGTAAAAAATGAAAAGTGCAAAAATATTTGATGTTTGAGTTTGGTGATTTGTGTTCTTGATGAAAATAAAATGGATACAAGTGTTGGCTAATCCGAAGAGATCATTCCAATAGGAATGCCAAATCAACTCAAGACCTTCCTCCAATGGTGCCTAGATGTTTCATTGATTCATAGGGAGTGGGAGACTAAAATGGAGGTGAGGATTCAAGTATACCCCGTGACAAGTATACGGTGTATTAGGAACTCACAACCACGTCCACACTCAACCTAGTCAAACCAAATCATCGTATACTATGAAGAGGAATGAAAAAGGGTTGATTCGGCATACCCAAGAGGAATTCTCCCTTGGATTAGCCAACTTAAAAGCTTAGCTACTCATATCTAAATCAAAGACATAAATGTAATGAAGAGACATTGTAGAGAAATGAAAATTAGAACTTAGTTTAATGCAAAAGAACATAAACTATGAAGAGAAATATTCAATACCCAATTTAAAACTTGCTACAACAATGGTGATATCCAAAATGTAGAACTAAACTTGCAATGTACTAGTAATAAATGACATTAAAGACATTAAATGAAGGTTACACAAGTCTTATATGAACGACAAGTGAAATGGATGGAATAAAATTCAAAAACATGAGCTTTCTCTCTCTAAACTATGTCTTATCTCTTAGAGCTTATCTCTCTACAATGCAATGTAATCAGAATAGTGGAGTATGCATCTTGCATTTTTTTCATTGAGTCTCCCCTACATGTGAGATAGCCCTCCCATCCACAGGAGGCTGATTGGATGGCATGGAGCAGGCTAGGATAGCCTACCCAGCACTCCCCTATTCTTCCTTTTCTCTATCCACCTCATTAATGCTTCTAGCTTCAAAGTCCAAGGCTAGGTGAAGGAAGGGATGTCTGTGTGTAAAGGGTGTTAGGGAACAAGTGGGAGACCCAATGGTGAGACCCCCAAAGTTGTAGAATCTAGCGTGTTTCAACAAAACCTACCAGTAGGTCGATGGAAACCTACATGTTGGTTTTACTCCAACGAGAAAATTCTATCAGTTGGTTTGTAGTAGGTGCAGGTCCAGTAGCTAAAACCAACCTGTAGGTTTTCACTTGTTTTGCTAAAATCTTGGTTCCTTCATCTTCCAAGCTATTGTCAAGCCTCCACCTCATCTCCATTGACCTTAAGCACCATGATAGGGCCTAACATGCACCATTTAAACTCTTTGACCTGCAAACACGCCGAAACTCCATTAATAGCTAGAAACATTGCAATTTCTCCCATTTTTACCGTAAAAGTAAACATAAAAGGGTGCAAAAGCACACATGATATTCAATATTTTGTGCTAATCACACCCCCCAACTTGAGCTTTGCTAGTCCCTAGAAAATTTTATTTTCAAACCAACGAGTATGAAACTACAACAATCAATTTACACAAGTAATTCATCGAACATTCAAAATACAAAAATCACAATGCAATTAATGAAATGAACTTGGCAAGATGGAACAACAACTGTGGTATTTCATTAATGTCTTTCAAAAGTTGAGTACATGGATTTAGAATTCAAAAAGAGACAAAACGGCAAAAAATTCCTAAGACTCTTCTACTAGGCCGATAACTCCACTCCTAACTATGTACAACCCCCATCAAAAAGGACAAGAAAATTGCACCCTACTCATCATCTTCAGCATCACCTCCACAATCACTCTCATTATCACCACCACTCTCACCCTCCTCCTCGTCATCTTCCTCGTCATCCTCATCAATATCCCCCATCTAAACTATAGTGGAGGTTGAGGGGGCAGAGGCATAAGGTGGAGGTCCACCAGGAATCGGCTCTCCTAAGAATGTATACTAAAAAGTTTGAGTCATCATCACCAAAATCCCATGCACTTTCTCCTCCAGAATGTCAAAGCAGTGAGATACTGTGCGTTCCGGCACTGAAGTGGATGGCCCAAAAACAGATGGCCTAATAGAGGAAGGTCCCATGGCTAATGATTCTGGCCTCAAAACCATAGTCTGCTAACCTCCGGTCTCTGGAGGAGTCATCTTATTAGAGACATATCCCTTGACCTTGAAATGGTTGCACAATTGGGTGACTAAATTGCCAAATGGAAGGTTCGCCTTTAATTTTCTAGCCTAAGCAAATTCCTTCATCACCTCCCATATCAAAAGGGCAATGTCCAAGGCCTTTCCCTTCATCACAACATGCAGAAGAGCTAGTTGTTCAACATTTGGGTTCTTCTTGGGTTCTTCTCAGCTCCTTTGGGAAGCAAATTGCAATGTAGTATCTTGTTCATCATCCCATAATCAAGCCTAAGCCCCCCACCTAGATAGTTCCACGAAATTAGGTTGGGTCCTTGTACATCAATGTCGTATACTCTATGTGATGCCCCTAAAATTGGGGGTCATTTATTAACCTGTTGACCACCCATCAACCCGTGAAAGTACCTGTGATTGTCACACAACCCAACATCACGGCAATAGCATCCCCTTAATTGGGATCATCACGCACACGTGTAACCCATGTACATTAAACCATTTGACCAACCAAGGTCCAATATACCACTATTTATCCTTATTTTATGTCCATTTGTATCCTCATAACCAAAGAACCCAAAGCCCAAAATATTGGCAAAATAGTTTTAAATTTGCAGATTTTGGGAGAACCTACCAGTAGGTGTTGCCCACTAGAAAAGTCCTACCAATAGGTTGTGCCTAATAACCAAAATTTACCAGTAGGTTATGCCTGATAACCAAAAATTTTCCTGAACGAGATCCTACTGGTAGGCCTCATCCAATTTTGCCTGTTTCACCTATTTTTTGTTTCCAATTCATTTCAAAACACAATATTTCCATACAATACATATATATTGAAGATTTTTAATATTACACAAGTCCATACAAACTCAATTACATTAATTTACATGAATTCACATGCCAAAAACAATTTGCATAACAACTTTACAAAAACTCAATATCAAGCCACATTCCGGCTTTCTTCATTCTTGAGGTCCCATGTGAGGGCCATCCTCCAGCATGTATCCCGCACCTAAAATATTTTTTCGTATAGGGTGAGCCACGCCTAGTAGAGTATTTCCTACAGAGTCTACTCCCCTAACCTAAGTGCACATGAAATGTTCATGCAACGTTTGTCAAGCAACAATCCCAAACAAGAACATAATATTCAATATTGGAATTTTAACAATGTCATGCCATGAATGAGATTAGACTCACTCTTGCCCTTTAAACCCGAGCCCTCGCCGGCTCCCACCACACAATGCTATGCCAATATGGAATAAATCCGTCATTGATGTTACACATCAAATGATAATTTTTATAAAACAAAACCATGTGTCTTTGTTGGGTATCGGACTTTTGGTGTCTCACCACCGGCTCCGCACACCGATGCACTATTTTGGACTTGCACTATCGAAAGTGTTAAAAATCAATAGCCGGGTCTTGCACCTGAGGGAGAGTTTAGTCATTCTTGCTATACCCGACACAAGGTTTTCATGCAACCATGCAACTCAATCAGATTTTTGATCCAACTTTCTCGAGCCCACCCATCATCCAACTTTGTGGTGTTTGATAAACCATGCAAACACACACACCCACACTCATGCTTAATGCTCATGAATATGATGCCTACATCATGCCCAATTTGTAGTGAATGCCAAATGAGCAATTTCCACCATTCTATTGCCAATTATATCAAAAAGTATATAATTTCACAATTCATCATAATGTTAACATGTCATAAGACATATATTAGCATTATATCCAACAACAATTCACAAGCATGTTACCACATAGTCTATGCAAATATCACACTTTATTCACAAAGGCATAATGTAAACACGTAGCATGCCTATATATTAATTTCCACATTTTTCAAGAAATTACTTTGAGTAAATTCTACATGCCTATTACAGGATTGGATTTATTCTACCCCTTTCCAATACCTATTTCATCAATTTCACCACAATAGGCAAGTGATATATAACTCTATCAACCTACCTATTTCATTTAACACCCTAGTTTGTAAAATAAACCAAAGTAGGAAGGAACCCTACCTTTTGAAGCATAAAATGCCGTCAAGAAACTCCAAGACCATAAAAATGAGCTAGAATCCCTAGCTTCCAAAAATCTCATTCCTTGATCTTCAGTAAAACTGTGCTTTTTGGTATAGCTGCGTAGCTCTCGTCGAGGAGATTGACTTTTGTTCTTTGCCCAAGCGGATTTGACCGCTAGAATTTCGTAGATCGTAGAGAGAAGGTGGAGAGTTTTCCTTTTTCTTCACTCTTTCTCTATCGGATAATTCCTGAACAAAAAATGGGGAGAAATCTGATATTTCTCCCCTTTTTATACTCTTAAAACACTTGGTCCACAATTTGCCACACGACCCTCTTTTCCCGGGCCTGTTTTCTCCCCCAAAATAATTAAATTTCGTCCCGATTTCAGTTCAAAATATTTTTATTTTAACTTGCCTCAAATTATTTTTCAAATTTTAAATTTTTATTAAAAATTTCATTTTTGGGTCACCCAAGACTTGACTACCTCGTAAAATGCAAAAAATATGACTATCTCAGAATTCATTGGAATTTTAAAGGGTAGCTAGATTTCGCAAGACGAATCTAACGGTGAGGTCCATTTCGTCATCCGAGGTTTAGAAAAAATCAGGTTTACAACCCGTATCCGTAGTGGGAAATTATTGTTTCGCCCCTTTCGTAAAAAGTTCAAATTTATCTAGGTTTTACATTCTTTCCCCTTTAAAAGAATTTCATCCCCGAAATTCACACACACATACACACTTAACCCCATGCATATACAACGATAATACTATGCTTAAAATTATAGAAATGTACCTCCTCCACGCCTCAGTGCTGGCACAACACCTTCACTAGACTCACGGTCTTACCCTGCAAAACCTATTCCAGGCTATCCATGATGCGCGTCGGTCCCTCCTGGAAGGTCCCATCCGCATCAAAAATCAACTCATCCCAATCCTCCACATGTATCGGATCTTTTCCAGAGCATAGAGACATGGAACACCACATGAACACCTGATAAATTTGGCAATAACGCCAATCTATAAGCCATTGTACCCACCCTCTCGAGTTGTAAAACCCGGTCAACTTAAATGTTTTACAAAAAAGGGCAAAACGATAAATTATTGCTACAGTACGGGTTGAAAACTAAATTTTTTTCCAGATCTCGAATGATGAAATGGACTTCACCGTTGGATTCGTCTCACAAAATCTAGTTACCTTGTCAAATTTTATCAAACTCTGAGATAGTCAAATATTTTACGTTTTACGAGATAGTTGAATCTCAGGTGACTCAAAAATAGAATTTTAGATAAAATTTTAAAAGTTAAAAAATAATTTAAGAAAAGTTAAAATAAAAATATTTTAAACTTGAACCGGATCAAAATTAAATCATTTCGGGACAAAAACGGACCCAGAAAAAAGAGGTCGTGTGGCACGTTGTGAGCCAAATAAATTAGAGGGTATAAATAGGGGAAAAATCTGATTTTCCCCCCATTGTGTTCAGCCGTTACCCGATAAAAGGGAAGAGAGGGAAATAGAGAAGTTTCTTCACTTCCCTATACGATCTACATGATTCGAGCAGTCAAATCCACTCGGGCCAAGAGGGAAAGTCGACCTCCTCATCGAAGGCTACGCCTATGTACCAAAAATAGGGGTTTTCACTGAAGAATAAAAAATGAGACTTGAGGAAAATCAAGGGTTTGAGCTTGATTGAGGTTCTAGAAGGTCTTCTAAGTTGGTTCCATGCTTCAAGAGGTAGGGTTCCTTCCTATTTGGGTTTATTTTACAACCTAGGGGGTTATATGTAATGGGTGGGTGGATAGATATATATATCACTTGTCTACGGTTGTGAAATTGATGGAATTGCGTGATTGGTGAATTTGGTATGTGAATTTGACCTAATTTAAGTAAAATTCCTACATTGGAAATTGATAGGTTGCAATTACTTATGTAATTCTGTGGAAAATGAGTGTTATGTGGGCATGCTATATGTTTACTTTATGCCTTGTGAAATTAAGTGAGGTATTGGCATATATTATGTGATAACATGCTTAAGAATCATGGTTGGATATGAAATGTTAATATAGGCTCCTTGATATATTGACATAGTGATGAAAGTAGTGTTTATATACATGGGATATGTATACATGTGGCATTCATCACATGTGAGGCATGGCATTGAAATAGCAATGGTGCATTGTATTGCATATGCACAGAGACATCACATGTAAGGCCGCGTGTGCATGGTTGTTATCAACACCACACTCAGTGGATTACTAGTGGGCTCGAGTAAGCTTGGTTGAAGACCTGGCCGAGTCTCACGGATTACATGGTGATTAGGGTTGGGGTTAGCAAGAAGGGCTAGAAGATCCCTCGGGTGCAAGGCTCGATGATGGGGTACGCACTCCCTTGGTATAGTCCATGAAGTGTGTGGCTGTAATCCGAACCCTCGCTAGAAGTCCGTGAATTTCGTGTGGGTTAGGTGACCCTTGGTGTGAGTCCATAAACATCCACCCCTACAAAGACCATGGAAAATCTTAAAATGGTCATTGGATGAGTGAGGCCAATGGCGGGGGTTGGAAAACCCGGTCATAGTACTCATGGCATTGCATGAGGGAGAGGAGCCGGTGATGGCTCGGGTTGAGTTGCATGAGTGGGTGTCATCTCATGTCATGGCACGGCATGTTAAATTCCAATATAGATTGATAAGTCTTGATTGGAATGATTGTTATTTATACAATGTTGCATGTAAATATTGCATATGCACTTAGGTTGGGGAGTAGCCTTTGTAGGAAATATACTTTATTGGGCATTGGCCCACCCTATATGGGAAAATATTTTAGGTGCGGGGTACATACCGATGGAAGGCCCTCACACGGGACTTCAAGGATGAAGAGAGCCGACTTATGGCTTGTATAACACATTTTGTATAAATATTGAATTTTTGTAACATTATTGTGAAAAACTTAGTTTTGATATGAAATTTCATGTAAATAAATGAAATGTGTGGAATGGGTTGTAGTAGACTTGTATGGATCATGTATAATGTAGAAAACATCTTTAAACATGTTTGGGATGAATTTGGTTAGGTTTGGAATGGACTTGGAATGTAAAACAGGTGAAACAAGGAAAAATGGACTCAGCATACCGGTACGCGTATTGATACGATGAGGTCCAGAAGACACGGTGTACCGGTATGCACACCGGTACGGTGAGGTCTAGTGAGCCATGCATACTGATAAACTTTGACATATTTTGAAATTTTTTTATTTTTCTTCCAAGGCCTTGGATTATGCATCCTTTGGTTCCAATGATGCAAATGGACTTAAATGGAGATATATTGGGGTACATTGAACCTCAATAGGATTAAATGATTAATGGAACACGAGTGTTACGTGTGATGTAAGATTTAGGTAACAGGATAATATTAGCGTGATATCGGATCAAGCGGCACTCACGGGCATTTTTACGAGTTAACCGGTTGTCAACGGGACTCCGATTTTAGGGGCGTCACAGCTTAGTATCAGAGCATAGGTATACAATTTACCTAGGGCTGTTGGGCATGGGTTTAGACCATTGCATGCATTGTGCATTCATGATTATGTGCTTAAATGCTTTGTGCTTAAGAAGATATATGTGATGATTTGTATGTTATGTGAATGAGACACATGGTAAAATGTATGCAAAAAAATGACACTAGGATTAGAAAACAAAACCTTGGGGGTTAGAAAACAAGTAAACATAATAGTTCAAAGTGTAAAAGGTCTACTAGTGGGTGACATAAGCTCTACTAGGGAGACGGGGAGGTAAATTCCAAAGTTCAAAGTCGGTCCCTACTTTGGGATACTAAGTTAGTATGCTATTGTTATCTGGCATGTGTGTAGATGGCAAGTAGAGGAAGAGGACGTCGAGGCGGTAGGTGGAACAATAATCAACCACCACCGACTTTCGACCAACAAGCATTTAACGAGACTATGGGCATGATGCGGCTACTGTGGCACAAGCTAGCGCCAATACAAATCAAGGAGGCTCAAGCAACCTCCAACAGTTTAAGGCACACAAGCCTCCAGTTTTTAAGGGAGGGGCGGATCCGATGGTGGCCGACCATTGGTTCCGTCAAGTCAACAAAGTATTAGGGGCAATGGAAATCACCTCGGACGCCACTAAGATAAGACTAGCTGCATTCTAGCTAGAAGAAGAAGCCCAATTGTGGTGGGATTGGGTGAGCGCCACCAAAAATTTAGAGACCATGACATGGGGAGAGTTCAATGAACTATTTCTCGCCTGTCGCAAGACATGCACAGGCTCAGGAGTTTTTAGACTTGCAACAAGGAACAATGACGGTGATGGAGTATGTGGCTAAGTTCACAGAGTTAGCCCATTTCACCGATGACTACATGGCCACGAATATGGCCAAGGTAAGGAAGTTTGAGGATGGTCTAAAATTATACATCCGAGGAAACATTGTGGGCCTCTGCCTAAGAGATTTGGATTCAATGGTCGAGACAACGATGGCCATTAAACGAGAGGTGGATGAGGCTCGAAATATTCGGGAGGCTGGTGCAAAGTATAGAAAGAAGGAGGGTCAACCCTCTTCTTCTAGTTTGGGGAAGAGGCAAAGGACTTCTACCCCACAAGGGTTTCAGGGACAGGCCCGTGGTTATCAGGGCCAAGGCGAGGGTTACTCTTCCCAAGGCTGGGGAAAATTCAGGACAACATATCAGGCAGGTTAGAGGACTTGCTATCATTACCACCAACAGAGTCACATGTGGAAGGATCACCCTCATAAGGAAGGATCTCAGAGTCATGGGACATCATCTCAGTCCTAATCATTAGTGGGGCAGTCACAGTCACATTACATTCCTCCCTACCCCCACAATGGGCCAGAGAAGCCAATACCAGTTCTAGGGTGCTACTCAGGCCCCTACCACTACACGAGTGGGGACTTTGCAAGCAGGCCAAATGGGCCAGGACATGGGTCGAGGCCGTGGACAGGGCATACAGGCCTAGACTTTAGGGATCCAAGGGTGTGTCTAGGCCATGATACCTCAGACTGAGCCAATGGATCAGTCAGTCATCCAGGGTACGTTTCTACTCTCTTGCTTATGGGCTAGGGTGTTTTTTGACTCTAGGGCATCACATTCATTCATCTTTGTATCATGTGTACGGGATTTGGGCTTAGAGATTAATACCTTATAAGAGCCGTTGTATGTAAATTCTCTCCTAGGACCTAAAGTGTGTGTTGACCAGATATGTCGGGGCTGTAAGTTAGAGATCTTGGGGATTCTACTCATCGTGGACCTTAGGGTTATGTACATGAAGGAGTTTGACATTATCCTTAGAATGGATTGGTTGGTGGCACATCGGGTCGTCATTGATTGTGATCAAAAGAGAATCACTACTTATACACCAGAGGGTGTTTGTTTCAAGTTTCAGGAGAAAAAGCATGATGCCTTACCCCAAGTCGTGTAGGACTCTAGATGGCATGGGCAATTAATGGGATGACTTGCAAGCCTTACCTCAGAGGATGAGGTGAGACAGGAATTGGGTCTCCCTTGAGTTATTTGTGAGTATGAGGATGTTTTTCTGGATGAACTATCGGGATTACCTCCCAAGAGAGATGTGGACTTCAATATTGAGTTACATCCTGGTACTTCTCCGATTTCTATGACTCCGCATAGAATGGCACCAGCTAAGTTGCAAGAACTCAAGGTCCAATTGCAAGAATTGTTGGACAAGGGCTTCATTAGACAGAGCATTTCACCTTGGGGTGCTCCGGTATTGTTTGCCAAGAAGAAGGATAAGACCCTTCGGTTGTGCATAGATTATCGACAGTTGAACCGAGTTACCATTAAGAATAGGCACCATTTGCCAAGGATTGACGATCAGTTTGATCAGCTGAGGGGAGCGCGGGTTTACTCCAAGGTAGATCTACGCACGGACTACCATCAGTTGAGGATTAGAGAGCAAAACAACCCTAAGACAGCATTCAAAATGCGGTATGGATATTTCGAGTTTACAGTCATGCCTTTCGGATTGACGAATGCTCCAGCAGCATTCATGGATCTCATGCACAGGGTGTTCCAATCCTATTTGGATCAGTTTGTCGTGATTTTTGTTGACGACATCTTGATCTACTCCAATAATGAGGAGGAGCATGAGGGTCACTTGAGAATTGTTCTCCCGACCTTGAAGGACTACCAGTTGTACGCCAAGTTCAGTAAATGTGAATTTTGGCTTACAGAGGTGAAATTCTTGGGACACGTGGTGTCAGTTTCGAGTGTATCTATGGACCCAGAGAAGGTTGTGGTGGTCATGAATTGGGAGAAGCCAAATTCTATCTTTGAAATACGTAGTTTATTGGGATTGGTCGGGTATTACAAGAGGTTTGTAAAGGACTTCTCCCAACTAGCTACACCTATGACTAGATTAGCCCGAAATGAGGTCAAGTTTGTGTGGGATGATTCGTGCGAGAAGGCATTCCAAGAACTGAAGAGGATGCTTACTTTACCTCCTATTTTGATCGTCCTAGAGAGAGGATAGATGTACACCTTGTATTGTGATGCCTCCAAGGACAGGCTAGTTGTGTTTTGATGCAGTCCGGGAGGGTGGTGGCTTTTGGTTCTCAATAGTTGAAGAATCATAAGCGGAACTACCCCACGCATGATATGCAGTTGGCAGTCATTGTCTTTGCCTTGAAGACATGGTGCCACTACTTATACGGAGAATAGTTCAAGGTATTTTTGGACCACAAAAGTCTGAATTATATTTTAACACAGCGGGACCTCAACATGACGCAACGCCGGTGCATGGAGTACCTGGAAGATTACGACTTCACTTTGCACTACCATCCCAGTAAGGCAAACATGGTGGCTGATGCACTTAGCCGAAATTCGAGGGGAGTCTTGGCTAGTGTGGCTTCCCAGGAGTGAGTGATGCTCGAGATTGTAGGACAGTTCGGGCTACACTATAGGGACCAAGCTCAGGGCATTTTAGGGAGTTTGGTGGCTACGCCTTACTTACTGAGCAAGGTGATTGAGTCCTAGAGGCAGGACCCCAATTTATTATCGATCAGGGACTGAGTCCAAGCGAGTACCGGTGACGAGGGCTGGGCCATTCACTCAAATGACAGCCTTCGGTACAAGGGAAGGGTTGTAGTTCCCTAGTTAGTGGATCTGAGAGAGGAGATCCTTAGGGAGTTCCACTGCTCCCGATTTGCGGTACATCGAGGTGGCACGAAGATGTACCATATCCTTGGTCACCAGTATTATTGGAGTGGGATGAAAATGAAGGTCGGTTACTTTGTCAGTAAATGCCTCCCGTGTCAGCAAGTTAAGGCTGAGCACCAGAGGCCAGCGGGGTTGCTCCAGCCTTTGGAGGTAGCTGAGTAGAAATCGGAGCATATAACCATAGATTTTGTGACCCACTTGCCACTGACATCGCGGGGACATGACGCAGTGTGGGTGATAGTGGACCAGCTTACGAAGTAATCGCACTTTTTGGCGGTGCGGATGACAATGTAAAACCCGATAAATTTAAACTTTTTACAAAAAGGGCAAAACGATAAATTGCCTCTACAGTACGGGTTGAAAATTGAATTTTTCTAGATCTCGAATGACAAAATGGACCTCACCGTTGGATTTTTCTCGCAAAATCTAGTTACCCTATCAAATTTCATCGAATTCTAAGATATTCAGATTTTTTACGTTTTACATGGCGATTGAATCTCGAGTGACCCAAAAATGGGATTTTAGATAAATTTTCAAAACTTGGAAAATAATTTAAGACAAGTTAAAATAAAAATATTTTTAACTTGAACCGGGTCAAAATTAAATCGTTTCGGGACAAAAATGGACCGAAAAAAAGAGGTCTTGTGGCACGTTCTGAGCCAAGTAAAATAGAGGGTATAAATAGGGGGGCGGAATCTGATTTTTCCCCCATTGTGTTCAGTCGTTACCCGATAAGAGGAAAGTGAGGGAAATAGAGAAGCTTCTTCACTTCTCTCTATGATCTACAAGATTCGAGCGGTCAAATCCACTCGGGCCAAGAGGGAAAGTCGACCTCCTCGTCGTAGGCTACGCCTACATACCAAAAACAAGGGTTTTCACTGAAGGTTGAAAAATGAGACTTGCGGAAAATCAAGGGTTTGAGCTTTGTTGAGGTTCTAGAAGGTCTTCTAAGTTGCTTCCACGCTTCAAGAGGTAGGGTTCCTTCCTATTTGGGTTGATTTTACAACCTAGGGTGTTATATGTAATGGGTGGGTGGATAGATATATATATATCACTTGTCTATGGTTGTGAAATTGATGAAATTCGGTGATTGGTGAATTGGGTATGTGAATTTGACCTAATTTAAGTAAAATTCCTAGATTGGAATTGGTAGGTTGCAATTACTTGTGTAATTCTACGAAAAATGGGTGTTATGTGGGCATGCTATGTGTTTATTTTATGCCTTGTGAAATTAAGTGAGTTATTGGCATATATTATGTGATAACATGCTTGAGAATCATGGTTGGATATGAAATGTTAATACAGGCTCCTTGATATATTGACATAGTGATGGAATTAGTGTTTATATACATGGGATATGTATACATGTGACATTCATCACATGTGAGGCATGGCAGTGAAATAGCAATGGTGCATTGTATTGCATATGCACGGTGACTGATGAGTGGGTTTTATACCTACGAATTGAGTATTTTTAGCTTAATAAATTTGCAGGTTTTTAATTATTTTATGTTCATTTTTATTTTTTTTATGTGTTTTGATGTTATTTTGTAGGGATGATCATTTGGAAGGAATCATGATCAATTGGTAGAAAAAAGGTCAAAATTGGAGCCTAAGTGTTGGATTTTTGAAGAGGAAGCTAAAGGGCATTGTAATCGAGTAATTATAGCGCAAATAATAGATTTTAGAGACTTGCAACTAAGTGTGGATAAGTGGTGAAGAGATGGACACATTACATGAGAATTTGGAGGCTTAAAAGTGAAAGAAATCAAGGAGGTATTAGTGTTTGGTAACATAGGCATTAGCACCCACACTATTTTGTAGCATTACCTCGGTTTTCCGCATTTTTTAACATGACCCACTTCGAATCTGACAAAATGCAAAACATGAAAGTTGTAGATCTGGATTGTTTTTATCTTGTTGCAAACTTTCAGCTCAATCATACGGTTGTATCAAAAGTTATGGTGATTCTACGAAAACTGATCTAGAGTAGGCAGCCTACCAAGGAGCGCGCCCCATCGCCATTACTGGCACCCCAGCACCAACCTATTGTCCAAAATGGCGCCCCTACATAGATTTATGGCACCCCCACTCTTGTGTTAGTCTGTAACGTGAATTTCACCTTATTTTTGACCCAAAATTATACTCTAACGCTGTATATATGCTAGGGTTTGTGTGGGGATGATATATTCTAACTTTTGGGGGCTGAAAACATTGGAGAAAAACCAAGGAATTGGAAGAAAATTGAAGACAATTATCGAAGGAATCGACACAAAGAAGATTGGTCTTGAAGACTAGAGAAGAATTGAAGATTGCACCTATGTTTTCATTCTTTTCTCTTACCTTTATTTCTTGTTTTTCTAAGATATTGTGTAATTTTAGAATGATGTCTTTCAATTGCATTAAGAACTAAATTATTATTAAGATTGCAACAGCACCTATGTCTAGTTAAATTAATCTACTCTTGTCTCTAGTTCTTATTGATCTTATATGAGTTGTTTATCATATTTTGTGATTGATGTATGATTGTGTGGCCAACAATTAAATTGATAACCTAGATGAAATTGGGAGGTGAATTCTAGGTTTAGATCGGAATATGATGACATACGTCTAGTTTATTCTTCTTAGGATTGAATAGCTGGGTTTGTGTATAGGATAGGAATATACCTATATGTCGTGTGTAACTTTTATGAGAGGTTGAACTTAATTAATCTATTCCAACTTATTTTGCATAGGGATATGGTAATTTAATTGGGAGAGATAATTTTATCTAACTATCGGAAGAGGTTTGATAAATAACTTTGAGTTCTTAGTTAACAACTTATTTTGATCAATTAACTAGAAAGAAAGTTATAAAGATTTATACGAAGCATTAGGGGAAGTTGTAATCTTAAGTTCTTTTACCAGGTAAATTCAACCCTTGATTGTTAAGTTTAGATTTAGTTTTAATTTAGTCATTCCATTGTTCAATTCCAAAGTTAGTATTTGGATATTATTAGCAATATTTCTCCGTGGGAATGATACTCTACTTATCACTTTATTACTTGTTGATCGTGTATACTTGCACGTAAATTGTCAATATCAAATTCAGACAACAAGTTTTTGGCACCGTTACCGGGGATCGAACCCGGGTCACCCGCGTGATAGGCGATAATAGGTATTTCTCTATCTTCCTCACAATCTAAGACAATAAAATTAGCTGGAAAAATGAACTTATCCACTTTAACTAGAACGTCCTCAACTATGCCCCTTGGATAAGTGAGTGATCTATCTGCAAGCTGCAATGTGATGTTAGTAGGCTTTGCTTCTTTCTACCCCAATTTCTTGTAAACTGAGAGCGACATCAAATTAATACTAGCTCCCAAATTACACAATGCTTTCCCAAAAAATTGACTGCCTATTGTGCATGGAATTGTAAAGCTACCCGGATCTTTAAGCTTTGGTGGTAGCTTCTTTTGAAGAATAGCACTACATTCTTCCGTAAGTGTCACTGTCTCAAAATCGCCTATTTTTCTCTTCTTTGACAAAATTTCCTTCAAAAATTTCACATAGTTAGGCATATTCTCCACTACTTTTGCGAAAAGGCATATTTATTTGGAGCTTCTTAAACATTTCCATGAATTTAGAGAACTCCTTATCCCATTTCTATTTCTATAAACGTTGTGGAAACAGCACGGGAGGCAAAATAGGACTCTACTTACCTCTATTAGAACATGCAACTGGATCTTCTTCTTTCTTTTCATGTTCCACATTCTTGCTATCTGGCACTATGCGAGTTCAAGATCAAGAGGTTACATTCGATGTATTTTCAGCTATGAAATTTTCAAAGGAACTGGAATAATGTTTTTGGGTTGATTTGGTAGAAGATTTAGTGAATGGGGTATTAGTAGAACGTGGTATTTCAGATTCTCTTGAGAACGACAAGCTATATAAAGAGGAGGTGTTCCCGCAGGGAGTGACTGAAGTCAAGGAAGCCAATTCGAAGAGAACTTTGAAGGTGAACAGGCAGAGACTAAAGCAATATTGGGGTGATGACATTGATCGTGAAAAGACCTCAATTACCCTTGCCGACCCGGGATGAAACAGAAAGTTGTTAGGCTGAAGACTATAAAACAAGCGCTAATTGGGAGGCAACCCAAATTTTAGTTTCTAAGTTTTATTTCATTTTATTCTAATTTAGTTTTTTATAAGAAATATAGTTAGTTAGTTAGTTAGTGCATTTTAATTGGTATGTCAATTGCTTGTAGGTCCCAAAGATTTCTCCATTCTACAGGGGTAAAGATTACGCTTTGCAACGAAAGTTTGCTAGTCCATCTATGTTTTCCGAATAAACTCTCAACTCAGTGGACGATGAAGACGCTGATGATGATGTCACCTAGCGAAGTCTCAGGGAAGTCCTCTGTCTTAATTTTTTTACTTTATACATTGGGGACAATGGTTAGTTTAAGTTTAGGGGTGTTTTAATATTTGCATTTGCATTATTAGGTATGCATGTAGATAGCATGTTTTGCACTTAAATAACATGTTTTTTTCAGTACGACTTGAGCAATGGATTGATTGAATTTGATCATGGCCAATGATGAATGGAATTAATTGTCAATTTAAGGAAAATTGATGAACATGTTGAGTCTGTAGTTTTACATACTAGTTGGTTTTACACTGTTTGTGATCCTTTCATTCATGAGCACATATCCATCTGTTTGGTTAGTTATTATTTAGAGAATTTATTTGGTTAAATGCTTATGGGAGATATCATTGAAACTTTAGAAAACTTATTTAAGCATCATTCAAAGCGAATGGAGGTATTCATATAAGTTTGGGAGAAATATTGGTTATGATGGGTTAGTTTAAAAGGAAAAAAAAAAAAGAGAAAAAGAGTGTTTGAACATTATTTTGATTTGATCTTTCATGAGTAGATGAAAAAAAAATAGGAAAACAAAAAAAAACAAGAGAGGGGCATGTGGTGAGTAGAGATGGAGCGTAAAATGCACTCGTTCAAGAAAAGGCGAGATGGAGTGTAAAACGCACTCGCTCAATAGGAGGTGAGATGGAGGATAAAATGCACTCACCAAACGAAAAGAAAAGAAAAAAGAGAGTGAGAGATAAAAAATAAAAAAAATTATTTGGTCCTTCTATTTATATGTTTGTTTTACTGAGTGGAGGTTGATGTGAAACGTAAGTTTATAGAGTTGATATTGAGTATCTCCTATGAATCATTTGATTACGTAAATGTATTTGGGTGATGACTAGCTTGATAGTCCGGATATGTCCATGTATTTAAAGGGTCATGACCGGAGGTAAAATTATGGAGTATGTTGAATTGATAAACTTTATACTGCTTTGAAGTTTCCCGTGAATTATTATATGTAGTAACTTTTTGGGGCCATTGTTCAGATTCATATTGATCCACTGTTTGAGTAGTTGCTTGGTTAGTTTTTATAGTTTTTGTTCATAGTATTTTACTTGAGAACAAGCAATGATTTAAGTTTGGGGGTATTTGATGAGTGGGTTTTATACCTACGAATTGAGTATTTTCAGCTTAATAAAATTACAAGTTTTTAATTATTTTATGTTCGTTTTTATTTCTTTTTATGTGTTTTGATGTTATTTTTTAGGGATGATCATTCGGAAGGAATCATGATTATTTGGGAGGAAAAAAGGCAAAAATTGGAGCCTAAGTGTTGGATTTTTGAAGAGGAAGCTAAAGGGCATTGTAATGGAGTAATTATAGTGTAAATAATGGATTTTAGAGCCTTGCAACTAAGTGTGGATAATTGGTGAAGAGATGGACACATTACATGAGAATTTTAAGACTTAAAAGTGAAAGAAATCAAGGAGGTATTGGTGTTTGGTAATATAGGCATCAGCACCCACACTATTTTATTGCATTACCTCGGTTTTCCGCATTTTGGAATATCACCCACTTCGAATCTGACAAAGTGTAGAACATGCAAGTTGTAGATCTGGGTGTTTTCTATCTTCTTGCAAAATTTCAGCTTAATCGGACGGTTGTACCAAAAGTTATGGTGATTCTACGAAAACTGGTCCGGCGCAGGCAGCCTACCAAGGAGCGCGCCCCAGCGCCAACCTACTGTCCAAAATGGCGCCCCTGCACAGATTATGGTGCCCCCGCGCTTGTGTTAGTCTGTGACGTGAATTTTATCTTGTTTTTGACCCAAAATTGGACTCTAACGCTATATATATGCTAAGGTTTGTCTGGGAATGATATATTCTGACTTTTGGGGGTTGAAAACATTGGAGAAAGACCAATGAATTGGAAGAAAATAGAAGACAAAAATCGAAGGAATCGACACAAAGAAGATTGGTCTGGAAGGCTAGAGAAGGATTGAAGATTGCACATAAGTTTTCATTCTTTTCTCTTACCTTTATTTCTTGTTTATCTAAGATGTTGTTTAATTTTATAATGATGTCTTTCAATTGAGTTATGAATTAAATTATTATTAAGATTGCAAAGGAACCTATGTCTAGTTAAATTAATCTACTCTTGTTTCTAGTTCTTATTGATCTTATATGAATTGTTTGTCATATTTTGTGATTGATGTATGATTGTGTGGCCAACAATTAGTTTGATAACCTAGATGAAATTCGGAGATGAATTCTAGGTTTAGATTGGAATATGATGACATACGTCTAGTTTATTCTTCTTAGGATTGAATAGCTGGGTTTGTGCATAGGATTGGAATATACATATATGCCCTATGTAACTTTTATGAGAGTTTGAACTTAATTAATCTATTCCAACTTATTTTGCATAGGAATATGGTAATTTAATTGGGAGAGATAATTTTATCTACCTATTGGAAGAGATTTGATAAATAACTTTGAGTTCGCAGTTAACAATTTATTTTGATCAATTAACTAGAAAGAGAGTTAGAAAGATTTATACGAAGCATTAGGGGAAGTTGTAATCTTAAGTTCTTTTACCCGGTAAATTCAACCCTTGATTGTTAAGTTTAGATTTTGTTTTAATTTAGTCATTCCATAGTTCAATTCCAATTGTTTAAATAAAATTGAATTGATACAAAGTTAGTGCTTGGATATTATTAGCAATATTTCTCCGTGGGAACGATACTCTACTTATCACTTTATTACTTGTTGATATTGTATACATGCAAGTAAATTGTCAATATCAAATTCAGACAACAATGACATCGCATGTAAGGGTGTGTGTGCATGGTTGTTGTCAACACCATACTCACTGGATGACTAGTGGGCTCGAGTAAGGTTGGTCGAAGACCAGGCCAAGTCTCACGGATTACATAGTGATTAGGGTTGGAGTTAGCAAGAAGGGCTAGCAGATCCCTCAGGTGCAAGGCCCGATGATGGGATATGCACTCCCTTGGTATAGTCCATGAAACATGTGGGTGTATGCAGAACCCTCGGTGGAAGTCCGTCAATTTCGTGTGGGTTGGGTGACCCTTGGTGTGAATCCATAAACATCCACCCCTACAAAGACCCTGGAAAATCTTAAAATGGTCATTGGATGAGTAAGGCCATTGGCGAGGGTTAAAAAACCCGGTCATAATACTTATGGCATTGCATAAAAGAAAGGAGCCAATGAGGGCTCAGGTTGAGTTGTATGAGTGGGTGTCATCTTATATCATGGCACGCCATGTTAAATTCCAACACAGATTGATTAGTATTGATTGGAACAATTGTTGTTTATGAAATGTTGCATGCGAACATTGCATATGCACTTAGGTTGGGGAGTAGTCTGTGTAGGAAATACTTTACTAGGCGTTGGCTCACCCTATACGGGGAAATATTTTAGGTGTAGGGTACACACTGATGGAAGGCCCTCACACGAGACCTCAAGGATGAAGAGAGCCGACTTGTGGCTTGTATAACACATTTTTTGTAAATATTGAATTTTTGTTACATTATTGTGAAAAACTAAGTTTTGATATGAAATTTCATGTAAATCAATGAAATGTATGGAATGGGTTGTAATAGACTTGTATGGATCAAGTATAATGTAGAAAACATCTTTATACATGTTTGGGATGAATTTGGTTAAGTTTGGAATGGACTTGGAATGTAAAACATGTGGAACAAGGAAAAATGGGCTCAATGTACCGGCACCCATACTAGTACGACGAGGTCTAGAAGAGACAGCGTACCGGTACGGGGAGATCTAGTGAGCCATGCATACTGGTACGCGTACCGGTACACTTTGGCAGATTTTGAAATTTTTTTATTTTTCTTCCAAGGCCTTGGGCTATGCATCCTTTGGTTCCAATGATACAAATGGACTTAAATGGAGATATATTGGGGTACATTGAACCTCAATAGGATTAAATGATTAATGGAACATGGGTGTTACGCGTGATGTAAGATTTCGGTAACAGGATAATATTAGCGTGATGTCGGATCAAGCGGCACTCACGAGCATTTTTGCAAGTTGATGGGTTGTCAACGAGACTCTGGTTTTAGGGGCGTCACATGAGTACATTGAAGGGCCCGATAAAACTCAGCGACAGCTTTCCCTGTTTTCCAAATTTGACCACTCCTCTCTTAGGCATCACCTTCAAGAAGACATGACCTCCCACCTCAAACTCCAGAGGTTGCCGCTGTCTGTCAGCGTTGCTTTTCTGCTTGAACTGAGCCTTGAGTAGACGTTTTCGTATCAAGTCCACCTTCTTCGAGGTGACTCTGATCAAATCCAGACCCGTAGAGGGTCTTTCTCCCACCTCCATCCAGGAAAGAAGAGAACAACAAGGTCTCCCATATACTGCCTCATAGGGTGCCATTTGAATGCTCACTTGATAACTATTGTTGTAGCAAACTCCACTTAGGGTAAATGCTCTTTCTAGCTACCCTTGAGATCTAGGACGCATGCCCATAGTATGTCTTCTAATATCTGGATGGTCCTCTCTAACTGACCGCCTGTATGGGGATGAAAAGTTGTGCTCATCATCAATTGTGTCCCTATGACCCGTTAGAAACTCTCCCAAAAGTAAGCTATAAACCTGGGATCCCAATTTGATATAGTAGATACAAGCACCCCGTGCAACCAGATAATCTCTCGTATATACAACCTATAGAATTCCTCAAGTGCGAAGGTCATCCGCACTGCCAAAAAGTGTGTCGACTTCGTAAGTCGGTCCACTATCACCCACACAGCGTCATGTCCCGGCGATGTCCGTGGCAAATGGGTCACAAAGTTCATCGTGTCATGCTCCCACTTCCACTCAGCCACCTCCAAAGGCTGGAGCAATTCCGCTGGTCTTTGGTGCTCAGCCTTGACCTGCTGACACGTGAGACATCAGCTAACAAAGTCCCTAATGTGTCTCTTCATCTCGCTCCAATAGTATTGGCGACGAAGATCATAGTACATCTTCATGCCACCTGGATGCATTGCAAATCAGGAGCAATAGAACTCCCTAAGGATCTTCTCTCTTAGATCCGCTAACTAGGGAACCACAACCCTTTCTCTACACTAAAGACTGTCATCTAAGTGAATGGCCCAGCCTTCATTACCGGTACTAGCCTGCACTCGGTCCCTGATGGATAATAACTCCAAGTCCTATCCATCAGACTTGATCACCCTGCTCAGTAGGAAGAGCGTAGCCACCAAGCTCCCAAAAACACCCTGAGCCCGATCCCAATAATGCAATCTAAACTACCCCATAGTTTCGAGCATTCGTCATTCTCGAAAAGCCACACTAGCCACAACTCCGCGTGACTTCTGGCTAAGTGCATTAGCCACCACGTTTGCCTTACCGGGATGGTAATGCAAAGTGAAGTCATAGTCTTCCAAATACTCCATCCACCTACGTTGCCTCATGTTAAGGTCCTATTGTGTAAAGATGTATTTTAGACTCTTGTGGTTCAAAAAAATACCTTGAACTGTTCACCATATAGATAGTTGTACCAAGCCTTCAATGCAAAGAAAATGGCCGCCAACTCCATGTCATGCGCAGGGTAATTCTACTTGTGTTTTTTTTTTATTTGTCGAGAACCATAAGCTACCACCCTCCCGGAATGCATCGAAACACATCCAAGTCCATCTCTGGAGGCATCAAAGTACACTCGTGTACATCTGTCCACTCTCTAGGACTATTAAAATAGGAGTTGAAGTAAGCCTCCTCTTTAACTCCTACAATGTTTTCTCACATGCATCATCCCATTGAAACTTGACCTCTTTCTGGGTTAACTAGGTCATAGGTGAGGCTAATCAGGAGAAGTCTTCAATGAATCTCCGGTAGTACCCTACCAGTCCCAAGAAATTACTTATCTCAAAGACTGACTTCAACCTCTCCCAACTCAAGACAGCATCAACCTTCTCTGGGTCCACGGATGCACCTGAAGCCGACACCACGTGTCCCAAAAACTTTACCTCCGTAAGCCAAAATTCACACTTGCTGAACTTGGAGTTTAACTAATGATCTCTCAAGGTATGGAGAACAACCCTTAAATGGCCCTCATGCTCCTCCTCAGACTCGGAGTAGATCAGGATGTCGTCAAAAAACACCACAACGAATCGATCTAAATAGGATTGGACACCCTATGCATGAGATCCATGAACGCCATCGGGGCATTCGTTAATTCAAAAGGCATCACAGTGAACTCGAAATGCCCATATTGCGTTCTAAACGCCGTCTTAGGGATATCTGCCTTCCTGATTCTCAACTTATGGTAGCGAGTGTGAAGATCTATCTTGGAGTAAACTCGCGCTTCCCTCAACTAATCAAACAGGTCATCAATCCTCAGCAAAGGGTACCTATTCTTGATAGTGACCCAGTGCAACTGTCGATAATCTATGCATAGTTGAAGGGTCTTGTCCTTCTTCTTGGCAAAACAACACTAGAGCACCCCAAGGTGAAGTGCTCGGTCTAATAAAGCCCCTGTCTAATAATTCCTGTAATTGGACCTTGAGTTCTTGCAACTCAGTAGGCGCCATCATATGTGGATTCATAGAAATGGGAGATGTACCGGGGTGCAACTCAATGGTGAAGTCTACCTCCCTATGTGGTGGTAATCCCGGTAGTTCATCCAAAAAAATATCCTTATACTCACAAACCACCTAAGGTAGACCCAACTCCTATCTCGCCCCATCCTCGAGGATAAGGCTTCCTAGCCAACCCATCAAATGTCCATGCCAATGGAAATCATACACTACTTGGGGTAAAATGTCATACTTTTCCCCTTGAAATTTGAAATAAACACTATCTGGTGTGTAGGTAGTTACCCTCTTTCGATCACAATCGATGACGACCCGATGTGCCGCCAACCAGTCCATCCTGAGGATGACATCAAACTCTAAAATGTCCATGACCCTAAGGTCCATGATGAGTGGAATTCCTGAAATCTCTAACTTATAACCCTGACATATCTGATCAACACACACCCTAGCTCATAGGGGTGAATTTATGTACAATGGCTCTTTCAAGGTATTAACCTCTAAGCCCATATCACTCATACATGATGCAGATATGAATGTGATGCATTAGAGTCAAATAACACCCTTGTCCATAAGCGAGAGAGTAGAAATATACCCTGAATGATTGACTGATCCATTACTTCAATCTGAGGTGTGATGGCATAGACACGCCCCTAGATCCCCGAAGTCCTAGCCTGCATGCCCTGTCCTCGACCTTGACCCATGCCCTGGCCCATCTGGCCTAATTGCGAAGTCCCCACTCATGAAGTGTTAGGGTCTTGAGTAGCACCCTAGAACTGATACTGGCTTCCCTGGCCCATGGTAAGGTAGGGAGGAATAACGTGTACTTGTGTGAGTCCTACTGATAATTGGGATTGAGGCACCTCAGAACTCTGTGAGCTTTGCCTCAGGGGACAATTCTTCCTCACATGGCCTGGTTGTCGACAATAGAAACATGTCTTTTGGCCTCCTTGAAACATCCCCTTGAATTTATTCCGTCTTTGGGACAAATGACTTTGGGTTTGGCCTTGATAGCCTTAGCCCTGCCTTTGTGATCCCTGTGGGCTGGATGTCCTCTGCTTTTTTCGTGAATGTTGGTGGCTCATGAAACTTAAACTCTTTTGAATGGCTTGAGCCCCTTGGCTCATGTTGGTGCTTACCTGTGCCAGGTTAGCAGTCATCGTACCCATAGCCTCTATAACGACTTGTTGGTCAAAGGTCGGTGGTGGTTAATTATTGTTTCGCCCACCACCTCGGCGTCCCTTTCTTCTACTTGCCTTCTACACACATGTCAGACCGCAATAGGACACCAATTTAGTATCCCAAAGTAGAGACCAATTTTAAAACTCTAAGATTCATCTCCTTGCCTCCCTAGTAGAGCTTATGCCACCAACTAGTAGACCTTTACATCTTGAACCATTATGTTTCCTAGTTTTTTGACCCCCAAGGTTATGTTTTCTAACCCTAGTGTCTCTTTTCCTTATACATTTCACCACGTATTTCATTCACATAACATGTATGATATTAAAGCACATAGCATGTAATGCACAATGAATGCAATGGTCTACACTGATGCCCTATGAAGCCCTAGGTAAATTGTATACCTAAGCTCTGATACCAAGATGTGATGCCCCTAAAATCGGGGGTCAATTGTCAACCTTTTGACCACCCGTAAACCCGCGAAAGTACCTGTGATTGTCGCACAACACGACATCACGTCAATAGCATCCCCTTAATCGGGATCGTCACACACATGTGTAACCCGTGTACACTAAACCATTTGACCAACTAAGGTCCAATATACCACTATTTATCCTTATTTTATGTCCATTTGTATCCTTGGAACTAAAGAACCTAAAGCCCAAAAGCTTGTGTAAGCCACCACATGTTTATAGTAATATGATGATACAAATTGGTATATTTGATGGCATAGGAATGAACCGTACAGGTTATAACCGTATAACATGTTAATAGTGTAGAATCGGGTAAATATTTAGTTCAAACTTAGTTTTGACTTGTAAATATATGAAATCGTTTGCAATAGAACTTATACCAACTATGTTTGATGTACAAATGTATGTTGTAAAAGTTTGGGTTGGTTTTAGAAGGGTTTGGAATGGATTTGAAATGAAAAACAGAGGAAGAGGGCAAAACTAGACAAACCGTACCGGTATAGCATACTGGTACACTGTTCTCCAAAGGGCATACCATATCAGTTCTGTGTACCAGTACGCTATTGTCCAAAGGGCATACCATATCGGTACTGCGTACCAGTACGCTCTGTAAGTTCCAGACATTTTAAGTTGCGATCTAGGGTCCATTTTTCACCCTATAAATATATAATGACACCTCCATTAGCTCCATTTCAACCTCTCTAACCCTAGAAAACCTTAGAGAGGAAGGAAGGAAGATAAAAACATAAGATCAAAGGGGATTTCCACTTCAAGAAGATCAAAACCCTAGTTTTTCAAGAACACCAAGGTAGGGGTTCCTTCCATTCTTGTCCATTGAGGCTAGGGCATGTATGTTTCCACTCTTAATCATATGTATCTGCTATGAAATCATGATTCCTTGAGATTTTTGCAATCATGACCATGTTTTAAACAAAGCTATGGTTATATAACCATGAGATTTTTTTTCTTGTCATAAAATCCTAGTTTTCAAAAGAGATGGATTTTTCCTCTTGATTCTTCCTTTATTCTTGATTTCAAAACCCTAGGGCTTTGTGATGAGTAATAAATGGTATTTGTGATGATCTCTTTCTTAATTTCTTAAATTATTCTTAAATTGTTCTATTGGGGATTTATGATTTACTTATGATTTGAAAATGTGGTTGGAATTGCATCTCTTGTATGGTTGTTGTGTTGGACTTGAATTGCATTCAAGCACTGCCATAGAGTGTTAGAGGTTAGTCTATCCCAGTGGGGGTGAGATGGTTTCCTAACACTAGTAGTAGTTTGTTGTTTGTGAGAGCAATCACTATTGTTCACATCAGTTTGAGGCTTAGGGATGGTATACCTTTCCTTGGAAGGATTCGTCAATGCCGTGAGAAACGGTATACGCCCTTCCTAAAGTGGTTTATGTGGTTATGATTGGATGAATGAGGTAGAATAATTGTGTAGATTCATGGGAAGCAACCAACATACATAAGAATATGGGATGACACTATTGAACGATTATTATTATTGTGTGGAATTGGTTTCCTACAAGAGCTTGTGGAGGTATGGGACTCTACAAGAACTTATGGGAAATGGTTTATTGTTGAAAAATTCATTTTATTGTTTATTTAAATTATTTCTATTCCATAAACTTGAGATCCATTGAAATGTCCTAGTTTTATTTTAAAAATTGATATATGATATTTGCAAATTGAAGCGGACTTGCTTTATACATTTTCTAAACCTTGTTTGAGTTTGGGAGGAATGTTGCTACAGAGCTTAGTGCTCACCCCCTATAAACAATATATTTTTTAGATTACATGTTAGATAAGGAGCTCGGAGTCGATGATCATGTGCATTGGGAAGCTCTACTAGACAAGCACGTGGATCCCGAGGTGGATGCTTAGGGTTATACTCTCCTAGGTACTAGACTAGGAAATTTCTTTTGAGATTATGTAAAGACCAATCTTTTGTTATATTCCACTGCAAGTTTAAATGTAATTCTTTTGAGATATAATAGCCATGTTTTGGCATATTCTTTTGGAAATGATGTTGTAAATATTACATTTCATGAATGAAATTTCTTTATTGATGGATTTTATTAGTTGCTCTCATGATGTGAATGGATTTAGATTGTAATGTCGTCCAATGGGGAATTTGGGGTGTTACAAGTTTGGGTATCAGAGTCAAGGCTTTAGGTCTTACATGGGAGCTGTAGGTTATAGATCACCACTAGAGAAATAGGACTAGGTTGAACAAAATTGTTGGATGAAATTTTATCCAAACTTTATACTTTAGACTAAAGTGATATTTAGGATGTCTTGTACATCAATGAAACTAAATTGTGAATTGATGTGTAGGATGGACGGTAGGCATGGACATGGACGAGGTCATTATGGCCAAGCAAACCCACCACCACCACTTCCCGATGCCATGAACGACATATACCAATGTTTACGAGAGCTTACCACTTTGGTGCAACACCAAAATGGGAATAACAAGCACAATGGTGGGGTTCATCCACTAGTCCAAGTACCAAGCAACGGGGACAAAAATCGAAGGATGGTTGTTCTCCGAGAGTTTCTGAGACAACACCCACCTACTTTCCAAGGGGCCTCTAACCCCTTCGATGCAAATAAATGGATCTACTAGATAAAGAGGATGTGTGACAGCATGGGAGTTATCGAGGATCTTCAGGTCGGCTTGGCAACATATCTATTTGAGGGGGAGGTCGACCATTGGTGGGATTCAGCAAAGAGAAGAAGGAACACTGATGCGCTCACTTGGGAGGAGTTCGACCAAATCTTTCTAGACAAGTACTTTCCTGAATCCGTCAGGGACAAGATGAGTGTAGATTTCTTAGCTCTACAATAGGGAAGCATGATAGTGGCTGAGTATGAGAGGAGGTTTGACGAGCTATCCCGCCATGCTGGAGAGTTCATATCTATTGAGGCTTGGAAGGCCAAACGCTTTGAGTAGGGCTTGAGACCTGCCATCAGGGAGAAGCTTGTGGCTCTCAAGATTCGAAACTCTGGGGATCTAGTTGATAGAGCTACACTGGTGGAGAGAGACAGGGAGGACAACCAACGGCGATAAAACTTCGTGAGATGAGGTCTGATTCGGATAAGTGCAAGCAACAGTGGAGGGTAGAGAGCGACACCTTACCATCGCCAAGACTAGGTGGTTGGACAGGGACTTTAGACAGCCCAAAGAGCTGGAGGTGCACTTGAGAGAGCAGGCACTGACCCACGTCAATGCTTCGCATGTGGAGGTGTCGGGCACGTCAAAAATAACTGCCCATCGCTTTCACCAAGGACCAATCAAGCAAACAAGCCACCACCACTGAAGCCACTACAGTAGAGACCGGTAGGAGCTCTAGCCGTTGGTGGTGGCAATCAAGGGAGAGTGTTTGCTTTGACTCAGTTAGAGGAAGATGCTTCCAATGCCGTAGTGAAAGGTATCGTTCTTCTTTATAATTCTTGGGCCCGAATCTTATTTCATCCTGGTGCTACACATTCCTTCATACGCACTACATATGCTTGTAATTTAGGATTGGAATTAGAGAAACTAGAACATGCCTTGAGTATTGACATGCCTACGGGAGAACGGTTGGATACTAGAAGAGTGTGTACTTCAAATTAGGGAGTAAGAATTAATTGTAGATTTGGTTGTGCTAGACATAAAGAGGTGTGACATAATATTTGGGATGAACTTGTTCTCTATCTTTCGTGCAGTAATGAATTGTTTTCGTAAATGGATTTCATTTCATTTACCGGGAGGTGTAGTTTTCAGTTTTAGTAATGATCGAAGTTCTTTCCATCCATTTCCTATTACGGGTAATAAATTCTTGAAAGCTAAGGCGGGGAACTATTTGAGTTTCTTAGCTAGTTTGATGGGAGATGATCGGGAGAAATCCCATGCGAAAGTGGTGTTGATAGTATCAGATGTTCTGGATGTCTTCCCAAATGAACTACGCGGGTTACCCCCATAAAGAGAGATTGAGTTGAAGATTGATCTCTATCCGGGAACCGAACCTATATCCATTGCTCCCTATAGAATGGCACATTTGAAGTTGAAGGAGCTAAGGAAGCAGTTTGTCCATATATTGGCTATTGGGTTTATCCAATTAAGCACTTCACCTTGGGGAGCCCCGGTCCTTTTTGTGAAGAAACATGATGAAAAGCTTCAATTATGCACGGATTACAGATGGTTGAATCGAGTGATAGTGAAGAATAAATACCCATTATCATGAATTGATGATTTATTTAATCAGTTGAGAGGTTCTAAGTATTACTCCAAGATTGATCTTCGCACTGGGTATCATCAACTACGGATCAAGGAGGAGGATATTCCTAAGACAGCTTTTCGTACTCAGTATGGTCATTTCGAATATATGGTAATGCCGTTCGGATTGACTAATGCTCCAGCAGCCTTCATGGATTTGATGCACAGGGTATTCCAGTGTATCTAGATCAGTTTGTCATTGTGTTTATTGATGACATATTGATTTATTTACAGACCCAAGGGGAACATGAACACCATCTCTCAATTGTGCTACAGAGACTAAGAGAGCATAAGTTGTAAGCGAAGATGAGTAAATAAGAGTTTTGGATGAAGGAAGTGAAATTCTTTGGTTATGTTGTGTCCAAACAAGGGGTAGTTATTAACCCCACCAAGATTGAAGCAGTGATGAAGTGGGAACCACCGAAGTACGTAGTTTCCTGGGTTTAGCAGGCTACTACTGAAGGTTTGTAGAAGGGTTCTCAAAGCTCGCAATGCCGATGACTCGCCTTATGAAGAAGGGAGAAAAAATTTTGTGGACTCAAGCGTGTGAATTAGCTTTTCACACCTTGAAGGAAAGATTGATGACAGCTCCTGCCCTCAGTATTCCGAGTAGTGGGGAAGGATATGATGTTTACATCAATGCTTCGCTACGAGGCCTAGGATGTGTGCTAATGTAAGAAGGAAAGGTAGTTGCTTATGGCTCGAGGCAACTCAAGATTCATGAGCAGAACTATCCCACTCACGACTTAGAGCTTGTCGTTGTGGTTTTTGCTCTTAAGTTATGGAGGTGTAACTTATATAGGGAAAAGTTTCAAGTGTTTTCTGATTATAAGAGCCTCGAGTATGTATTCACAGAGAAAGACTTGAATCTTCGGCAAAGAAGATGGGTTGAGTATCTACAAGATTATGATTTTACACTCAACTACCATCTGAGGAAGGCTAATGTGGTTGCCAATGCACTTAGCAGAAAGTCTTGAGGTGAAATCAATATTCTTGCAGCTAAAAGGTGGAAGATGATTGATGTCTTGGAGGACTTTGATCTATGGGTGGATAGGCAAGAGAATCGTTCGTACCTATTTGACCTTGTAGCCCAACCTACACTCCAACATAGGGTTGTGGAGTTACAATATTTGGATCCTGACTTAGAGTCGATTCGAGCTAAATTGAAAAATGGGGAAATAGTGGAAGGTTAGTATTTGAGAAATAGAGAACTAAGATATGGGGAAAAGCTTTGCGTCCCCGATGATTCTTTCCTAAAGGAGGAGATACTATGAGAGTGTCATCGCTCTATGTTTGCCATCCACCCCGGTGGCACAAAAATGTATAGGGACATGAAGCGTCAATTTTAGTGGAAGGGAATGAAGAAGGATATGGCAAGGTTCATAGCCCGATGTGCAGTGTGCCAACAAGTGAAGATTGAACATCAAGGATTACTATAGTCCTTCCCTATTCCAGAGTGGAAGTGGGATCACATCACCATGGACTTTGTGTCGAGTTTACCACGGACGTTGCAAGGGCATAATGCAGTATTGGTCATTGTGGAGAGACTCACCAAATGCGCTCATTTCTTGGGAATGAAGACCACGAACACTTTAGAGACCTTGAGCAAGCTCTATATCCGTGAGATTATGCGATTACATGGAGTTCTGCTCTCGATTGTTTCAGATCGCGATTCTTTATTTGTGGCGCAATTCTGGAAAGGTCTACAATGAGCTATGGGGACAGAGTTACACTTCAGCACATCTTTTCATCCCCAAATGGATGGTCAATTCAAGAGGATGATACAGACTTTGGAGGACATGTTATGAGCTTGCGTGTTGGACTTCAAAGGGAGTTAAAGTGATCATTTGTGGTAGGTGGAATTTGCGTATAAAAATAGCTACAGGCAAGTATTGGCATGGCACCATATGAGGCATTGTATGGAAGACCATGTAAGTCCCCGACTTGTTGGTGAGAGTAGCTTGTTTGGGCCAGAAATCGTTCAGGAGACTATGAAGAAAATTCAACTCATTCGGGAGAGGCTACGCATGGCACAAAGTAGACAGAAAAGCTATGCGGATCGATGACGAAGACCTTTGGAATTCCAAGAAGGGGACTATGTGTTCCTTAAAGTGTCACCTAAAAAGGAAGTGTTTAGATTCAGCAAGAAGGAAAACTTAATGCAAGATATACCGGACCATTTGAAGTGATCAAAACGGTGGGCAAAACGGCGTATCAACTTTGGTTACCAGCTCAACTATTAGGGGTACATGACGTGTTCCATGTCTCAATGTTGAGGAAGTGTCAATCGGACACAACGCATATTGTGGATTTAGAAGATATTGAAGTTCAAGACGGAGCTACATATAAAGAACAATCGGTGAAGATTCTCAACACCAAGGAGAAAGTGATTTGCAACAAGGTCATCCAACTGCTGAAAGTCTTATGACAACATCACGGAGTGGAGGAAGCTACTTGGGAACCGGAGCTAAAGATGCGAGCAAAGTACCCTTATTTGTTCGCTACTTAAGGTAAGTTTCGAGGACGAAACTTTCTTTAAGGGGGTGGATTGTAAATCACCACATGTTTATAGTAATATGATGATACAAATTGGTTGGTACTTTAATATATGTGATGGCATAGGAATGAATAGTATAGGTTATAACCATAGAAAATGTTAATAGTATAGAATCGGGTAAATATTTAGTTCAAACTTAATTTTGACTTGTAAATATATGAAACCGTTTGCAATAGAACTTATACCAACTATGCTTGATGTACAAATGTATATTGTAAAAGTTTGGGTTGGTTTTGGAAGGGTTTGGAATGGATTTGAAAAGAAAAACAGAGGAAGAGCGCAAAACTGGACAAACTGTACTAGTACTGCGTACCGGTACGCTGCTGTCCAGAGGGCATACCGTACCGGTACGCTCTGTAAGTTCTAGACATTTTAAGTCACGATCTAGGATCCATTTTTGACCCTATAAATACATAATGACGCCTCCATTAGCTCCATTTCAACCTCTCTAATGCTAGAAAACCTTAGAGAGGAAGGAAGGTAGAGAAAAACACAAGATCAAAGGGGATTTCCACTTCAAGAAGATCAAAACCCTAGTTTTTCAAGAACACCAAGGTAGGGGTTCCTTCCATTATTGTCCATTCAGGCTAGGGCATGTATGTATATGTATGTTTCCACTCTTAATCATATGTATATGCTATGAAATCATGATTCCTTGAGATTTTTGCAAGCATTACCATGTTTTAAACAAAGCTATGGTTATATAACTATGAGATTTCTTTTCTTGTCATAAAACCCTAGTTTTCAAAAGAAATGGATTTTTCCTATTGATTCTTCCTTTATTCTTGATTTCGAAACCCTAGTGTTTTGTGTTGAGTAATAAAATGGTATTTGTGATGATCTCTTGTTTCATTTCTTAAATTGTTCTATTGGAAAAATGCCGATGAAATTGGGGATTTATGATTTACTTATGATTTGAGAATTTGGTTGGAATTGCATCTCTTGTATGGTTGTTGTGATGGACTTAAATTGCATTCTAGCTCTGCCGTAGAGTGTTAGAGGTTAGTCTATCCCACTAGGGGTGAGATGATTTTCTAACACTTGTAGTGGTTTGTTGTTTATGAGAGCAACAACTATTGTTCACGTAAGTTCGAGGCTTATGGATGGTATACCTTTCCTTGGAAGGATTCGTCAATGCCATGGGAGATGGTATATACCCTTCCTAAAGTAGTTTGTGTGGTTATAATTGGGTGAACGACGTAGATTCGTTGTATAGATTCATGGGAAGCAACCAATATACATGAGAATTTGGGATGACACTATTGAACGATTATTGCTATTGTATGGAATTGGTTTCCTACAAGAGCTTGTGGAGGTAAGGGACTCTACAATAACTTGTGGGAAATGGTTTATGGTTGAAAATGGTTTGTTGTTGGGAAATTCATTTTACTGTTTATTTAAATTATTGCTATTGCGTAAACTTGAAATCCGTCAAAATGTCCCTGTTTTATTTCAAAAATTGATATATGATATTTGCAAAATGACGCCGACTTGCTTTATACGTTTTCTAAACCTTGTTAGAGTTTGGGAGGAATGATGCTACAGAGCTTAGTACTCACCCCCTACGAACAATATATTTTTCAGATTACGTGTTAGATGAGGAGCTCAGAGTCGATGAGCATGTGCATTGGGAAGCTCCGCAAGACAGGCACGTGGATCCCGAGATGGATGCTTAGGGTTATACTCTCCTAGGTGCTAGACTAGGAAATTTCTTTTGAGATTATGTAAAGACTAATCTTTTGTTATATTCCGCTACAAGTTTAAATGTGATTCTTTTGGGATATAATAGCTATGTTTTGGCATATTATTTTGGGAATGATGTTGTAAATATTATATTTGATGAATGAAATTTCTTTATTGATGGATTTTATTAGTTGCTCTCATGATGTGAATGGATTTAGATTGTAATGCCGTCTAAGGGGGAATTTGGGGCGTTACAGCCTGGCAAAATAGTTTTAAATTTTCAGATTTTGGGAGAACCTACCGGTAGAGGTTGCCCACTGGAAAAGTCCTACCAGTAGGTCCTACCGGTAGGTTGTGCCTGATAACCAAAATTTTTCTTGGACGAGATCCTCCAGGTAGGTGTTGTGTAAAAACCCGAGTAAATTTAAACTTTTTATGAAAAAGGAAAAAATGATAATTTTGACACTACGGTACAGGTTGTAAATCTGAATTTTTCTAGATCTCAGATGACAAAACAAACCTAACCGTTGGATTCGTCTCGCGAGATCTGGCTACGCCGTCATTTTTCGTTGAATTATGAGATATTCGGTTTTTTTTTGTTTTACGAGGCAGTCAAGTCTCGGGTGACCCAAAAATGGGATTTTTAATAAAATTTTAAAAGTTGAAAAATAATTGAAGGTACGTTGAAATAAAAATATTTTGAACTTGAATTGGGACGAAATTTAATCATTTTGGGGCTAAAACGGACCTTGAAAAAAGAGGACGTGTGGCGCATTGTTCAGCCGGTTTCAACGTGAGAAGAGAAGAGTGGGAAAAAGGGAGGGTTCTCACCTTCTTTTTACGATCTACAAAGATTGAGTGGTCGAATCAAGTCAAGCCAAGAACAAAGATTGTTCTACGTGGCGAGGGCTACAAAACCATATCATGAAGGACGGATTTCACAGAAGTTCCAAAAATGAGCTTGGAGAAATCAAGAGTTTTGGGCGAGATTGGGATTCTTGAAGGCTTCCACCGTATGATTTACGCTTCAAGAGGTAAGGTTCCTTCCTACTTGGGTTTAATTTACAACCTAGGATGTGAAATTGAAATGGGTAGGTTGATAGACATACGTATCACTTACCTATGTTTATGAAATTGATGAAAAAGGGGTATAGAAATGGTTTAAAATAAATTTCTAGCGTGGAATTGGTATATGGTAATTATTTGTGTAATTCCATTGAAATTGGTGTTATGTGGGCATGTTATGTGTTTATATTACGCCTTTGTGAATAAAGTGTGTTATTGGCATATATTATGTAATAACATACTTGTGATGTATTGTTAGATATAAAAATGTTGATGTATGCTTATAGATATATTGACATTGCGATGAAATTGGTAATTATATGCTTTGGATATGAATTGTCATGGAATATGTACATATGTGGTTAAATATTCTCATATGACATTCATTACATATAGGGCATGACATGGATATAGCAATGGCACATTACATTGCATTTGCACGGAAGCATCACAACCATGGGCATGAGACATGGGTGTGGGTATAGGTTTGTACATGGTTTAATCAAATACCATATTTGGTGGTTGATGGGTAGGCTCGGGAAAGTTAGATTAAAAATCCGACTAAGTCGCACGATTGCATGAAAAACTTGTGTCGGGCATAGCAAATAGGGCTAGACTCTCCCTCGAGTGCAAGACCTAGCTACTTGGTTCAGACAATCCTCTAAGGTGAAATTTCATAAAAGTGTCACAGTGTGTGGAACCGGCGGTGCGATTCCGAGAACTCTGCTACCCAATAAAGACACAAGGAATTTGTTTTATAACATACCTGGTGCGTACACTCCCCTGAGGTGAAATTCTAGAAAAGTGTACTTGTGTTGTAAAATAATCATTCGATGTGTAACATCCAACAATGACTTAGTTTTATAACCACATGACTTTATTTCAAAATGATCATTGAATGTAATTCATTAATGGCAGATTTTCCATACATCGGCTTTGCATTGTGTGGTGGGAGCCAGTAAGGGATCTAATTAAAGGGCATGAGTGAGTCTCATCTCATTTCATGGAATGACATGATAAAAAGTCCAACATTGAATTGCATATTCTTGTTTGGAATGAGTGTTTTCGTGTTGAATGTTATATGTTCGGATTACATACGCCCTTAGGTTGGGGAGTAGCCTCTGCAAGAAATACACTACTAGGCATGGCTCACCCTATACGGGAAAATATTTCAGGTGTGAGATATACGCCAACGGAAGGCCGTCACACAGGACTTCAAGGATTTAGAAATCCGAGATGTGGCTTTATCTTGAACTTTTGTAAAATTGTTATGAAAACTTAGTTTTGATATGTAAATTCATGTAAATAAATGTAATAGAACTTGTATGGATCATGTGTAATGTGGAAATCTTCATTATACATGTGTTGGATAGATATAATATGGTTTGAAATGAATTGGAAATGAAAAACAGGTGAAACAGGCAAAATTGGACAATGCATACCAGTACAACTATGTCTAGTAGGCAAACCTTATTGATAGGAATTTTCCAGTTAGCAAACCCTACCGGTAGGAATTTTCCAATAGGCTAACCCTACCGGTAGGGATTTCCCAATAGGCTAACCCTACCACTAGGAATATTTCCAATAAGCTCACCCCATCGGTATGCCATACTAGTAGAACTTCCAAAACTTTAAAATTTTAAAATTATTTTTCCATGCTTGTGGGTCATGTGTCCTTCCTTCCAAATGATGTAAAAGGACTATAATAGAGTATGAAATGTGGTATATTGGACCACGATTTGATTAAATGACAAAATGTACACGGGTTACACGTGTGGGTTATAATTCCAGTTGAGGGGATGCTATCGATGTGATGTCAGATTGTGCGACAATCACGGGTACTTTCGTGAGTTGACGGATGGTCAACGGTTGAAAAATGACCCCCAATTTTAGGGGCATCACAGTTTGGTATTAGAGCATAGGTAAACGATTTACCTAGGGCTTGATGGGGCATGGGTGTAGACCATTGCATTCATTGTACATCACATGTTCTGTGCGATTAACCTTAATTAGTATATAAAATAGAATAGTTAAATAAGTCAAATTAGTAAAATAAAATAACCAAAAACTATTAACTAGAGTAAATTAGGGTTTATGCGGTAATTAGGGTTTTATGTGTGTTATGTTTAAAAATTTCAGGGGTTAATGCAGAAATATTGAAGAATATGAAGTACCAATTGCCAAGGCTTGAAACAACAAAGGCTAAAATGTAATTTCAACAAGAGAAGAGTCAGCATACATGCAAGTGGCAAAATCCAGCAAGGTCACACTGTTCAGACGGTGGTGATGGCATCTGGACGGTCCTCTAAAGGCAACTAAATTTGATCTGCCATGTCCTGTTTTCCTCTCCTCTATATAAAGGCATGCCCTCCTTCATTTGAATAGGGCCGGAACCAAGAGCTCTAGAGAGAAATCCAAGAGAGAAAAAGAGAAAGAAAAACTTGCAACTGGATTCGGTCCGTCATACACTTTAGTCCAAACTCTGTTCTTCCCAATTTCTATTGTATCTTTCTATTCGGATAGTTGAACTGTCGTTACCTTTTTGTCATAACTGATAATAAAGGTGATTGTGTTTTAGTTGTTCCTCGTGAAAGCAATTTTAGGGTTTATATTTTAATTTTAGTTGTAATGAAAACTAGTCATACTCCTTGCTTGTCTGCAGCAATGGGGTGTAAGTTGTTACTTATATCCTCCAGTGAGAGGTAAACATATGTATAATACTGGTTAAATTCTAGAAATGCTGATGTTTTATATATTTATATATCTATATATTATATGTTTCATGCATGATACAGTGATGTACATAATTTTGGTGATGTGCCTGGAATTATGTCATCAGTGCATCATCAACCTGCCAGTTAAACAACCATGGCATTCGTATCACTATGATTTATTCTCCACCGGAATGCTGAGGATGTTCTACTGATGCATGGTACAAAACCTAAACAATCATCATGAATGACTTGTCCTTCTGGATTATCAGGGTTATTTAATTACTATATATATAACTATTAGACTAATGACCTAAGTGATCTTCATGAATGGCTTGTCCTTCTGGATTACTTAGATCATTTAACTGGTATAAATGATAATATTGTCAGTCTAACAACTACGACATTCCTATCAGTATGGTTTATCCTCCACCGGAACGTTGAGGATGTTTAACTGGTATATGTATCACAAATAGAGTCAAATGAATAATTCAAATATTCCTCATGAATGACTTATCCTTCTGGTTTACTCGAATTAGTCATTGACACATCTATAACCAACTAACCTAAGAAGTTGTTGTGTTATGACTAATACCACCAGTTAACCTAAGAAGTGGTTGTGTTATGGTTTATTATGTATGCACCTACTATTATGAAGACAAATGAATAATTCAAATATTCCTCATGAATGGCTTATCCTTCTGGTTTGCTTGGATTAGTCAATTATCATGGATACCACCAGCTAACCTAAGAAGTTGTTGTGTGGTGGTTTATATACATCAAACCTACTAGTTGACTTGCCAGTAACATGGAAGTTGATTGCTATAAGGTAGCATTTCCAGTATTTAACTAATATAATGCATATGGGATCCTTGAACTGAAGGATACTTTTTATTATTGTCTTAATCTATCTACAACATATCATTTTAATTAAACTAGTTATCAATCTAAGCTCACATCACAAACTATCACATGATGTCCTATCTAAGATAAACAACTTTACTATTTTTATTTTATTTCCAAATTACACACACTCTTTGTGGGATTGATACTTGGACTTAAAATCAAGAAAACTACAATTCGACCATTTATACTTGGGTGTATAATATTAATCTGATCACAAAAAAGTGTGAATCAAGTTTTTGGCGTTGTTGCCAGGGAGTTATGGTAATTAGAAATCAAATAAGACACAAAAGTTGTTTAGTTGTATTATATGTATATAAAGTGTGTTTTCTTTTTAAATAGTTTATGTCTATACATTCATCTGTAGGATCTGTAAACTAGTCACTTCCTTCGTCGTCGACATCTTCATCTACTCAAGAATCATTTGAATTAAATATGACTAGAAACGTACATGGGGAAAAATAACCTAGAGAACAAGAAGTAGTTCAAAATATTCGACCATTAAGAGAATATCTACACCCTACACGAACTAATGTCCCGTCATGTTTTGCTTTTCCAACAGATGCTCCAAATCTTAATATTAAGCCAGGAACAATACAATTATTACCACAATTCCATGGTTTGGAAACTTAAAATCCTGATGTGCATATAAAAGAATTTGAAGAAGTCTGTGGAACATTGCAAGATAATTTTGAAATGGTTAGACTAAAACTATTTCCTTTTTCTTTAAAAGATAAAGCAAAACAATGGTGTAGTTCTTTAAGAGCTAATTCAATTACAAACTGACAAGCTTTACAAGCTGAGTTCTTTAAAAAGTTTTTTCCTGTACATCATACAAATATATTAAGACGTCAAATAATGAATTTTTCTGTAAAAGAAGGTGAAACTTTTTATCAATGTTGGGAAAGATTTAAAGATCTTCTCCAAGCTTGTCCATATCATGCATTTAAAAACTGGACCTTAGTTGGTTTTTTCTATGATGCTCTTACACCTGCAATGCGACAATTTGTTGAAATGATGGCGTAGGGGGAATTTATGAGTAAAAATCCTGAAGAATCATTTCAATTTTGATAATATTTCTGAAAGTTCCCAAATATGGGACTCAACTTCTTCAAACATACTAGAAACAAAGCTATCTACCTCTGAAAGAAGAAAATATGTATTAAAAGAAGATGATGATTTAAGAGCTAAAATGACAAGTTTATCTTGAAAACTGGAAGCCTTAGAAATGAAAAAAATTAAACTAGTATCTCTTGTTTCAACTACTGATCAAATCTATGAAATTGTTGCGTTATCAGAACATCCTGCAGTAGAGTGTCCAGCTATACCTGCATTTAAAGAAGTGTTAATTGAACAATCTAATGCTATTCTAACTTATAATAATAAGCCTTATCTGAATCCATATTCTGAAACTTACAACCTAGTATGGAGGAATCATCCAAATTTTAGTTCGAGGAATACACAACCTAAAATGGAACACAAGGTTCACCACAACCACAAAATCAACAATACCAACCATATCAATCCCCACAAATAAGAACTCTGAAAGATACTATGAATCAATTTATTCAAAGTCAAATGAATTTTAACACCCAAACAACTCAAGCTTTGAATGATTTTAAAGCTCAAACTTCTCAGAGTATTGAAGATATCAAGAGTCATCTAGCTAAGTTGACTCAGTCTCTCAGTATGCCAGAAAAGGAAAAATTTTCATCTCAGCCAAAACCACCACAAAGTCAAGCGAATTATGTGTCATCTGAACCTTCCTCAAGTCAAGTACAAGCAATCACAACGTTAAGAAGTGGCAAAGTAATTGATAAAATTATTAAACCTAAAATTTCAAAGCAAATGTGAAATTCAATTCCTATTAATGAACCACTTGAGCCTGAACCGTCAAAATTGAAAAAAAAAACCCGAAGTACAAAATGAAAAAGATCAACCATGTCCTATTCCTTTGTCTTTTCCTCAAAGAGTCAGGAAATCTACATTTGAAAAAGATTAATTTGAATTTTTGAGCTGTTCAAACAAGTCAAAATTAACATTCCTTTGTTAAATGCTATTAAACGAGTTTCAACTTATGCTAAATTTTTAATAGATCTTTGCACAATATAAAGAAGAACAAATGTACCAAAGAAAGCATTCCTAACTGAATAAGTTAGTACTATAATACAACATAATACTCTTCTTAAGCACAAAGATCCAGGAAGTCCAACAGTCTCATGCATCATTGGAAATTTCTGAATTGAAGAAGTTCTGCTAGATCTTGGAGCCAGTTGTAATTTAATGTCATATTCAGTCTATACACAATTAGGATTAAGTGAGCTAAAACCTACCAATGTCACACTTCAATTAGCGGCCGATCAATAAAAAATTCATGAGGAATTGTGGAAGATGTTATCATACAAGTTGATCAATTCTATTTTTCAGTAGATTTTATTGTTATAGATACCCAACCAATTTTTCATGCATCTGGATATATCCCAGTTATTCTAGGTCGATCGTTCCTAGCTACATCAAATGCATTGATTAATTGTACAAATGGAATCATGAAACTTTCATTTGGAAATATGACCTTGGAATTAAATATTTTCAATAGTGCTAAACAACCTAGGGAAGAAGATGAAGTGCGTGAAATGAATTATGTTGAGACATTACCCCAAAGTTTTTTGAAAAGATTTTTCTAGAAAAAGATTATACACAGTAAAATCTGTATCTGAAAATGAATTAGAAAATATAGTAAAACTAGAATGTGAAAGTCTGTTACCTAAATCTGTAGAATTTAATACCAAAGTCTTTAAGCCAGATTTAAAACCTCTTCCACCCAATCTAAAATATATTTTTCTGAATAAAATGAAATTCATCTTGTAATTATATCATCAAATTTATCTAAAAATCAAGAAAAAGAATTAAAAGAAGTATTTAAAAATCATCAAAGTGTTTTTGGATGGACAATAGCTGACATAAAAGGTATAAGCCCATTTGTATGTACTCATTGTATATATTTAGAAGAAAATATTAAACCATCTCATCAAATACAAAGAAGATTAAATCCACACTTGAAAGAGGTAGTTCGCAATAACGTACTTAAACTATTAGATGCAAATATTATCTATCCTATATCTGATAGTAAATGAATTAGTCCTACACAGGTAGTTCCAAAAAATTCTGGTGTTACTATAATACAAAATAAAGATAATGAATTAGTCTCAATGCGTACAGTTACAGGTTGGCGTGTGTGTATTGACTATCGAAAGCTAAATTCACTCACCAAAAAAGATCACTTTCCATTGCCCTTTTTTGATCAAGTCTTAGAAAGAATAGCTGGTCATGCATATTATTTTTTTCTTGATGGATATTCTGGGTATAATCAGATTGAAATTGTGATAGATGATAAAAAAAAAACTACATTTACTTGTATTTTTGGCACTTTTGCATATAAAAGAATGTCTTTTGGATTATGCAATGCGCTAGCTACCTTTCAACGTTGTATGTTAAGTATATTCAGTGATATGGTAGAACGATATCTAGAAGTCTTTATGGACGATTTTTCAGTTTATGGGGATTCATTTCATATATGTCTAGAAAATCTGGAAAAAGTGTTCATTCGATGTGAAGAAACAAACCTTATTTTAAATTGGAAAAAGTCATTTCATGCTTACACAAGGTATTGTTTTAGGTCATATAGTATCTAAAAAACGAACCAAAGTGAATAAATCAAAAATTGATCTGATAGCTAATCTGCTTTCACGAAAAATAATAAAAGATATTCGCTCATTTCTAGGTCATACAAGATTTTACAGAAGATTTATAAAAAAATTTAGTTTAATAGCCAAGCCTATATGTAATCTATTTTGTCAAGATATACTATTTGAATGGAATGAATCATGTCAAGTAGCATTTGATAAATTAAAAAACAAGTTTATTTCTGCACCTATCATGCAACCTCCTAACTGGTCATTACCTTTTCAAATAATGTGTGATGCAAGTGATTATCCGATAGGAGCTATACTAGGGCAAAGAAAAGAGAAAAATCCTTATGTTATATACTACACAAGTAAAACACTAAATGATGCACAAATGAACTATTCAACCACAGAGAAAGAACTACTTGTTGTCGTATTTGCATTAGATAAATTTCATTTATATCTAGTTGGATCATCAATTATTGTATTTACAGATCATGCAGCTTTAAAATACTTACTAAGAAAGATGCTAATCCATGTCTCCTACGTTGGATATTATTGCTACACGAATTTGATTTAATCATCAAAAATAAGAAAGGAGTAGAAAATGTGGTAGCTAATCAATTATCAAGATTATACTATAAAATAAAGGAATAACCAACTCCGATTAGAGAAATTTTTCTAAACGAACAACTGTTAGCAGTAACAAAAGTACCATGGTATGCAAATATAGCTAATTATTTAGCTACGGGTACTATATCCTCTAATTATACCTAGTCTGATAGAAATTTATTTCTAAGTGAGGTACGTAACTTTTTTTGGGAAGATCCTTATTTATTTAAATATTGTAAAGATCAAATAATAAGGCGTTGTGTACCTAATCATGAAATAGGACAAGTAATTCAGTTTTGTTACTCCGAAGCTTGTGGAGGTCATTTTGCTTCGAAGAAAACCGCTGCTAAAATTCTGCAGAATGGATTTATTAGCCAACTCTTTTTAAAGATGTTCATAGCTTTTGTTTAAATTGTGACAGATGTCAAAGAATTGGAAATATTTCAAAAAGAAATATGATGTCTTTAAACCCTATTTTAATTATCAAAATTTTTTATTATTAGGGCTTCGATTTTATGGGTGTGTTTCCCCCATCTTTTAGATATCTGTATATTTTAGTTGCAGTCAACTATGTTTCTAAATGGGTAAAGACAATTCCATGTAAAAATAATGATCACAGAGCAGTGATCAAGTTTTTGAAAGAAAATATTTTGTCCAGATTTTGAATTTCTCGGACCATTATAAGTGACGGTGGATTACATTTTTGTAATCAAGTTTTTGAAAAATCGTATGAAAACATACTCAATTTCACATAAACTATCCACTCCATACCATCCATAGACAAGTGGACAAGCTGAATTAGCTAATAGGGAGAAAAAATATATTTTATAAAAAACAGTAAATCCAGATCGTAAACATTGGTACTTAAGGTTAACTAATGCACTTTGGGCTTACTATACTACATATAAAACTATTTTAGGAATGTCTCTTTATCGGTTAGTATATGAAAAATCATGTCTCTTTATCAAGCATATTGGGAAATCAAAATGAAGAATTTTGATATGGACAAAGCTAGAATACCTCGCAAACTTCAAATAAGTGAATTAGAGGAATTAAGAAATGAAGCTTATGAAAATACAAAAATTGATAAATCAAGAACAAAAATTTTTCATGATAAAAATATCATGCGAAAATCTTTTAAACCGTCTCAAAAAGTGCTATTATATAATGCAAAGCTTTGTTTATTTTCAGGAAAGTTAAGATCAAGATGAATAGTTCCTTATATTATCAAGCAAGTTTTTAATTATGGAGCAATTTGTAACGCCCCAAAACACACCCTAGACGGCATTACATTCTAAAATCATTCATATTATGAGAGCACTAATATAATCCCTTAAGAAACAAGACATCATTTGTCATCTACGAATATTTACAACATTATCCAAAAGAATAAGCCCAAGTCATGACTATTACAACTCAAAAATTAATTAAAGAAACGCAGGGGAATAAACAGAAGAAGTTAGACTACACAATGTTCCAAAAGAATGTCCTACTCTAGTACAAAAGGACAGGAGGTCGCTCTATGCATCCACCTCGGGATCCACACTCCCGTCCAGTGGAATCTCCCATGTTGCGGGCTCCTCGACCCTTACGTCCTTCTCCTCAAGCGGATAATCTGAAAAATGTTAGCAATAGGGGATGAGCACGAAGCTCTGTAGAAAAATTCTCTCAAACCCATACAAGGTTTAGAAAAGCATTTAAAATGGTCGGTCTCAATTTTAACAGAACATAGATACATAATTTGAAATAAAGCAGTGACAATTAAAAAGGATCTCAAGTTTATTTAAAAACATTACTTAAATGAATAAACGAGCACCACATACAAATAATAACCATTAATTGTCATAACCAATTCCCAACAATTCTTTCAATAGGTGGCATACTTTGTGGTAACCTCCAACCTCCTTTAGGTCACCTTTGATTCACAAGCATCCTTACCGGAAACCTCTTGAAAATGGATGAACATCCTTACATAGAACCTCTCATCAATCACTACATTATTTCCCAAGAATCCTTACCGGGAACCTCTTGGGAAGGGGTGAGCATCCTTATAAGGAACCTCTCACTCATGTGCATCACAAACAACTCAACCAAGCATACAATTTCAACATTTATCTCAATTTACAAGCATCTATTCAAAATCCCCAAAATATATCATATAACAATTCCACAACCAACTAAAAAATACATGAGATCACAATAACATCATTTTTCTACCCAACACAAAGCACTAAGGTTTCGAAATCCATAATAAAGAAAGCATTTAGGAAGGCAATACATCACTCTCCAAAAATTAGGGTTTTAAAACTAGAAAGGAGATTGCATGGGTATTAAACCCTACTTTGTTCAAAACATGTAATCCTTGCAAAAAGCCTAAGAGATGATGATTTCATAGCATATATATACCATTGATAGCCAAAACATACATATATAAATACCCTAGCCTCAATGTAAGTGAATGAGAGAAAACCCCTACCTTGAATCCTTAGCTTTGGTGTGAAGAACAATAATATTTGATCTTGAATCACCTTGAATCTCTTGTTTTTCCCTTCTTTTCTTCTTCTCTAATGCTCTCTAGGGTTTCAAGAGGTGTGGGGGTGTGAGGGGAGTGAAGGAAATGAGAGCAAATGAGATGAAAATAAGTTTAAAACATAGCAGCCCCGAAAAACACTATTCATAGGCTATTTGGGTTTCTCCAAATTTACGGTTTTGCCACTAAAAATCTCCAATTTGATCCATATGACTACCCTAAGGTTTGTCGACGTTTCGAATTCATTTTTAATGTTATTTTAACCTAAAATATTTTATTTTTATGATTTATCTCAAAATTCAAGTCAACGTATACTCGAAACACTAAAGTTTCTATTTTTCCAATCGAATCAGCTATTAATGAAGTTTTGCGATATTTTCAAATAAAAGGTGATAAAGGATATTTCTTAAAGCTTTTTATACTTATTTGAAGCCTAAAAGTACTCATTATTCTTATATTTTGATTTAGGATGCAAATGGAGACATTAAATGCAAAATGAAGTTAATTGGACTATTTCGACATCATTTCTTTATCTGAGCATAACTCTCTCATCCAAGCTTAGATTGAGATGACTCAAGATGCTTTGGAATGACACAAAAGAGCTCTAAAACTTTCATTTTTTGAGTTTTAAGAGATATTGACTGCATCAAGGTCTAAATCGAGCTTGAAGTTGCAGCAGTGCACTGTTCATGTGCACTGTTCACAGCCTGTCTTCGTAACTTTTCCATTTGCAATCCATTCCTAAGCCAACCAAATCCATCCCAAACCTCTCCAACACATATTTCTACACCAAACCTATTTAATACAAGTTCTAGGACCTAAAATTTCATATTTTCACTTATTATAACCAAATTTCAACTATTATTTTCACTAATATTTTAAATCTCTACTTTTCCAATCTACCAAATTCAAACACACATCACTATATATATCCACATTTTTTTACCACAACTATTTACTATATATTTATATACATATATAAAAGAAAATGCGAGGTGTTACAATCCACCCCCCTTAAAGAAAGTTTTGTCCTTCAAACTTACCTCAAGTAGCGAACATATATAGATACTTCTCCCGCATTTCTTGCTCCGGTTCCCATGTAACTTCCTCCACTCCATGGTGTTGTTACAAAACCTTCACCAATCTGATAACTTTGTTGCGAAGCACTTTTTCCTGGGCATCGAGAATTTCTATCGGTTATTGTTCGTAGGTTGCTCCGTCTTGAATTTCAATCTCCTCCAAGTTCACGACTGGAGTTACATCCGAGTGACAGCTTCTCAACATGGATACGTGGAACACATCATGTACTCCGGATAGCTGGGCTGGTAGTCGAAGTTGATATGTCGCCTTGCCTACCGCTTTGATTACCTCAAACAGTCTGGTATATCTTGGCACTAACTTCTCCTTCTTGCCAAATCGAAACACGCATTTCTTGGGTGACACCTTGAGAAATACGTAGTCTCCCACCTTGAATTCTAAGGGTCTTCGTCTGTGGTCCGCATAGCTCTTCTGTCTACTTTGCGCCGTCTGTAGCCTCTCTTGGATGAGTTGAATCTTCTCTATAGTTTCTCGAACAATGTCCGGTCCAAACAAACTACTCTCACCGGCTTCTAACCAACACGTCGGTGATCAGCATGGTCTTCCATACAATGCTTCATACGGTGCCATCCCAATACTTTCTTGATAGCTGTTGTTGTAAGCAAACTCCACTAACAGTAAGTGGTCGCTCCAACTCTCCTTGAAGTCCAACGCGCAAACGCGTAACATATCCTCCACAATCTGTATCACCCTCTTAGATTGGCCATCCGTTTGGGTATGAAAAGTTGTACTGAAGTGTAACTCCATCCCCATTGCTTGTTGTAGACTCTGCCAGAATCTCTCCACAAACCTAGAGTCACGATTCGACACAATCAAGAGCAGAACACCGTGTAACCTCACTATCTCACGGATATACAGCTGGTTCAAAGTCTCGAATGTATCTATGGTCTTCATACCCAAAAAGTGAGCGGACTTGGTGAGTCTATCCACAATGATCCACACTGCATTATGCCCGTGCGACGTTCGTGGTAAACTCGACATGAAGTCCATAGTGATGTGATCCCACTTCCACTCTGGAATAGGCAAAGACTATAGAACTCCTCCTGGCCTTTGATGCTCAATCTTCACCTGCTGGCACACCGCACATTTTGCCACATACTTGGCCACATCTCACTTCATTCCCCTCCACCAGTATTGACGCTTCATGTCCTTATACATCTTTGTGCTACTGGGGTGGATAGCAAACTTGGAGCGATGACACTCTCCTAGTATCTCCTCCTTTAGGGACGAATCATTGGGAACACATAGCTTCTCCCATATCTCAACTCTCCATTCTTCCAAGACCATCCTTTAATTGCCTCTACATTCTCCAATCGGGCTCTAATCCAATCGAGTTCCGAATTCAGGCATTGCAACTCCACTACCCGTCGCCGAAACGTCGGTTGAGCTATAAGGTTGAATAGATATGGTTGATACTCCGGTCCATCCACCCATAGATTGTACTCCTCCAATGCATCAATCATTTTTCACCTATTTACCGCAAGAAAATTGATTTCACCCCGAGACTTCCTACTAAGAGCGTCGGCAACTACATTGGCCTTCCCCAGATGGTAGTTGAGCGTGAACTCATAATCTTCCAAGTACTCAATCCACTTTCTCTGCCAGAGATTCAAGTCTTTCTGTGTGAAGATATACTTGAGCCTTTTATGGTCCAAGAACACTTGAAATTTCTCCTCGTATAAATAACATCTCCACAACTTAAGAGCAAACACTACTGCAGCCAGCTCCAAGTCGTGTGTGGGATAATTCTGATCATGCACCTTGAGTTGCCTCAAGCCATACGCCACTACCTTCCCTCCTTGCATTAGAATGCATCCCAAGCCTCGTAGTGAAGCATCGGTGTAGACATCGTAGCCTTCTCCACTGCTCGGAATAATGAGGATAGGTGTCGTCGTCAACTTCTCCTTCAAGGTGCAAAAAACTAGTTCACACGCTTAAGTCCACAAAAATTTCTCTCCCTTCTTTGTAAGGCAAGTCATCAACATCACAAGCTTGGAGAACCCTTCCACAAACCTACGATAATAGCCAGCTAACCCCAAGAAACTTCGTACTTCTGTTACGTTATTCGGTGGTTCCCATTTCATCACGGCCTCAATCTTTTTGGGATCAACCGCTACTCTTTGCTCGGACACAACATGGCCAAAGAACTTCACTTCCTTCATCCAAAACTCACACTTGCTCATCTTCGCACATAACTTATGTTCTCTCAATGTTTGTAGCACAATAGAGAGATGACGAGCATGTTCCTCCTGAGTCTGTGAGTAAATCAATATGTCATCAATAAACACAATAACAAATTGATCGAGGTAAGGACGGAAGACTCTGTGCATCAAATCCATGAAGGCTGCGGGGGCATTAGTCAATCCGAACGGCATCACCGTATACTTGAAATGATCATATCGGGTACGAAAAGCAGTCTTAGGAATATCCTCCTCCTTAATCCGCAACTGATAATACCCCGTGCGAAGATCAATCTTGGAGTAATACTTTGAACCCTTCAACTGGTCAAATAAGTCATCAATTCTCGACAATGGATACTTATTCTTCACGGTAACTCGATTCAACCTCTGGTAATCTGTGCACAAGCCTAGAGTCTCATCCGTTTTCTTCACAAAGAGGATGGGGGCTCCCTAAGGTGAAATGCTTAGACGGATAAACCCAATCGCCAACAAGTGATCCAACTGTTTCCTTAGCTCCTTCAACTCCAAAGGTGCCATCTGGTAGGGAGCAATGGATATGAGTTTGATTCCCGGATAGAGATCGATCTTCAACTCAATTTTCCTATGTGGCAGTAAGCCAGGTAATTCCTCGGGAAAAACATTCAGAAACTCTGATATAATTAACACCACATTCGTATGGATTTTATCCCTGTCATCTCCTATCAAGCTAGCTAAGAAACTCAAATGACTTCCCGATTTCACTTTTAAGAATCTACTACCCGTAGTAGGAAATGGATGGGAAGAATCTCGATTATTCACAAAACTGAAAACAACTCCTCTCGACAACTGAAATATAATCCGCTTGCGAAAATAATCCATTACCGCCCAGAAAGTGGATAAAATGTTCATCTCGAAAATCACATCATACCCCTTTATCTCTAAAGCAATCATATCCACAATCAATTCATGTTCCCCAATGCGAAGCATGCAACCCTTGTAGACTCGGCTAGTATCTAACCGTTCTCCCGTGGACAAGCTAATGTTCATAACATGCTCTAGCTTTGCGAAACTCAATCCTAAATCAAGTGCATATGTCGTGCATACAAATGAGTGTGTTGCACAGGGATCAAATAATATTGCGGGCCCAAGAATTGTAAATAAGGACGATACCTTCCACAACGGCATTGGAAATGTCCTCTCCGGCTGAGTCAAAGCAAATACTCGTCCTTGGTTGATGCCGCCGGGGCTTGAGCTTGTATCGGTCGCTGCGATGCGGGCCTCGATGGTGGTGGTTGGGCTGCTGGTACCTCTCTGGCGGTCTGGATAGGCCCCTAAGGTGGAAAAACTGGACAATGCATCCAATATGTCACACACCTCCACATGTAAAGCAGGATCGTGGGGTAATACCGACTCTAGTCTTAGTGTCTCCCTCTCTTCGGGCTGTCAAAAGTCGCTGTCCACCTGTCTGGTCTGGGCAACGGTATGGTGTCGGTCTCTGTGCCCCACTAGTGCTAACACCCGTCTGGATCGAACCTCCTCTCGAGAAGCCCTGTCGTCACTGGCTATCCTCTATGTCTCTCTCTACCAGTGCAGCTCTGTCCACCAAGTCCCCAAAATCACAGATCCTGAGAGCCACCAACTTCTCCCTGATGATCGACCTCAAACCCTGCTCGAAGCGCTTGGCCCTGTCGACCTCATTAAATATAAATCCCGTAGCATAACGGGAGAGCTCGTCAAACCACCTCTCATACGCAGCCACGGTCATACTACCTTGTCGTAGTGCAAAAAAATCTGCCTTCATTCAGTTTCTGAGCGATTCAAGAAAGTACTTATCTTGGAAAAGTTGATCGAACTCTTCCCAAGTGAGTGTGTTGGTGTCCCTTCTCCTCTTTATGGCATCCCACCAATAGTCGGCCTCCCCCTCAAATAGGTAGGTCGCCAAACCAACTCTCAACTCCTCAGCAACTCCCATGCCGTCACAGATCTTCTTCACTCGGTAGATCCATCTATCCGCCTCGAAAGGATTGGAGCTCCCTTGAAAATTGGGTGGTCGTTGTCTTAAGAATTTTCGAAAAGCTATCATTCCTCGGTCTCCGTTCCCATTGCCCGGTACTTGAGCGAGAAGATGAGCTCCACCATTGTGGTTGTTGTTACCATTTTGGTTTTGTACCAAAGTGGTGAGCTCCCTCAAGTATTGGTAAAATGTCTTGCATGGCATTCGGAGGTGGTGGTGGTGGTGGATTCGCTTGACCTCCACGGCCACGCCCACGTCTGCGTCCCCGTCCGTGTTCGCCGTTCATCCTGCACATCAATTCACAACTTAGTTCATGGATGTACAGGACATTGTAAATATTAGGTTAAGCTAAGGCATAGAACGTGTATAAAATTTCACTCAAGGATTTGATTCACCCTAATCCTAAAGCTCTAGAGGTGATTCCATAACCTACAGCTCCCATGTAAGACCTAAAGCCAAAGCTCTGATACCAACTTTGTAATGCCCCAAAACACACCCTGGACAGCATTACATTCTAAAACCATTCATATCATGAAAGCACTAATATAATCCCTTAAGAAACAAGACTTCATTTGTCATCCATGAATATTTATAACATTATCCAAAAGAATAAGCCCAAGTCATGGCTATTACGTCTCAAAAATTAATTAAAGAAGCGCAGTGGAATAAACAAAAGAAGGTAGACTACACAATGTTCCAAAAGAATGTCCTATTCTAGTACAAAAGGAAAGGAGATCGCTCTATGCGTCCACCTCGAGATCTACACTCCCGTCCAGTGGAGTCTCCCAAGTAGCGGGCTCCTCGACCCTTACGTCCTCCTCCTCAAGCGGGTAATCTCAAAAATGTTAGCGATCGAGGATGTGCACGAAGCTTTGTAGAAAAATTATCCCAAACTCATACAAGGTTTAGAAAAACATTTAAAACGGTCGGTCTCAATTTTAACATAACATAGGTACATAATTTGAAATAAAGCAGTGACATTTAAAAAGGATTTCAATTTATTTAAAAATATTACTTAAATGAATAAACGAGCACCACATACAAATAATAACCATTAATTGTTATAACCAATTCTCAACAATTTTTTCAGTAGGTGGCATATTTTGTGGTAACCTCCACCCCCCTTTATGTCATCTTTGATTCTCAAGCATCCTTACCGGGAACCTCTTGAGAATGGATGAACATCTTTACATGGAACCTCTCACCAATCACTACATTGTTTCCCAAACATCCTTACCGGGAACCTCTTGAGAAGGGATGAGCATCCTTACAAGGAATCACTCACTCATGTGCATCACAAAATAACCCAACCAAGCATACAATTCTAACATTTATCTCAATTTACAAGCATCTATCTAAAATTCCCAAAATATATCATATAACAATTCCACAACCAACTAAGAAAATACATGAGATCACAATAACATCATTTTTCTACCCAACACAAAGCACTAAGGTTTTGAAATCCATAATAAAGAAAGCATTTAGGAAGGCAATACATCACTCTCCAAAAATTAGGGTTTTAAAATTAGAAAAGAGATTTTATGGGTATTAAACCCTACTTTATTCAAAACATGTAATCTTTGCAAAAAGCCTAAGAGAGGATGATTCTATAGCGCATATATATATCATTGATAGCCAAAACATACATATATAAATACCCTAGTCTCAATGTAAGTGAATGAGAGAAAACTCCAACTTTGAATTCTTAGTTTGTAGGAAGAACTTGAACTTTGATCTTGAATCTACCCTTAAATCTCTTATTTTTTCCTTCCTTTCTTCATCTCTAATGTTCTCTAGGATTCCAAGAGGTGTGGGGGTGAGAGTGGAGTGAAAGAAATGAGGGCAAATGGCATGAAAATGGGGTTTAAAACACCTCAGCCCGAAATTTACTGTTCACAGTCTGTTTTGATTTTTTTCAAAATTACGGTTTTGCCATTAAGAATCTCCAATTTGATCCATATGACTACCTTAAGGTTTTTCGACGTTCCGAATTCATTTTTAATGTTATTTTAACCTAAAAATATTTATTTTTATGATTTATCTCAAAACCAAAATCAACGTACACTCAAAACACTAAAGTTTCTATTTTACTCATCCGAACCGGTTATTAATGAAGTTTTGCGTTGTTTGCAAATAAAAGGTGCTTTTTAAAGCCTTTTATATTTATTTGAAGCTTAAATATACTTATTATTCTTATATTTGGATTTAGGATGGAAATGAAGACGTTAAATGCAAAACGAAGCTAATTTGATTGTTTTGACATCGCTTCGTTATCTGGGCATAAATCTCTCATCCGAGCTCCGATTGAGATGATTCAAGATGATATGGAATGCTAAGAAATATCTCTACAACTTTTAGTTTTTGAGTTTTGAGAGATTTTGACCGCATCAAGGTCGAAATCGCGCTTGAAGTTGCAGCCAGTGCACTGTTCACGTACACTTTTCACGTCCTGTTTCATCTCTTTTCCATTTTCAATCCATTCCTAACCCAACCAAATCCATCCCAAACCTCTCCAACACATATTTATATACCAAACCTATTTAATACAAGTTCTAGGACCTAAAATTTCATATTTTCACTTATTAAAATCAAATTTTAACTATTATTTCTACTAAAATTTTAAATCTCTACTTTTTCAATCTACCAAATTCAAACACACATCACTACACATATCCACATTTTTACCACAATTATTTATTATATATCTATATATATATATATATATATATATATATATAAAAGAAAATGCGGGGTGTTACACTTTTTTCCTTTTCTTTTTTTCTTTCTCTCTTTTCTATCTCTTTGTCTGGCTAAATGTTCCATGCTGCATAAGTGGAAGACTTTTGTTTTCCACTTTATATAGTTTTAAATATTTGGCCCACATCGCACCACACGTTCAATTTTAACGAGTCCAATTTTATTCTTAATCAATTAAATCTCGTTCGTGTTAATTTCAGTATGTTTTTATTAAACTATCTTAAATTATTTTTCAGGTCTTGCGAATAAAATCTGATTGCAATTATTTTAGTCACGCGACACCAGATCGCTTTGTAACACGTGATCTGTCTCAAAATTGTACAAATATTTATTGGGTAACTAGATTTCGCTAGATGAATCTACCAGTGAGGTCCATTTCATCATCTAAATTATATAAAAATTCATACTTTTAACTCGTGCTTTAACAATTAATTATTATTTTACCCATTTAATTAGGATTTTAATAAAAAAATATTCTCGGGTTTTACAATATATACACATTACACTTAGAATATAATGTTGTCATAAGAAGTATTTAAAGGCAAATGTGATAACATGTGTGTTAGGTACAAAGACATCTGCATCATCGACCATTCCACCTAAAACTCCATTGGGGATCGAACTTTAGGTGGATACCAACTTGAGTGTATTAACTCACATACCTTACATTGGCATTGTGAATGCTATTTACTGTTGGAATATGAGCATGAACAAATAAAGGCTTATGTTGGGATGGAAGTTGTAACTATGGCCTTACGGGAAAATTTAGTCTTAGTGGCGGACTCGATATAGCCTTTGTGGCAAATGTGAGATGGCCTCGGTGGCGAACTTGATATAGCCTTAGTGGCTATTGTGGTATAGCCATAGAAGCAAAATTATGAAGTGTCCTTGGTGGTATATATATTAATATTCTCATAAAATGTCTAACTAGAATGTAATTGTTATCAGAGTAATACCATTTCTTACATTTGTATTGTACTAGTAATGCACCACGTGCGTTACACATGAATAATTTTCATATACAAAATATTAATAAAAAATATTAGGTATATGTGTAACTACATGAAATATCATTTCAAGTTTATCAAAATTATATTTTTATGCTCGTATTATATTATAGAATTTGAAAATGTTGTTTGTTCCCAACGATTCATTATTTTAAGTATTAAAAAAAATAAAAATAATTTATTTGAAATTCATATGATTACATTTCAACTTATAATTCATTGAATAAAATAAAAAATAATTTTTAATATTTTACTATAATTAGTTAGGTTAATACGGATAAAATATAGGATTAATAACACTTTGGTTCTCTAAAATTTGCGCTTTTTGTCAGTTTAGACATCAGTATATAAATTTTGTCAATTTAGTCCCTAAAATATTTAATTCTTGTTCAAATGGTCCCTAACCAGATGGTCAGTTAAGTTTTTTGATTAAAATAACCACATGTTATTCCGTCAAATAGTATCACGTAATCACTTCTATGAAAAACTTAGCATATTGTCTATATATAGATCATTTAAAAATTAACTAAATACTTTAAAGAGTAAGTTGATAAAATTGATATAATGAAGACAAACTGACAAAACATGCATATTTTAGAGACTAAAAGTACTATTCACCTTAAAATATAATATATCACTCTATAATATATATTTTAAAAGAATATTAAAATTCTAAAATTCAAGTTTTACTTAAAATATAATATATATATATAAACCCTTAATAAAATATGAAAAGTTTACTGTAATTGAAGAATTATGTTGATTTAATATAAATTATTAAAAAAAATTACGTAAAAGATTATTTTTTATCTTAAAATTAAATGGTTGAAATTTTGGATGAAAAAAATACACATATGTATAGATATTGTTATCTTTATATTTAAAATGAGTAATATTAATTGATAAAGTTTTTGTTTTAAAAAACTGAATGTTTTATTAAAAATTATAGTGATGCATATATGTTTTAAAGGTAACATAGTCAATTAAAAAGTTTCATAGATACTAATATTTATATGTAGTAAATAAAGAAGTAAAAGAGATAGTTAGGGGTAATTTGGAGATTTAAACATGTAAGTATATGATGACAATTTAAATATTCAAATATTGAAGGATAGTGTGGTATTTAAAATATTTTATAAGAATAAAATAGTGAATTAAAAAAATTTCATGTTAAGACAAAAGTTTCATTCTTTATTAATAGTATAGATGGAAAAAAATACATGTATATAGTCATAATGTTATCTATATATTTGAAAAAAATATGATTTATTGATGAAGTTTTTGAACACTTTATTGAAAACTATAATGATGCATATATATTTTTAAGAGTAATGTAGCCAATTAATTTTTTTTTATAGATATTGATATTTATACAAAGATAACAGAGTAGTAAAAGAAATGTCACCAATGACCATTTAGTCAAATGATATTCCTTGTCTTGGAAAGATTTTGCTTTCTTGAAGTCAAGAGTTCAAGTCCCCCTCCTCATTCCCCTTTCTTCTTCCCTCCCCCCAAAAAAAGTAAAAGAAATGTTAGAGGGTAAATTGGTAATTTAAATACATAAGGACGTGATTGTAATTTAGATATTTAACTATGGAAAGATAATGTGATAATTAAATTTTTTTATAAGGGTAAAATAAAAAATTAAAAGTTTTTCACTTAATACTCACTGAATTTTCTTATGCTCATTCTTTGTAGCTCTTCTTGTTCCTCAGGTACCCTATGCTCGGAAGGAGTCCACCACTGAGTCTAGGTGGTTAAGGGGGAGTTAATGTTGGAGTTTCCTTTTTCTTTTTCAACGATCGAACAACGATGGTTTTGTAAATATATATGACATTCGAAATATTTTGTGGTTTGTAAAGTATAAAGTTTGGCAATAAGCGTGACTCTTCTAAGTATGCCAAACGACTCTAACCTTATGTTGGTTGTACAATCTGGTATTTTGAATGTAAATGGGTGAGTTTATTTAAAATTTTTGGGTCTCTGTTTGAACTATCTTTTTGAATTAGTAGAGAATGTGGACTCAATTATACTAGGGTTGGGGTGTTACAATAATCATTACCTTTAAAGATAAATTTCCCCCCTCAGAGAATAAAGCTCAGTGCAACGGGACAGTGACAACTACTCTCCAGGATACAAGAATCACTTCTAACAAATGTGCACTCGTAATATGAACGAGGCAGGAAGAACATTGACTTAATTAGCCCAATGGCTAAAGATGTCAAAAAAATGCTAATGAAGAAATGATTTTGTGGGTTACGTGTGTAAGACAACAATAGAAGAAAGCTTCAGAATTTTGGCCAAAGGAAAGCTTCCCATCTTTGCCTTAGAAAGCTAAGGCTTCTGCACGTAGACCAATAAGAGGAAGAATTTGCTTCTCGTGTGTCTGTGCATTTGTCCCAACAAAGGTATTATATAGTGCTGCTCAAGGTGAACAAAAACGACAGTAATTTTTTTGTCCCAAGTGATAAGAGGCAATTAAGGACAACGGCTAGTTAAGGGAGTAATTGAGGTATACTGGCTAATCCACACAGAGACAATCAAACGTTGATTTACCCATGTGATAAACAATGGTCCAAGGTAATTAAAGAAATACTCATGTGATAAAATATTATTTCAAGGCTGTAAAATATGGGCATCAAATTCGGTCCATATTGTACAACATATTCATCGGTTAAAATTCAATATTGACATAAGCAACAGAGTAGGAATGCCGAAAATACTTCTGACATTCTCCTAATCTTCATTTGCACTCACCATCGTCTTGTTTTAACATTTAAAATGCATTCACATCAACATGTTCTTTAAAAGGCTAAATTTGAACAAATAAGCAAGATCAGGATGTACAAAAATTTCATCAGCCCAAATGGTTTATCCAAGTTCATGCAGGCATACCTACGAAATTATGCTAAACTCCACAAAAGTTGTTTAGGGATTAAATAAACTGGAACTCCCATTATATTTAGTCTCTCTATTGCTCAGGGCTTCCCACACAGAAAACCAAATGATCGTTAGTTGTATCATTGAAGAGTCTCCCAGGAGAAACATGATATTTATCGGGCTCCTCTTCATCAAACACGACCCAAACCTTGCTTATTTTGGTTTCCAGTGTCCAAGAGAACAGAGTAGATGATAAGCTATTCTCACCCCTCTGTTGGTCGTTTTCAACTTCTTCACTCTTCATCGTTGTCTTCATCTCAGTTGACTTTGTAAGACAATTCAATGGTGCACAGTTAACGAATTGATTCAGTGCCAAAACATGATCCACTGTTATTATTTGCACCAATGGGTACTCCAAATGCTTATTCCCAATTACCCTTTTGCAGTTTTCATAAAAATTAACGAGCTCTTGACTCTGCTTAGTAGCCTTCTTGAGTATATCACAGGCCAAAGCTTTCTCCGACCTTTCCAAGTCAAAGAAAATATTAACAACAGCAGCAATCTCTTCCCAAAATGTCATGTACACCTGGAAGCTTTCTTTCAAAGTGTTGCTCAAAGCTGTGTATGCCAAGCTATCAAATGGAAAAACAACGGAAGGTGAAAAGTCCAAGATCTTCTCAAGAAACACTTGGCATTTTGTTAATCTACGGAGAATCATGTCCATCGGCTTCCTCTCGAAGACGTGAAACTCCAAGCCTTGGGAGATTGAGGCTTCGAGTTTTCCAGCTTGGGTAATGAACCAGTTCATTCTTTCTTCAAGATAAGCCGCATAGTGGTGAAGAAGAGATATCAAGTTGTCGGAATTTCTCGGAAACCGATCAGTTTTTAACCGGAGAAGGCCAGAAGCATGAGAGCTCCGAAGCTGCTGTTCGAAAGAACGATTGCCTGCGCGTAGGAGGCGATGAGTCAGCACCAGAGTTTTGAGGGCAACCACGCGATCTCTCGTCTTTCCAAGACGATGAGAAAGCCGATGGGCGAGGAATTGGATACACCCTGGATGGTTGGAAACGAGGAAGAGAATTTCATGCATGTATTTGTCGTCGACGGCAACATTATCGTGGCTGGTCGCTCGCACTATCGCAATTTCTATGTTGGCGAAGCTGTGATGATTGTATATCAGAGCTTTGCCGATGGATGCATGATCTTTCATTGAGCCAAAAGCTTGCCGGAGCTTGGTTTGCACGTTCATACCGGTTCTTTGTTTTTGCTTGATGGACCAGCAAGCAAATAATCTAAAGGAGGCACTGTCAAGTTGAGGCAGGGGACAAGTTATATAAGAGAGAGAGAGAGGCAATGAGGAGGAATCCAATCCAGATTTTAAAATCTTTGAAAGTGCCTTTATCTCTCCAACATCAAAAAAGACAATGTGCGCCAGAATGTTATCCAGTAAAGTTAATTATATCCAGCGGTCTTTAAGATCTAGTACTACAACAGCTAAAGATAGTGATCGTGCTTTCAGGTAACATGTAAGAAATATCGAACAGAAAATCTCATAAATAACTTGAGTAGATGGTAATAAAAAATTAGTATTTTGATTAAGAATTAACCTCATCTTATTAAAATCGATGAGGAAAGTTTGTCTGATTAGCTGAAAGTAATTTAGGTTCTATGAGTTTTTATCCCAAAAGAATCACAAGGTAGTGTTATTGTATTATTCATGCCCTATGAACAAGAAATAGGGGTATAACTGTGAAAAAAATCATTGTCTAGATAAGCCTTTTGCAAGAGCAGGCGGTACAAAAGCTAACATTATTACGGGTCTCTACACAAGTATTTGTATGCGTGAGAGAGAGAGAGAAAGAGAGATACATAGGTGAGAAGACATCATTTAGTATAGTTCATAAAAAAATTAATTATAGGTAATTAAGGAATTATAGATGGAGAAAAAATAGGTATAGTGTAAGTATTTTGTACTAGAATACCAAACTATTTTTATTCTCTTTTATTATAGCCAAACAATTTTTTACTAAGATTTGCATCACTATCAGAGGTAATAATTCCAATGGAAATATCACAAGAAGAAGTAATAATTCAAGAGGAGATATTATTGACACTGATAACTTCCACATTTACGAAAGCCTTGGATTCTGTTCCAATCAAATTGACTTCAATTTACATGTCTTCTTTTAATGAGTTAACTGATTGGTACTGATTAATAAGACAAGAAAAGGAATACACAAAGTATGCAACCAAGGCCGTGTAACTTTTGAATTTGGAATTTTTATCGATAAAAAATAAAAATTCAATTTGGATATAAATGAATAAAGTACAATTTCTCGACAGTCAACGATAACAAAAGTGTTTTATGGTGGGAAGAAAAAGGAACATTATTCTCCTGGAATAGGATTCTCCTACATCAAACTCACTTCCCATTTGTAACCTCACAAACTACAATCCATGGTTGACTTTTGTAATGTTTTCATTTTCTTATTCTAAATGGGTGCTTCTTCATCATTCAACCTTCTTTCTGCTTTTATGTTTGTTGGTGTCCAAGCTCCACTAAAATTGATATAGCATAATCGTGTGACATTCTGTATTTGCAACTGCCTGAGTTGGTTGTCCCAATGCGTAGTACAGTTGATTCCCACTGGAAATTTTTTTTATATATAGCTGGTACTTAAATATTTTGCATGAGAACTATTTTAAATATTATGATCAAAAAAACTATTTTAAATATGAAAATATTGTATAATAGAGTCTTGAGCTTTTTTTTTGGAAATCCGCAATCTAAGTAAGCATTGACAGATTAGATAGTTGCTGATTAATCAACTCTATATCATATATGGCAAACCATCGCATGTGCTTCTCTTCACATTTTATGTACCAAGAATGAATAACAATTAAATAAAAAAACAAAAAAAGAAAAAGAAAAAGCAGACATGGGTTGGTTGGACTTCCTAACAAAATTTAATAAAATACATTATTTATAATAAAATTGATAATAGAACCTTCTTGATAAATGGTGTAGAGCATGAAGCAATAGTATACGAAGAAGCTTTTGTTGACAGGTTTGTTTACAATTCAATTCGCAAATTCTGGCAACAGCTCACCCGTGATTCTTTATCATCAAATCTTCACTACTATAGTCACTCTTGAATGTTACGCATTTTTCACTAAAACGCACAGACCATATTCCACTAAAAAAAAGAAGAAGGTAAATTAGACTATGCACAAGAAATACACACAATATGCATAGAAAGTGAAACAAACTTTGTATAGGAAACAACATTGAATATGAAATAGACAAATTTCAAAAAAATGGAAGTTCTATTGAATTAATGATTAATTTATAGCACAATTTAAGTGTAAAGATGAAACTTCAACAAATCCAAAAGTTATAAATTGATAGGGTATGTATGAGGGGATGATCAAAAGTTATGAAAGTATTACTGCATGTGAACAGTCTGCATCCAATCCATGATCAGCCTTTATCATGAGAATTGAATTGCCTTTACCTTTTCATTAAGGGGTTTTTTAGTGTATTGACATTTAGAAGTAGTGTAGATGTATATACACTCATACAATATAATGTCTTCTAATGATACAAAGAGAAAACATGCAATTCACACCCCTATCTAGTTAGCATGGCTATACAAAGCTTAGCTGACCTAATCAAAACTTGGCTAACCTGACCTACAAGGATCTAGGTTAGTCAAGACACAAAGTAGCTCAATAATCACTGAAGCAACTAAGCAATCATTGGAAGAGGGTTAGAAGATGAATGACACCACTAAACCATTCATACAATGAGAGCAACTAATAACATCCATAAATAATTTGAAATCTAAGGCACATGCCCTCAACATATCTTCAACAATTTGAATCACTTTCTCGGATTGTCCATCCATTTGAGGATGAAAGCCAGTGCTAAAATTCAAATTCGTTCCCAAAGATTTTTGTAAGATTTTCCAAAATCGAGTGATTAACCTTAATTAATATATAAATTAGAACAGTTAATAAAGTCAAATTAGTATGATAAAATAACTAAAAACTATTAATTAGAGTCAATTAGGGTTTTATGTTTAAAAGTTTCAGGTTTAATGCAGAATTACTACACAATGCAAGGAACAAAGTAGGAAAACTTAAAGAACAAAGGCCAAAGTGTAATTTCAACACAAGAGGAGTCAGCATACAAAGCAAGTGGGAAATTCCAGCAAGGCCTCACTGTCTAGATGGTGAAGGTACCGTCCGGATGGTCCCCTTTAGCGGCTCATCATCATCTTTCCACCTCATGTTCTCCTGATTACTATATATATGCATGCCTTGATGCATTTGGAAGGAGGTCGGAACCAAGAGAACTCTAGAGAGAAAGCCAAGAGAGAAAAGAGAAAGAGAAAAAGAGAAGTTACAAAACAATCCGGTCCGTGATGCACTTCAGTCCAAACTTTGTACTTATACATACCTGTTGTATCTTTCTATTCAGATAGTTGAACTACCATCACCTTTTTGTCATAACTGATAATAAAGGTGATTTTATTTCAGTTGTTCCTTGTGAAAAATATTTTAGATTTTGTATTTTAATTCAAGTTATAATGAAAACTGTCTGCACTCCTTGCTTGTCTGTAGCAATGGGGCGTGAGTAGTTTCGTATATACTCCAGTGAGAGGTAAACATATGTATAATACTAGCTAAATGTTGGAAATGTTGATGTTTTATATATTTATATATCTATGTATTATATGCTTCATGCATGACACAATGATGTACGTACTTTCGGTGCTCTGCCTAAAAGTATGTCATTAGTGTATCATCAACCTGCTGGTAAAACAACCACGACATTCCTATCAGTATGATCTGTCTTCCACCAGAAAGCTGAAGATGTTAACTGATGCATGATACAAAATTGAAATGATCCTTATGAATGACTTGTCCTTCTGGGTTATTAGGGTTTCACTTATATATATATATAACTATCAGATGAATGACCTATGTGATCCTTATAAATGACTTGTCCTTCTAGATTACTCAGATCATTTAACTAGTATAAAAGATAATATTTCTAGTCTAACAACCACAGCATTCCTGTCGGTATGACTTATCCTCCACCGGAACGCTGATGATGTTTAACTGGTATATATATATATATAGAGAGAGAGAGAGTAAAATGAATAATTCAAGTATTCCTCATGAATAACTTGTTCTTCTGGTTTGCTTGGATTAGTCAATTGACATATCTATAACCAGCTAACCTAAGAAGTTACTGTGTTATGACTACTACCACCAGTTAACCTAAGAAGTGGTTGTGTTATGGTTTATTATGTTTGCACCTACTATTATGAAGACAAATGACTAATTCAAGTATTTCTCATGAATGACTTGTCCTTCCGGTTTGTTTGGATTAATCAGTTGTCATGGATACCACCAGCTAACCTAAGAAGTTGTTGTGTGATGGTTTATATACCTCAGACCTACCAATTAACTTGCCAGTAACATGGAAGTTAATTGCTGTAAGGTAGCATTTCCAGTATTTAACCAATATAATACATATGAGATCCTTGAACTAAAGGATACTTTTTATTATTGTCTTACTCTATCTGCACATAAACGTTTACTTAGACTAGTTATCAATCTATGCTCACATCACAAGCTATCACATGTTGCCCTATTCAAATTAGCAACTTAACTATTTTATTTCATTTTCAAATTATTAAAACTCTTCGTGGGATCGATACTTGGACTTAAAACAGAGAAAACTACAATTCGACCACTTATACTTGGGTCTATAATATTAATCCGATCACTAAAAAGTGTGAATCAAGTTTTTGGCACCGTTGCCGGGTAGTTACGGTAATTTGAAATTAAATAAAATACAAAATTTATTTATTTGTATTATGTGTATATAAAGTGTGTTTTCTTTTTAAATAGTTTATACTTGTTCATTCATTCGTAGGATCTATAAATCGGTCATCTCCTTCATCTTCACCATCTTCATCTACACCAGAATCATTTGAATTAAGTTTGGCTAGAAATGTACCTAGGGAAGAACAACCTAGAGAATAAGAAGTAATTTAAAACATTCGACCATTAAGAGAATATCTACACCCTACACAAACTAATGTCCCGTCATATTTTAATTTTCCAATAGATGCTCCAAATCTTAATATTAAGCCAGGAACAATACAATTATTACCACAGTTCCATGGTCTAGAAACTGAAAACCCTTATGTTTATATGAAAGAATTTGAAGAAGGCTGTGGAACATTGCAAGATAATTCCGAAATGGTTAGACTAAAACTATTTCCTTTTTCTTTAAAAGATAAGACAAAACAATGGCTTAGTTCTTTAAGAGCCAATTCAATCACAAACTAGCAAGCTTTACAAGTTGAGTTCTTTAAAAAGTTTTTTCCGGTACATCGTACAAATACATTAAGACTTCAAATAATGAATTTTTCTATAAAAGAAGGTGAAACTTTTTATCACTGTTGGGAAAGATTTAAAGATCTTCTCCAAGCTTGTTCACATCATGCATTTGAAAACTGGACCTTAGTTGATTTTTTATATGATGCTCTTCCACCTACAATGCAACAATTTGTTGAAATGATGGCGTAGGGGAATTTATGAGTAAAAATCCTGAAGAAGCATTTCAATTTTTTGATACTATTTCTGAGAATTCCTAGATGTGGGACTCAACTTCTTCAAACATAATAGAAACTAAGCCATCTACATTCGACAGAGGAAAATATGTGTTAAAAAAAGATGATGATTTAAGAGCGAAAATGACAAGTTTATCTAAAAAACTACAAGATTTAGAGATGAAAAAAATAAAACAAGTATTTGTCATTTCAACTACTGATCAAATATGTGAAATTTGTGTGTTGTCAGGACATTCTGCAGCAGAGTGTTCAACTATACCTGCATTTAAAGAAATGTTCAGTGAACAATCTAATGATGTTCCAACTTATAATAATAAACCTTATTTGAATCCATATTCTGAAACTTACAACTCAGGATGGAGAAATCATCCAAATTTTAGTTGGAGAAATACACAACCTACAAATCGAACCCAAGGTCCACCACAACCACAAAATCAACAAAATTATCAACTATATCAACCCCCATAAAGAACTCTAGAAGGTACTATGAATCAATTTATGCAAAGTCAAATGAATTTTAACACTCAAACAACTTAAGCATTTAATGATTTTAAAACTCAAACTTTTCAGAGTATTGAAGATATTAAGAGTCATCTAGCTAAGTTGACACAGTCTCTCAGTATGCCAGAAAAGGACAAGTTTCCATCTCAACCTAAACCTCCACAAAGTCAGAGTCAAGCTAATGTTGTGTCTTTTGAAGTTTCTCCAAGTCAAGTACAAGCGATCACAACACTAAGAAGTGGAAAAGTCATTGGCAAAACCAATAAACCTAAAATTTCAAAGGAAATGTGTTAGTCAATTCTTGTAAATGAATCACTTGAATCTGAACCTTTAGTCAAAAAGCAATCAGAAATATAAGATCCTCCATGTCCTATTTCTTTACCTTTTCCTCAAAGGATCAAGAAACTTTCATCTGAAAAAGATCAATCTAAAATTCTTGAGTTATTCAAATAAGTCAAAAATAATATTCCTTTGTTGGATGCAATAAAACGAGTTCCAGCTTAGGCTAAGTTTTTAAAAGATCTTTGCACAATAAAGAGAAAACAAATGTACCAAAGAAAATATTCCTAACTGAACAAGTTAATACTATAATATAACATGATACTCTTCTTAAGTACAAAGATCCGGGTAGTCCTACAGTCTCGTGCATCATTGAAAATTTTCAAATCAAAGAATATCTGCAAGATCTTGGATCCAGTCGTAATTTAATGTCATATTCAGTCTATACACAATTAGGATTAAGTGAACTAAAACCTTCCAATATCATATTACAATTAGCAGATCGTTCAATAAAAATTCCAAGAGGAATTGTGGAAGATGTTGTTGTCCAAGTTGATCAATTCTATTTTCCAGCAGATTTTATTGTTATAGACACAGAACCAATTTGCCATAGATGTGCATCCACATCTCTAATTTTAGGTCGATCATTCCTAGCTACATCAAATGCGTTGATTAATTGTAGAAATGGAGTTATGAAAATTTCATTTGGAAATATGACCCTGGAATTAAATATTTTTAACAATGCAAAACAACCTAGAGAGGAAGAAGAAATTTGTGAGGTAGATGAAATTGATGAGATTGTAGAGGAAAAAATTAACACCTTTTATTCTGACCCTCTACAAGTCTGTTTGATTAATTTTGTTGTTGATAGTGGAGATCCTGATGTGCAATTTTATGCTGATTTGTTAAACCTTTCGCAAGAAGTATCAAGGAATGTAAGAAACTATCCTTGGGAACTTAAACCTAATTGATCTATCCCCTATGCACTTCTTGTATATAGTAGTTATAATTTATCTTTAGTGTTTTCATTTATTTTGTATAGATTCTTTGTTTTTTTTACAAATTAGGTTTTGTACTATGGATATATCTTAATTCCACACTTGATTAGCATGTCTTTATTTTCAATATTTTATATATTTAAAATAATATTTAAATTAAGTTGGAGAGGTATGAGTGTGAATTTACTTTGTGTGTTTAAAATAGTAATTTTAATTTAACAATTTAGTTCGTCTTTGTAACTGGCAGAGATTAAAGAGCCACATAGTGAGTCAATTTTTAATAATTTTTTGAGTCATTTTCTTTTCTTAAAAAAAATATTTTGAAAAATGGACGAAAAATTATTTTAGTTAAGTTTAATTCTACTGCATCATCTTTCAAAAGATATACATGCATTGATCATGCAAAAAGTTAGAAGAGTTAGAAACTTAGAAATTTTTGAAAGTCAATCAAGACTCCTATGCGAAAAAAGTACATTTGCAAAAAATCGACGAGCGGATCGTCTCGATGGTTCTATAAGATGTGGTTGTTTACAACATTTAAGACAATATAATTAGTGTGTAAAACTAATTTCAGGTCGAGCATTAGATCATCTCCGGTGGATTAGGTACGGGGAAAGTAAGGACTACCCTGAGACGCTATCTTATTCCACCCCAATGTTAACAAGATACGTACGAAATGAAGTTAGCCGTCTCGCTGGTAATATTGATCCAAATAGTTCCGACTCTGAATCAGTGTGATCATGATTTTTGGAAGAATTGTACATACTTGTAAATATTTATAAATATTTGTAAATAAATGTAAATAACTATATATTAATTAGGAGACTCAATAAATATGAAATAACAAATAAAACAAATTAAAACCCACCAATTTTTGTGACAAGAAAAAAAAAGTGGTTAGCAAAGTTTTGTAGCATATAAAATTATTTAATTTTGTGTATTGAAGGAATTTCAAGGAATAAAATACAACACACCAAAATAACAAAATGCAGTGAAAAGAAGCAAAACCGAACTATTGGACCGTCCAAACGGTGTGCCAACCGTTCGGACGGTGGGACCTTATTATAAAAAATATTTCTCCATGCAACCGATCAGTTGCACTCCATCAACTCATAATTTCAAACATAGCCGAAATTCTCAAGGAAAAACTTCCACAAATCTGTAATTTTTAGCCATTTTTTGTCATATTTGTTTCGATTATTCTCTTGCCTATCATATTTTGAAGGTAACTATCGATTGGAATCAAATAAAATGGAGCAATTGTGAAGAAATCAAGAAAAAATGGATTCCAGACGAAGAACGAGAGGATCATCAAGTCGGGCATAGAGAAATCAACCCGAGCAACCCCAAGCACCTCCACAACAACCATGAGCGGGAAATATCTTCAATGAGGTGATGTTTGAAAATTTTGAGCAACAAGCTTGGTATGATGAAAATTTTCTAACTACAACTATTATTTAAGAAGACCAGTCATTTACGAAGATTTTGAGAACATAGGAGTACGCCAAATTCTTAATGCAAGAGGATGGTTACAATATGTTAGATTGTCTGTTATTGCTTATGATTGTCTAGTTAGAGAATTCTATAGTAATGCTGAGATTATTGGGGAAAGACAATTGCAGGTATTTGTGCTCGGTATTATTTTTCAAGTTACACTAGCTACTATAGCCGAATTTTTTCAACCCATGCAAAGACCTGGAAATCCGCAATATCCGTACACTGATTAACCTAATTTAGATACCATAGGGAGAGAGGTGATGGGTAATCCAGAATTTGGTTATGGTAGACTGAATAAATATATCAAGCAAGGAGACTTGACTGATAAATATCGTATTTTGAACTTAATCACAGTACACAATTTATTACCCCGTGCCCAAAATAATCAAATCTACACTGAGCAAACTTATTTTTTATATGTATTCAGAATGGTGCATACCATCGATCTGCCAATTTTAATTCTGAATCAAATGGTACTTGCTGTGGATAGAAGGAAATTTTCACTCCCCTATGCTATGCTAGTTTCTCGGCTTTGCAGGAACAAAGGTGTGATCATCAATCCAACATGGAAGACTGTAGACCATTTTGGCCTATTAGACAAAACTTCATTGAGAAAAATTCATAGAGGACAACAAGAAGAACAACCAGAGGTACCCCCTCCAGCATAAGAGGAGCCATTCCAAGGCCCTGAAGAATTCACTCCACTAGAACAACAATAGCCACAAGAGGATCAACCATACATACCGGTGGATGACAAAATTGACAGATAGATTCTGCTAGGATTAGAGACCACTGTCACCCAACAGTATCACATCTATCAACAAATGTATGGAGGATTATGAACAAAACCAAGCTGAAATCTTGAGGCTACTGAGAGAACGTTTTGGAGGAGACCCATCTACTTCCTAGAAAAAAATGAAGATTCTATTGAAAAACTCTACTATCTTTCACTCAACTTTTTAATTATGCACTTTTACTTATGCACTTGAACTTTAATTTGTGTTTTGCACTTGTTTGCGTTAGACTTATTGTCTTGAATTTATGTGTGTTTTGAAGTAATGTGTGTTTAAGTTTATTTTTGTTAAAGTTAGAACCTATATTGTTAAAGTTAGGAAGACTAGTTCATATGATTCACAGTAAAATTAGGTTAATATTCCTATGTTTTGTGAAAACATTCTTAATTGGATCACGCAGGATTTTCATATTTTAGTTTTGTATTATCTTAATACAATTAGATTTCTTTATTGTTAAAAATCTTGTGAAAATATTACACTCTTTGCATATATAGTAGAGATGCAAAACCTATTGCAGATTTTGAACCAATCTTTCTTGGAGAGATACTTTACATCTACTTAAATACAAATCTTCGATTCAGCGGTAAACTTTCTTTGAATAATCTCATGAACTTTGTTTTGATTAGCACTTATTAAATTTTATTATTAGCATTATCCTTAACTTTCATGCAGAAATTATACATATATATGATTTTTGAAAAATGATCCTAGGCCATGTTTGACTAAATCTTGAGTCTTGACCATTTCTTTTACAAAATTATATCCTTAGTCAGCCATGATTAAGCCTGGAAATAAATTCTTTTCTTAAAACTCAAAAAATACACGAGACAAATAAAAAGATATTAACTTACATTTGCTTTCTAATTTTCTTGCACCCTCGTCTAAATCAGTGGGATACGAAAAAACAAAAAAGCAAAAGAAAGAGACAAGGAAAAAAAATGGGTGATTTGCACTTTTTCGTGATCTAATTTATATTATATTATAAACCCAAGTATAACTGGTCGAATTGTATTTTTCTCAATTTAAGTCCAAGTATCGATCCCACATAGAGTTTTAGTATTTAGAATTTAAAATAAAATAATAAAAAAACTGTAAAGTTATTGTTTAAAGTGGTGTACATGTTATAGCTTGTGATGTGAACTTAGATTAACAACTAGTTTAACTAAATGAAGTATGCAGGTAAGCGTATGACAAGAATATAAAAGATACCCTTCAGTTTAGGGATTTCATATGCTTTATATTAGTTGAACACTGGAAATGCTACCTTACAACAATTAACTCCCATTTTACTGGAAAGTCAATCAGGTTTGATGTATATAAACCATCACACGACAACTTCTTAGGTTAGCTAGTGGTATCCATGACAATTGATTAATTCAAGCAAACCAGAAGGACAAGTCATTCATGAGGATCACTTGAATTATTCATTTGTCTCCATAATAGTAGGTGCATACATAATAAACTATAATACAACAACTTCTTAGGTCAACTGGTGGTATTAGTCATAACACAGCAACTTCTTAGATTACCTGGTTATAGATGTATCAAGTGATTAATCCAAGTAAACCAGAAGGACAAGCCATTCATGAGGAATACTTGAATTATTCATTTGATTTCATCTGTGATATGTATATACCAGTTAAACATCCTCAGCGTTTCGGTGGAGGATAAACCATACCGATAGGAATGCCACCGTTGTTCGATTGAGAATATTATCATTTATACCAGTTAAACGATCTTAGTAATCCAGAAGGACAAGCCATTCATGAGGATCACTAAGGTCATTAATCTGATAGTTACAGCATGCTACATTAGAACATCTTTAGCGTTCTGGTGGAGGATAAACCATATCGATAGAAATATCGTAGATATTCATCTGCCAATATTATTATATATGAACAACCTTAATAATCCAGAAGGACAAGTCATTCATGAGGATAATTTAGGTTTAGTACCATGCAACAGTTAAACATCCTTAGCATTCCGGTGGAGGACTAGCCATACCGATAGGAATGCCATGGTTGTTTTATTGGCAGGTTGATGATGCACTGATGACATAATTCCAGGCACAGCACCGAAAGTACGTACATCACTGTATCATGCATGAAGCTTATAATACATAAATAGATAAATATATAAATAAAATATTAGCACTTCCAGAATTTGACCAATAATACACATATGTTCACCCTTCACTGAAGGGTATAAGTGAACTACTCACTCTCCATTGCTACAAACAAGGATGAAGTGTGAGCGATTTTCATTACAATTGAAATTGCAATATAAACTCTAAAACTTCTTTCACATGGAACAACTAAAACACAACCACCTTTATTATCAATTAAGACAAAAAGGTGGTGGTAGTTCAATTATCCGAATAGAAAGATACAACAAAAATGTAGAAATACAGAGTATTGGTGTAGGATAGACCGACTTTGTATTTGAATCTCTCTTTCTTTCTTTCTTTCTTTTTCTCTCTTTTTCTTCCCTTGGATTTCTCCCTTTTGATCTCTAGGATGGCCGACCTTCTTTGAAATGGTGGAGAACACCCCCATTTATAGGCAAAGGCAAAGCATGAGGTGGAAAGGTAAGCCTTTAGGTGGAAATGTAAGACTGTGACACCTAGTGACCATCCGGATGGTATTGTCTTGCTGGATGTGGAGGATAAGCTTCAACTGCCACCTAATGACCATCCGGACCCTAGGATCACCATTCGAATGGTGATGCCTTGCAAGATATTCCAAGTGTCTTGTTCTTAAGCTTCAAGGTGCCTTGCAGTTGATCCATGTGTTGCGTGCTGGATGGTCCATGTGTCTATATTACACTTTGCTCCTTTGTTGTTTCAAGCTTTGCAAAATTGCCTCATATTCTTTGGTATTTCTACATTTGACCCTGAAATTTAAACATAAAGTATTTAAAACTTTAATTTTGTACACACATTATAATTAAGTCTAATTTGATAACTTTTAGTTGTTTTATCTTACAAAGTTGATTACTTGATCATTACAGTTTACACACTAATTAGTGTTAATCAATGGGAAGAGCCAAGAAAGTGAAAAAAAGAAAAATGAGCCAAGAAAGTGAAAAATGGGGAAAATAGAAAGAAACATGCAAAATCCTCGAAAAATGAGGTGTGTCAGAATACTAAAAGATAGCATTTGAAATCCAATAATGTCATTTCATAAACCTTAAACCCATGGCCACATTACAACCCTAATAAAGTCCTTTTTGATTCTAGAAATCATATATTTGTATTAGTTCTATCAATTCTAAAAAGGAAAATGTTAATAGTATATTTAATATAGTGTTAATATTCTTTCATGAGATTATGTCAAATTCAACTTTATTCAACTAATTGCTCTTTTGATTACTTACATGTGAAATTATTTGATTTGTTAACTATATTCCAAACACATGTAGTTTGTGATAATAGTCACTATAACAGGTGTTTTCGTTTTGCTGAGTGTATTTCAGGGAAGGATTGACATCAAAACTACCAGGAAAGAGGGTAATGTTTCTCAAGTGATTTTTGAAAATAAAGAAATTATTAAATACACACACAAGTTTTTTAAAAAATATATAGATAATATTACAACTAACATGTGTTACTCTTATAGTGATCAGAGAAGGAAATATCTTGACATGATAGATGAAATATTAATTTAATTTTAATTGTGAAAAATATGAATAATGAATTCCTAACTACTGAAGTTTGTAGGTAGTTTCACTGAAAACCTTCATGAGACAAAACTCGTCCACTGGGAAACACCTAGGGGTTTAAAGGCTTGTTGCATATGCTAAATGCAATCGTGCAAAATCTACAAAAATGATTTTATCTCTATTTGTATTATATTTTGTTAATATTTTTTTTAAAAAATTTACTAGGGACTAGTAAAGTTTTAAGTTGGGGAGTGTGACTAACCTTAATCAATATATAAATTAGAACAGTTAATAAATTCGAATTAGTGTGATAAAATAACTAAAAACTATTAATTAGAGTCAACTAGGGTTTGTGCGTAATTAGGGTTTTATGTATGTTATGTTTAAAAGTTTCAGGTTTAATGCATAATTACTAAACAATGCAAGGAACAAAGTAGGAAAACTTAAAAGAACAAAGGCCAAAGTGTAATTTCAATACAAGAGGAGTCAGCATACAAAGCAAGTGGAAAATTCCAGCAAGGCCTCACCGTCCAGATAGTGGAGGAACCGTCCGGGTGGCCCCCTTCGACAGCTCATCATCATTTTACCACCTCATGCTTTCCTGATTACTATATATTTGCATGCCTTGATGCATTTGGAAGGAGGCCAAAACCAAGAGAGCTCCAGAGACAAATCCAAGAGAGAAAAGAGAAAAGTGAAAAGAGAAAGAGAAAAAGAGAAGTTGAAAAACGATCTGGTCCGTGATGCACTTCAGTGTAAACTTTGTACTTCTACATTCCTGTTGTATCTTTCTATTCGGATAGTTGAACTGCCATCACCTTTTTGTTGTAACTGATAATAAAGATGATTTTGTTTCAGTTGTTCCTTGTGAAAGACATTTTAGATTTTGTATTTTAATTCTAGTTATAATGAAAACTGGCTGCACTTCTTGTTTGTCTATAGCAATGGGGCGTGAATAGTTCCGTATCTCCTCCAGTGAGAGGTAAACATATGTATAGTACTGGCTAAATGCTGGAAATGTTGATGTTTTATATATTTATATATCTATGTATTATATGCTCATGCATGATACAGTGATGTACGTATTTTCGGTGCTGTGCCTGGAAGCATGTCATCAGTGCATCATCAACCTGCTGGTAAAAAAACGATGGCATTCCTATCGATATGGCTTGTCCTCTGCCGAAACACTAAGGATGTTAACTGATGCATGGTACAAAATCTAAATGATCCTCATGAATGGCTTGTCCTTCTGGATTACTCAGATCGTTTAACTGGTATAAAGGATAATATTGCTAGTCTAACAACCACGACATTCTTATCGGTATGGCTTGTCCTCCATCGGAACACTGAGAATGTTCAATTGGTATATATATGTCATAGATAGAGTCAAATGAATAGTTCAAGTATTTCTCATGAATGACTTGTCCTTTTGGTTTGCTTGGATTTGTCAATTGACACATCTATAACCAGCTAACTTAAGAAGTTGTTGTGTCATAACTACTACCACTAGTTAACCTAAGAAGTGGCTGTGTTATGGTTTATTATGTATGCAACTACTATTGTGAAGACAAATGAATAATTCAAGTATTCCTCATGAATATTTATCCTTCTGGTTTGCTTGGATTAATCAGTTGTCATGGATACCACCAACTAACCTAAGAAGTTGTTGTGTGATGGTTTATATACTTCAGACCTACCAATTGACTTGCCAGTAACATGAAAGTTAATTGCTATAAGGTAGTATTTCCAGTATTTAACCAATATAACACATATGAGATCCTTGAACTGAAGGATACTTTTTATTATTGTCTTACTTTATCTCCACATAAACGTTTACTAAGACTAGTTATCAACTTAAGCTCACATCACAAGCTATCACATGTTGTCCTATTTGAATTAGCAATCGAACTATTTTATTTCATTTCTAATTTATTAAAACTCTTCGCGGGATCGATACTTGGACTTAAAATCGAGAAAATTACAATTCGACCACTTATACTTGGGTGTATAATATTAATCCGATCACTAAAAAGTGTGAATCATCGAGCCACAAACCTTATGTCACAATTCGACATAATAGATAGCAGTATATCATGAAGCTCCACTATCTCAAAGATATATGAATGACTCAAAGTCACCAATGTATTTGTTGTTTTCATGGGTAGGAAATGTGTCATCTTCTTAAGCCTATCCACAATCACCCAGATCATGTTGTGCCTTTTAATGGTTCGTGGTAAACCTAACACGAAGTCCATTGTGATATGATCTCACTTCCACTCAAAAATTGGTAAAGATTGTATTAACCCACTCGATGTATGGGGTTCAATCTTTACTTGCTGACAAACAACACAGTTAGCTATGAATTTATATGTCCCACTTCATCCCTTTTCACCAAAACTAGCACCTTATGTCCCGATACATCATGGTACTACTCGAGTTGATGGTAAGTCAAGATTGATGGCTCTCATTAAACATATCTACTCTAAGTTTCCACCAGTTCTCCTTTCCTCAACAGGCCTCGAACTTCCTCTAGAGATGGGTCCACCAATTCAGACGCTATAAATTTCTCCTGAAGAAAAGTTGAGCCACTAGACTAAATAAACAGGGTCTACCTCCTGTCTATCCACTAGTAGATCAAAATCTCTAAGACTTCTATTATCTTTGTAACGCCCCAAAATTCACTTTGGAAGTCATTACTATCTATAACCATTTATATCATGAGAGCAACTAATAAAATTCATAAATAAAAGAAACTTCATTCATCATCCATAATAACTAAAGTATTGATGATTGTAGACTATTACTTATTATGGATCTCTATTGCATCCATTTTAACTTGTTTTGTGGTGAAAATTTGAGGAAATGGTTTCAAATTAATAAATTAATGAAGATTTCTTTGAATGTAGCTAATGGGTTGGTAAGGGCATGCATAAAGTGCCCCATAAAGTGTTCAAGGTCATTGGGGGGGGGGAGGGTCCTCTTGACAGATGGCTCAGGAGCTGAAGGAACCAAGGAGATCTCATGACAAGGCAAAACTTACCAGTAAAATCCGTGTAAGTCCTATTGGTAGAATCCATGCAAAACCTACCGGTAGAACACTTAAGATCAACAAGTAGAAAAGCCCATTGGAAAACATCTACCTTTGCCCCTGCAAAAACCTACCAGTAGGAAAGCTTATTGGGCAGAACCTACAGGTAGGTTACCCACGACCTATTGGTAGAACATGCCCAAAAAGCGCAGAAACTTCTCCACACGACTCCACCAACCACAGGGCCCACTTTTTGTTGTCTAAACCTTGCCCTGATATTTTTAACATCCCATGATGATCTCCTAACCCCAAAAATTCAGATTTGAAGCATGAGGGAGTGGGGATAAAAGAGAGAGAGAGAGAGAGAGGGGTGGTTAGAAAAGCATGGGAAGGCCATGCTTTTGACTAGATTTGCTTGTTTTGGTGGACAACTGATTAGTAGTTAAAATTAGTATGTTGCTATGCATTTTTAAGACTAATTATACACTGATGGAGGTTAAATAATGACATTTCAGGTCCTAAAGTGAACAAGGGCTCAAAGGCAGCAAAATATCAAACTTAAAAGTAACACCAGCATCTTGGGGACAAAAGCAAGAACGTTCGAACGCCAACTCATGTTTGAATGTTCCCTTGAAATTATTTGAAGACCAAACTGTTGAAATACTGAGACATGGCGTGTTGCAATTAAAGAAGGAAAACATTGAGGTACTTGAGTACCACGTTCAAACGCCAATTAACTTTTGAACGTTCTGCTGAATTATTGAAGGCAGAATCAAAATCAACGTTCAAACACCAAACAACATTCGAACGTTGTTCTCAGACAAGCTGTAGAGTGGATGATTTTCTCTCTGAACATTGGACTTTAAAGGCCTTGTACTATTCCTCCACACTACCTTGCCCCCTCCTCTTGCCTATAAATACTCCCTTTGTGGGAGCTTCAAAAGGATAGTGGGATTGGCACTAGACCAACATTTCTTAGCTTGTTATATAATTAGCCTTAAACTTAGGCATTCAATTACTTGCAAAAAAGGAAGGAAGATCACCTTTTGGTTGCTGTGGAAACCCTCCAAAAGTGACTAGCTTTCTTCTACTTTCATTAATTGTCTTTTACTTCCATTGCTTGAGCTTCCTTCTTCCCTTAGTGGAGTGAAACTCTTTAAACTTTTCTGGAGCTTTACCAAAGCCGTGAAGGGTGGAATGTGATTCACTCATTCTTTATCGAAGATCAGCTCCTCACTTGTTGTGTTCTACCTTGCAATTCCTCTACTTGAAGGGATGAATATCGCTCACTTTTCTAGTTTTACCAAAGCCATGAAAAGTGAATAGTTTCTCATTCACTCTTTAGTAAGAGGTGATGAACATGTATAAATTATCTTAAAGTTATATTTGTGCATTTCATTTATGCTAAAATAAATTATATTTCACTTGTTTATTGAATAATTGACTGTATCTAGCAAAGCTAAGGTACTTTGTGTAACCCTAAAAGAGTTAAAACAGTCAAGATATGCGAAATTAGGGTTAGTTCGTAAATTAGGGTTAATGCGTTAATTGTCTTATTTTTCAATGTTTTGTGCGTAAACGATGCAAAGCTAAGGGGAGCCAATTGTGAAAGTCAAATGAGTAAGGGGGTCAAAGTGTAAATTCAACATCAAGCAAACAAGGAACACAAAATGCAAAAAATAGTGGAAACGCCACGGTGGCGTTGGCGTTCAGACAGTCAGCAAACCATGTCACCTCCTTTCTCTTCTCCTATTGGCTAGATGATGCAACAGGACACCGTATTGATCCATTATACTTCCAACCACCTCAAGCAACTCCCTAGCCTTCTATAAATAGCCATTGCCAGCTTCATTTCTAGTGTTCCATCATAAAAGAAAGCCAGAGAGAGTGGTGGGAAGTTAGGGGAGTTCAAAGCGTCACAAGTGAGTACAAAAACTCAGATACAGTCAGTGAGAGTGCGACAGAGTCAGAAATAGTGCGGCAAAGCTTTGCTAAACCACTTCCAGATAGCCTTCTAGCCTACTTTCCAATCGAAGCTTTTCTTTCTTCTACATTTCTATTATTCCTTTCTACTTAGAGGGTTGAACCTCTCCCACTTTGTGCCTTTAGTGGTATTAAGAGTTGTTGTGTTTCAACTATTCCTTGGGGGAAGGAGTGTCTGTGTTTTATTTTGTATTGTAATGGAACTACCTCGCACCTCTTGCTCGTCTATAGCAATGGCGCGTGAGTAGTCCGCTTCTACCCTTTAGTGAAGGTGAACATTTGTAAGATATTGTTTAAGTTATGGAAATGCCGATGTTATAACTATGATTTATTGTTATATATACCTCCCCTATTGATGGATAATTGCATTTATAATATGCTCATAGTTATGAACACCAGGCGGGCACCTAATGCTATATACCATACTATCTCCTTGTTATGTACTTCATGCATGATACAATAATGTACGTGATTGGGCTTTATGTAATAGTCGATTGATTGGTTATAGACGGGTTAAGTCTCGGCATAGCCAGTGCTTTTGATTCAACGAGTAAACTAAAATCTCGTCATCAATGAATCATCAACCTACTGGTTAGATAACTATGGTATTCCTTCTGAATGACTTGCCTTCTGGTTTACTAAAGTTGTTTAACTCTTCCATGGTATAGATATGCTAATTGAGTAATTCAAGTATTCCTCCTGAATGGCTTGCCTTCTGGTTTACTCAGATTATTTGATGGTGCATGAGAATATACCTGCCAGCTAATCTAATCAGTTGCTGGATACAGTTCAATAGACATCATACCTACCAGTTAACTTTTCAGTAAATTGGTGGTTAGTTGCTATAAGGTGGTATTTCCAGTACTTAATCAATATAATGTATATGGAATCCCAGAACTACAGGGTATCTATTATTGCATTTCCTCATTTTTAATTTAGGTGTTCTAAGGTCGCACCACAAGCTATTTCTTTACATTTTATAACTATAACAACTTCACTATTCCTATTTCAATTTCCAAGATTAGCTCCCTATGGGTTTGACCTTAGACTTAACTCGAGTATTATATTGCAATTTTGACCCCTTATACTTGGGTGTATACCGCTATTCAGATCGAATATGAGTCATGCCCTAACATTCCATTCATGAGATTATACGAATGTCGTTTCTATTGTTATACATCCACATCATATTTTAGATTATATGTGAGCATTTTAGTTTGTGCACAAGATTCTATTTCACATATACACATGGAGAGCATGCTAGGATAATCATAGCATTATTCATTTTTGAGAAAAACCATTGGTGAGAATCACATCAAAGCTGAATTTGGATAGCTAAATGAATGAAGATTCGGTTGAGTAAATGCTTAAATTGCATGTTCATTTCACACACACACGTGAGTCTTGAAAGGAAATGCGTAGGTATATACTTTAGAGGAGCATTTAAAGCTATGATAAAACTCATGTGTGATTGGTTCGGGTGTTTGAAAAGTTGTGTCAGGCGAACCAGAGTCAGTAGGATAAGGGAATGTTGCTCAAATTTTAGATATGAGACAGGAAGAGGAATACCTTTTGTACTGTAGTTCGTACTTTACATATTGTGTGTTCATTTTGTTGAATTTAGAATTCCATGTCATGGTTTTGAAAGCGTCAAGGCTCAAATCGAATTGCAATTTTGTAAATGAATTTGGGCATAGTCATACATTGTGGGTCACTAGCATGGATCATGTTTTTGGGTAGTTGAGTTAGGACATAGGTCATTAGAATGCTTTTGAGTCGAATACACTAGGAATGGGAGTGAGGATGAGAACATAGGGAATTTTTGCAAAAAGAGTTGAAACCTACCAGTAGAAGATTGCAAGACCAACCGGTAGAAGTTTTCTAGAAGGGTTTTCTACTAGTAGAAGACTAATGATCTACTAGAATGTTTTGCCCAGAATCCAAAAAGAGAGGGTTTTCAAACCAAAAACCCTTCATCTCCCTCATACATTTCACTCTAAAAATGCTATATCCTCTCTCAACACCTTCCAAACATTCAAAGAAGCCCTGGGCATCACCAATCCATCAAAAGCTGTGATTTTCAATAGAAGTTTGGAATTTGGAACAACGGCTAGAATGGATAAGTATTCACCTCCATCCTTTGACATATTTGAGTTGTTTTGGGGTTGGTTATTGCCATTCTTCACCCAAGGTGAGTTTTTTGATTGTGATAGCCCGCAATAAGCAAACGGTCCCTTGCTCACCACCTCCTGTAGGAACTAGGTCCTATAAGAGGGTTGAGGAGGCATGCCCCAGTGGTGGGGAACAAACCAAGAAAAGTAAAAATGACCCTCGAACAGAGAGCATTAAGGGCAAGAATATGACATGCGAGCGGCAAGTGGACAGGCACACCCTCGGGCCACTCAACGACGTGGTCCTAGTGATTGAGGGTCATGGCATTAAATTTTGGTTCTAGCCAGTAGAGGGATATGTGCTTCCCATTTGTTGGGAATTTTATAAGAGAATGGGGGTGGTGGATGAGAATTTGTGCCTGTCAAAGACGAATGTGAGGGGGAAGGTGATTGAGGTCACCTCGACAGTTGTTGTCTAAATTTGGTATTGACACTTTACGTGCAAGTATACACGATCGACAAGTAATAAAGTGATAAGTAGAGTATCGTTTCCACGAAGAAATATTACTAATAATATCCAAGTACTAACTTTGTATCAATTCAATTTTATTTAAACAATTGGAATTGAACTATGGAGTGATTAAATTAAAACTAAATCTAAACTTAACAATTGAGGGTTGAATTTACTGGGTAAAAGAACTTAAGATTACAACTTCCCCTAATGCTTCATATAAATCTTTCTAACTCTCTTTCTAGTGAATTGATCAACATAAGTTGTTAACTAAGAACTCAAAGTTATTTATCAAACCTCTTCCGATAGTTAGATAAAATTAGCTCTCCCAATTAAATTACTATATTCCTATGCAAAATAAATTGGAATAGATTCATTAAGTTAAAACTCTCATAAAAGTTACACATGGCATATAGGTATATTTGTATCCTATACACAAACCCAGTAATTCAATCTTAAGAAGAATTAACCAGATGTATGTCATCATATTCAGATCTATCTCTAGAATTCATCTCCCAATTTCATCTAAGGAATCAAATTAATTGTTGGCCACACAATCATATATTAAGCACAAAATATGACAAATAACTCATGTATGATCAATAAGAACTAGAAACGAGAGTAGATTAATTTAACTAAACATATGTTCCGTTGCAATCTTAATAAAAATTTAGTTCATAATGTAATTGAAAGACATCATTCTAAAATTAAACAACATCTTAGAAAATCAAGAAATAAAAGTAAGAGAAAAGAATGAAAACTTAGGTGCAATCTTCAATCCTTCTCCAGCCTTCAAGACCAATCTTCTGTGTGTCGATTCCTTTGATTCTTGTCTTGAATTTTCTTCCAATTCCTTGGCTTTTCTCCAATGTTTTCAGCCCCCACAAGTCAGAATATTTGATCCCCATACAAACTCTAGCATATATGTAGTTTTAGAGTCCAATTTTGGGTAAAAAACAAGTCAAAACTCGCGTCACGGACTAACACAAGCGCCTAGGCACTTGAAAGGTGCTGGAAAAGTGTTGCATGGACAAAATGTTGGCACCTAGGTGCGCCCCCCTCTGCAGGCCTAAAATGCCCTTTGTTGTCCTCTTCCAAAAATTCACCCTTTTGGCTCCAAATTGACCTTGTTTCTTCCCAATTAATCTTGATTCCTTCCAAATGATCATCCCTACAAAATAACATCAAAACACACAAAAAAAATAAAAATGAACATAAAATAATTGAAAACTTGCAATTTCATTAAACTGAAAGTACTTAATTCATAGGTATAAAACTCACTCATCAAATACCCCCAAACTTGAATCCTTGCTTGTCCTCAAGCAAAATGCTAAAAACAAAAACTAAAAAATTAACCCTCACAACCAACTTCTCAAACAATGGATCAATATAAATCTGAACAATGGCCCCAGAAAGTTACTACAAATAATAATTAATAGGAAACTTCAAAACAATGCAAAGTCTATCAATTCAACATACTCCTTAATTTTACCTCCGCTCATGACCCTTTAAATACATTGACATATCCGGACTATCAAGCTAGTCATCACCCAAATACATTTATGTAATCAAATGTTTCATAGGAGATATTCAATATCAACTCTATAAACTTACGTTTCACATCAACCTCCACTCATTAAGGCAAACATATAAATAGAACGACCAAAGATTTTTTTTTTTTTATCTCTCACTCTTTTTTTTTTTCTTTTCTTTTTGCTTGGTGAGTGCATTTTATGCTCCATCTCACCTCCTATCGAGCGAGTGCGTTTTACGCTCCATCTCGCCTTTTCTTGAACGAGTGCGTTTTATGCTCTATCTCGTTCTCAACATGTGTTTATGACTGAGTGCGTTTTACGCTCCATCTCTACTCACCACATGCCCTTTTCTTGTTTTTTTGTTGCTTTCCTATTTTTTTTTATCAAACTCATGAAAGATCAAATCAAAATAATGTTCAAACATTTTTTTCTATCTCTTTTTTTTGTTTCTTTTAAACTAACCCATCATAACCAATATTTCTCCCAAACTTATATGAATACCTCAATTCGCTTTGAATGATGCTTAAATAAGTTTTCTAAAGTTTCAATGATATCTCCCATAAGCATTTAACCAAATAAATTTTTTAAATAATAACTAACCAAACAGATGGATATGTGCTCATGAATGAAAATATCACAAACAATGTAAAATCAACTAGTATGTCAAACTACAGACTCAACATGTTCATCAATTTCCCTTAAATTGACAATTAATTCCATTCATCATTGGCCATGATCAAATTCAATCAACCCATTGCTCAAGTCGTACTAAAAAAATACTATCTAAATGCATATCTAATAATGCAAACAAGAATACACCCCCAAATTTAAACTAAACATTGTCCTCAATGTATAAAGTAGGAAAAATTAAGACAGAGGACTTCCCTAAGACTTAGCTAGTTGGCATCATCGTTAGCGTCCTCGTCGTCCGTTGAGTTAGGAGTGTATTCAGGAAACATAGGTGGGCTATTCTTGGCTCCTAGTAGGGCTTTGTGTGTGCTCCAAATTTATGTTCAATCCTTGGGACTTGCAAGTAATTGACATACCAATTAAAATGCACTAACTAACTACATTATTTCTTATAAAAAAAACTAAATGAAAATAAAAAGAAATAAAACTTAGAAACTAAAATTTGGGTTGCCTCCCAATTAGCGCTTGTTTTATAGTCTTCAGCCTGACTACTTCCTATTTCATCCTGGGTCGACTTGGGTAATTAATGTCTTTTCATGATCAATGTCGCCGCCCCAATATTGCTCCAGTCTCTGTCCATTCACCTTGAAAGTTCTTTTCGAATTGGCTTCCTCAACTTTGATTATCCCATGTGGGAAAATCTCCTCTTTATAGAGCTTGGCGTTCTCACGAGGATCTGAAATTCCACTTCCCACAAATACCCCATTCACTGAATCTTCTACCAAATCAACCCGAAAACATTCTTCCGGTTCCTTTGAAAATTTCATAGCTGAAAATACATTTAATGTAACCTTTTGATCTTAGACTCGCATAGTTAGCTCACCTTTTTGTACATTGATAAGTGTTCTCCCTGTTACTAAGAATGGTCGCCCAAGAATAATAGGTATTTCTCTATCTTCGTCACAATCTAAGACTATGAAATCAGTTGGAAAAATGAACTAATCCACTTTAACTAGAACATCCTCAACTATGCCCCTTGGATAAGTGAATGATCTATCTGCAAGCTGCAATGTGATGTTAGTAGGCTTTGCTTCTTTTAACCCCAATTTCTTGTAAACTGAGAGCGACATCAAATTAATACTAGCTCCCAAATCAAACAATGCTTTCCCAAAAAACTGACTGCCTATTGTGCATGGAATTATAAAGCTACCCGGATCTTTAAGCTTTGGTGGTAGCTTATTTTGAAGAATAGCACTACATTACTCTGTAAGTGCCATTGTCTCAAAATTGCCTATTTTTCTCTTCTTTGACAAAATTTTTTTCAAAAATTTCACATAGTTAGGCATATTCTCCACTGCTTCTGCCAAAGGGATATTTATTTGGAGCTTCTTAAACACTTCCATGAATTTAGAGAACTCCTTATCCCACTTATGTTTCTGTAGACGTTGTGGAAACGACACGGGAGGCACAATAGGACTCTGTTTACCTCTATTAGAACATGTAACTGGATCTTCTTCTTTCTTTTCATGTTCCACATTCTTGCTATCTTTTATTTTTTTACCCTCAGTATCATCTCCATGTGATTGTTTTGGAGTTCCACCAACAACCTCATATAACTTTTTTTCGCTTCGTAATGTAATAGCATTGTAGTGCTCCTTACCTTCCCTCTTAGGATTAATCTCTATATCACTAGGTCGAGTGCCTTGAGGTCAGTTGTTAATGGCATGAGCAAGCTGACCCAATTGGTTTTCCAAGTTTTGGATTGATATATCTATATTGATCATCCTTGTCTCATTTTGTGATATGTACTTGGAAAACAACTCCTCCAAATTTGACTTCTTTTTCTGTTGTGGTGGAGCTTGATTCTGAAAGCCTAGTGGGTATGATTGTGTTGGATCAGAAGTTTGGGTTTGATTATTATTCCATGGAAAGCCCGGATGATTCCTCCAATCAGGGTTGTAATTATTGGAATTATTACTATATTGCTGCTTGTTGTGGTTACCAATGTATTGTACCGACTCATAACTAATTGCACATTGATTGCTCAGATGGTTCCCGACACACAATTCACAAATAACTGTCATACTCTGAATAGGCTACACTCCTAGAGCATCAATCTTCTTTGTCAATATAGCAACTTGTGTAGCCAATGCAGTCACCGCATCAACTTCATAAATCCTTGATACCTTTGGTTGATTGATCTTTGCAGAGGGCCACTGATAATTGTTGGCAACCATTGTTTCCAATAACTCATAAGCTTCATCAAAAGTTTTTTGCATCAATGCCCTACCTGCAGCTGCATCAATACTAATCCGAGTAGCACTAAACAACCCATTGTAGAACGTCTGAACTTGCAACCATTCAGGAATACCATGGTAAGCTTCATTTTCAGAGTAAGTCCTTGCAGTTTTAGCTGGTGGAAAGAATTTAGCTAAAATTTTTTGAGCTAAATCTGTTCATGTAGTAATAGAACCCCATGGCAATGAATGCAACAAACTCTTTGCCTTATTATGTAATGTGAAAGGAAAAATTCAGAGTCTAATCGCTTTTTCAAAAACCCCGTTATACTTGAACGTGTCACAAATCTCTATAAAACTCATCAAATGATTATTTGGGTCATCGTTAGGCAAACCCCCAAACTGAACTGAATTCTGAATCATTTGGATGATACTCGGTTTGATCTCAAAACGGTTTTCTTGAATTACGGGCCATAGAATGCTCGATTGTATTTTCGTAACAAGCGGCATAGCATAATCCCTTAACGATTTTTGTTCATTTCAGCCATAGCTTCTTGGTTGTTTACTTCTTGATGCTATTTTCATAAGTTTCAACACCTTCTCTTGATTTCGTATTTGTACGGTAATAGCTCCTGACCTTTAGATCGTGTTAGCATACAAAATTCAAGAGTGCTTGCAAAAATAATTAAAATAGAAAATTAAATAAGTTTAAACAATGATCAAATTGATTGAAATAATTACTAGAGTAGTTCCTTGGCAACGACGCCAAAAATTTGTTGTCTGAATTTGGTATTGACAATTTACGTGCAAGTATACACGATCAACAAGTAATAAAATGATAAGTAGAGTATCGTTCCCATGGATAAATATTACTAATAATATCCAAGTACTAACTTTGTATCAATTCAATTTTATTTAACAATTGGAATTGAACCATGGAGTGACTAAATTAATACTAAATCTAAACTTAACAATCAAGGGTTGAATTTACTTGATAAAAGAACTTATGATTACAACTTCCCCTAATGCTTCGTATAAATCTTTCTAACTCCCTTTCTAGTTAATTGATCAACAAAAGTTGTTAACTAAGAACTCAAAGTTATTTATCAAACCTCTTCTGATAGTTAGATAAAATTATCTCTCCTAATTAAATTACTATATTCCTATGCAAAATAAATTGGAATAGATTCATTAAGTTAAAACTCTCATAAAAGTTACACACGGCATATAGGTATATTCATATCTTATACACAAACCCAGCAAGTCGGTCTTAAGAAGAATTAACCAAACGTATGTCATCATATTCACCCTTTTGGCTCTAAATTGACCTTGTTTCTTCCCAATTGATCATGATTCCTTCCAAATGATCATCCCTACAAAATAACATTAAAACACACAAAACAAATAAAAATGAACATAAAAGAATTGAAAACTTGCAATTTCATTAAGCCGAAAGTACTCAATTCATAGGTATAAAACCCACTCATCAGCGGTCATCATCGAGGCATTGCATTATTGGAGGCCTACTGCCAACACCCCTATCTTTCTCCATAACACCCCAGGTATGAAATCACTTCAAGAGTGTGTGAGTCTAATATATGAGGACCTGACATAGTTTAATGGAAAAATTCAAGTTAGGATACTCTAGCATTCATATGGAGTAATGAATAAAGTTCTACATCAGAACCTTTTACCTTGGGGTGAGAAAAAGATGCCAGGGGAGAAGAAACTAGCCCTTCTCTATGCTTTCTTGGTCAGCACCCAGATGGACATTGCCTTCATGATCTGGAAGGTGTTGAAGGACTACGCCCAAGCTTTGAAGCCGAAGGCAAACATTCCTTATGCCCACCTTGTCACAAAAATTTGCTGCCACAACAAGGTTAAGGGCAGCCCTACTGATGTGATACTTCCACTAGAGTATGGCCCCATAGGCATGCAGAGCAACTTGAAGAGGATGGCCATGATAGGATGGTCTGCATAGAGAAAAGAAAGGGTTAGGCCATCTCGGGCTGAGCCACCTACAGCTGGACTATCCACTGCCGGGCCATCCACTACTACCCCTTCTCGGACAATCTCTCAGTGCCTTGATGCTATCGAGGAGAGGATGGACAACTTTGGGGGGATTGTGCAGCTATTAAAGCTGATGGTCACCATGATGTTTGAGAGGACGTTCCTAGAGAGCCTCTTCTCGAGGTGCCACCACTGCCTATCGCATCGTATTTTCCATCATCAATTCTGGGAACTAATGCTAGCCTTCAAACGAATGCCCTCATTGGCTCGACTATTGTAGAGGTGGGTGAGTCTAAGGAGGAGGATGATAAGTCTAATAATAAGGGTGAGGATGCTGAGTCCGAGGATGAGGAGAAGGATTAGAGAGAGTCTAATCATGTTTTGTTGCTTTTGTTGGTTGAATATATTGGAGGATTGTGGTTTAGGAGTAGTTAGCCTAATAGAAAAGTCCCAATGGCATAGGCTGTATTGACTTGAGTTCTTTGTACTGAATTTTACATATTCATGAATGAAAGAACCTTGCTTTTTGTTTCATTATGGCCAAGTTCATTTACATAATTGCAATATAATTTGAGTATCTTGTTGATCTGTTAGTTATTTAGCATGAATGAAATTGTTGTATATGTAATATAGTTTGGAAATAAAGTTTGTTAGGGACTAGAAAAACTCAAGTTGGGGGGTGTGATAAGTGTAGAATATTACATAGTATGAACCTCTATTGCATCCAATTTAACTTGTTTTGTGGTGAAAATTTGAGAAAATGGTTTCAAATTGATAAGTTAATGAAGATTTGTTTGAATGTAGGTAATGGGTTGGTAAGTGCATGCATAAAACACCCCATCAACTGCTCAAGGACAATGGGGGAGAAGGGACCTCTTGGTAGATAGCTCAAGAGCTCAAGGAACCAACATGATAAGGCAAAAAGTACCGGTAGAATCCATGCAAAACTTACCAGGAGAATACTTAAGACCTATCGCTAGAAAAGCCCATTGAAAAACTTCTACCTCTGCCCCTACAAAAACCTACTAGTAAAAACCTACTAGAAAAAACCTACCCGTAGGCTACCCACGACCTACTGGTAGAACATTGATTAGCACAAAATATTGCATATATTGTATGTTGTTATGCCCTTTTATACTTACTTTTGTTGTGAATTTGGGGAGAAATGCATTTAATCTTCTCTTTAATGAAGTTTTGTGTGAATGTAGGTGAAAAGTTGTAAATGGCTTGAGTTAAGCTCCCATCGTAATGTTTAAAGTCAATGAAGATGAGGGGATAGCTTAAAGGAAGGATTGAAAGGTGAAGAAACCAAGAAAAGGCAAGTTGGATAAAAACCTTTCGGAAAGTTGTCCAGAAATCCCAAATAGCCTACAACTCAATCTCTGCCATTTGTGGGTCCCACCTATTCTTCTCCCACTTGTTCCCTGATATCTCTTACACACATACAAGCCTCCCTTCACTTCAAGTTGGACTTTGGAGGCCATGGAATTAATGAGGAGGATAGAGAAGAGCCAAGGCAAGGGAGATGCATACTAGGCTTGTTCTAGCCTGCCCAAGCCATCAAGTCAGCCTCCTATGGATGGGAAGCCTATCACACACCTAGAGAGACCTTCATAGACAAAAATGCAAGTATCTTTGTACATTATTCAGGTTGTATTGCATTGTAGAGAGAGAAGCTCTAGGAGGAACATAGTTTCTACTGAGAGAGTTAGATTTTTGCATTTCCTTTACCCATTTTCACTTGTAATCGTCTTGAATACTCTTGTAAGCTTTATTTATTGTCTTTAATGTCATTTATTTCAAGTACATTGCAAATTTAGTTACACTTGTTAGATTCTACCATTGTTGTATGGATTTTCCTTCATTTCAAACTTTTGAAATGGGTATTAAATGCATTTCTTCATAGTTTAAGTTTTCTTGCATTAATCCAAGTCCCAATCTTCATTTCTTTACAATTTCTCTTTATTTAATTTATGTTCTTGAATTAAATATGAGTAGCTAGGCTTTAGGTTGACTAATCTAAGAGAGACTTCCTATTGGGTATGCTTGATTCAAACTTATTTCGTGATCTAATATTTTATATTATACACCCAAGTATAAGTGGTCGAATTGTAGTTTTCTCGGTTTAAGTCCAATATTGATCCCACAAAGAGTTTTAATAATTAGAATTTAAAATAAGAATAGTGAAGTTATTGTTAAAGCAGTGTAACATGTGATATCTTGTGATATGAGCTTAGATTGATAACGAGTCTAAGTAAATGAAATGTGCAAATAGATTGTTAAAAGACAATAATATGAAAAGTGCACTTCAATTTAAGGATCTCATATGTTTTTTATTGGTTAAGTACTGGAAATGCTACTTTACAATAATTAACTTCCAAGTCACTAGAAAGTCAACCGGTAAGTCTGATGTATATAACCATACCACAACAAATTTTTAGGTTAGCTGGTGGTATTATTAAACAATAACACAACAACTTAGGTTAGCTGGTGGTATTATATGTCAATTGACTAATCCAAATAAACCAGAAAGGTCAAACCATTCATGAGGATCACTTGAATTATTCAATTGACTTTATTATAGAATGTATTAGTTAAACAATCCTAAAATCTAAAATGACAAGCCATTCCGGAGGATCATTTAAGTTATTCATCTGACAACTTTTAGATCTTGTATCAGTTAAACAACCTCAGTAATCTAGAAGGAAATGCCATTCAGGAGGATTATTTTGATTATTAACCTGACAATTGTACCATGCAATAGTTGAAACATCCTCAGTGCACTTGGAGGTCAAGCCATACTATTGGCACACCATAGATATTCAACTGGCAAGTAAATGATTCACTGATGACATAATTCCGGGCTACGTAGTAACTCCCAATTACGTACATCACTGTATCATGAACGAAGTTCATAATAATAGATAGTATAGAATATTAAATATCACTCGGTGTTCGTAACCATGAGCACTTTATAGATATATGTATATATAGAGAGAGCATAATAAAACATCAGCATTTCCATAGTTTAACCAGTATCATACATATGTTCACCCCTCAATGAAGGGTATAAGTAAACTACTCACGCTCCATTACTATTAACAAGCAAGAAGTGCGGGTAATTTTCATTATAAGGGTAAACAAAATACAAACACTGACACTTCTTTTGCAAGGAACAATTGAAATACAACCACCCTTAATTTCAGTTAAGGCAAAGGTGGTGGCAGTTCATGTGACGCCCCTAAAATCGTGGGTCTCGTTGACGACCTGTCAACCCGCAGAAATGCCAGGGAATGCCGCTTAATCCGACATCACGCAAATAGTATCCCTTTAAATGGGATTTTTAACTCACACGTGTAACCCATGTATGTTTTGTCATTTATACGATGTATGTTTTGTCATTTATACGACCGTGGCTCAAAATATTACAATTCATGCCTCTTTATTGTCCAATTACATCTTTGGAACCAAAAGAATCAAAGGCCGAGAGCACAACACTTTAGTTTTAAAATTTCAAATTTTAGGAAATAGTATCGGTACAGTTGGGTCCAGAGGGCAAAGAGTACCGGCACTGTCTGTCTAGAAGGCAAATGTACCGTTACTGTATGCCTAGTTTTGCCTGTTTCGCCCATTTTTCATTTCAAGACCATTTCAAATCATCTCATTTTCATCCATAACATATATAATGAAGTTGTCTATATAAAACCTCATTTACACAAGTCCATTACAATTTATTTACATAAATTTCCATGCCCAAAACATGCTTTTATCAAAGCATTACAACATTCAAGGTTAAAGGCCACAAGTCGGCCTATCTTCACCCTTGAGGCCCTGAATGCGAGGTCCTCTGCCAGCACGAACCCCGCACCTGAATGCAATGCATGTGTGTAAAACATTTGTCCTTGATGAAATACATCCAAAGACCATTTTGAAATAAAATCATCTGTTCATAAAATCAATTCATTTCTAAATGTTTCCCATCAAATGAATAATTTATAAACAAAACCATGTGTCTTTGTTGGGTATCGGATTTTGGAATCACACCGCTAGCTCTGTACACCATTACACTTTTCCAGATTTTCACCTCAGGATAGTGTATGAACCAAGTAGCTAGCCCTTTCATCCGAGAGAGTGTCTAGCCCTTCTTGCTATACCCGACACAAGTTGTTCTTTCATGTAACCATGCTACTCATTCAGATTTTCAATCCAACTTTTCCCGAGCCCATCACCAATCACCAAGTCTGATGATTAATCCAACCATGCACACACACACCCATACTCATGGCCAGTGATGTATTTTCCCCATGCAATATGCAATGTAATGCACCATTGCAATGTCGATGTCATGCCCAATATGCAAGGAATGGTTATGAGCAATTTAACCACATATTTTAACATATGTCATGATAATTTATATTATAAGCATATAATTACCATTCTCTATCACTATGTCATAATACCCTTGAACGTATACCAACATTTATATCCAATTAATTCACAAGTATGTTACCACATAATCCATGCCAATAACACACTTAAATCACATGACACATTACAAACATATAGCATGCCCACACACTACCAACTTTCATGGAATTTCACAAAGAACCTCCACATATAAATCTCAAACTAGAATTTGAATTAAGTCAATTCTACTCCCATTTCCATAACTATAGGCAAGTGACCTGTGTTATTCAATAACAATACCCTCACCCATTAAATATAGCATTCTAGGTAAGAGATAAACCAAGGTACGAGGAAACCCTACCTCTTGGAGCGTAAATAGAAGGTAGAAACTTCAAGAACTCCAATACCACCCCAAAAACTTGATTTCCCCAAAATTCCTTCTTTGGATCTTCGGTAAAATCCCTCATTCTTGGGACGTACACGTAGCCCTCGTAGCCTAGATGATGTTTAACTCTTGGTCCAAGCGATTCCGACCAACATAACTCCTTGGATTGAAGAAAGAAATGTAGAAATCTAGGTTTTTCTCTCTTCTGTCCATTCTCTTCTCTTCAACGTGTGAGATCAGATGACTTAGGGGTGAAAATATCTAATTTTCAGATATTTAACCCCTATTTATACTTTTAATTGTGTGGTCCATATTGCCCCGCACGTTTATTACTTCCGTGTCCGTTTTTAACTTGAAATGACTTAATTAATTCTCGATTTTAGTTCAAATTAATTTTATTTAATTATAAGGAAATTTTATAAATTCTATTTTTGGGGACCTTTGTGAGGTCATTCGTCACCCAATTATCTCGTAAAATGTGTAAAATTTGACCATCTCAGAATTCGAAGAAAATTGACATGGCAGTTCGATTTCGCGATATGATTCCAACGGTGAGGTCCATTGTATCATCTGAGCTCTAGAAAAATACCGATTTAAAACCCACATTATAGTGGTAAATTATCATTTTTCCATTTTTCCTAAAAAGTTCAAATTTATCCGGGTTTTACAATTCAATTCTCCAAATAGAAAGACATAACATAAATGTAGAAATACAAAGTTTTGGCTGGAGAGTAGGATGGACCGGATCTTGAATTCTCTCGATGACTTTTCCCTTCTTTCTCTTTTCTTTTTCTTTTATTTTGATTTCTTCTAGAGCTCCCCTCTCAGCCATCCACTTGAAGATGAAGGTTGCCTCTATATTTAAAAGCAAAGGAAAGCAAGAGGTGGAGGATAAGTTCAACCACCTAACACCACCATCCATACGGTCCTTGTTTGCTGGTGGTGTTCCATCTTCTTCTTACATGTTCCATCTTCTTCTTACATGTTCTTGGTCTTGAATTGCACTTTATTCCCTGCTAATTTCAAGCTTTAACAAAATGCTCCTCACAATTTCTAGCAATTCCACATGAAACCCTAAAATTTCAAACAATATATAAACATAAAACCCTACCTTATGCACAAACTCTAATTTATAGTTTTTAACTGATTTATCTTATATAATGTAATTATTTAGCTATATTAATTTACATACTAATTAGGGTTAATCACACTCACCAACTTAAACTTTACTAGTCCCTAGTAAACTATAAAAACAAAATAAAATAAAATAGAACAGAATCACTTTCGTAAATTTTCACGATTGCATTTAGCATATGCAATAAGCCGTTAAACCCTAGTTGATCCCTAGTCGACGAGTTTTGTCTCGTGACGGTTTTCAGTGAAGCTACCTATAAACTTCAATAGTTTGGAGTTCATAATTCATAATTTTCACAAATAAAATTAAATCAATATTCCTCTTTCATTGCTAACATATTTATTTTTCTGATCACTATAAGAGTAACACATTATCTATATATTTTTAGAAAAACTTGTGTGTGTGTGCAATGATTTCTTTCTTTTCAAAAATCACTTAAGAGATATTACCATCTTTCATGGTAGTCTTGATGTCAATCCTCCTCTGGAATACACTTAGCAAGGAATACACATTTGTTTAGTGACTGTTCTCCCAAAACTACATGTGTTTGGAATATTGTTAACAAAGCAAATAGTTTCACATGTAGTCAATCAAATGAGCGGTTATTTGAGTAAAATTAAAATTTGACATAATCTCATGAAAGAATATTAACACTATATTAAACATATTATCAACATTTTCCCTTTTGGGATAGATAGGATAAATACAAATGTAACGCCCCAAAAACCCCCTTGGGTGACATTACATTCTAAAAACCATTCACCCCATGAGAGCATTACGTAAATTCATCACGACGAAAGTTCATTCATCAACCATTCATATTTTAACAAAATTTGGGCAGAGTCTCCTTTGTACGGGGAGCTTTACCCAAAACACAACCTGTACAATTATATTACAATTGACCACACCGGGTCCACATATGCATAACTATTGACCACACCGGGTATATTTATCCATCATAAAATAAACTTTCATTCATCATATGTCATATCCACACTATCATCCCAAAAGAATAGGTCCAATCTTGGCCTTTACATCTCCACAATGTAATAATATAACGCAGCGAAAATAACAAAAAAAAAGAACTAGACTTCAAAAGGATATTCTAAGTATAATCTAGTCTAGAAAAAAATAAAAGTGTCGCTCTAAGCGTCCACCTCGGGATCCACATTTCCTTCAAGCGGAGTCTCCCAATGGGCGGGCTCCTTAGCTCCTAACTCCTCCTCAAGTGTGAAATCTAAAAATGTTATTTGTAGGGGGTGAGCACGAAGCTCTGTAGCAAAATCCTCTCAACTCATACAAGGTTTATAAAAATATATAAAAGGGTCGGTCTCATTTTTCAACATAGCATAGATACATAATTTGAAATGCAACGGGTGCATTTTTCAACGAATCTCAAGTTTAAGTAACAATAGTAATAGAAAGGAGCAATTTCAACCAAGTGCTAATAAACATCCATTGCCAAAATATAAATCATTTCCCACACATGATATCATATTGTCCTCTCTAACGGGAGCATCCTTACAAGGAACCTCTCACCCTCAAGATTTGGTTTCTCAAGCATCCTTACAAGGAACCTCTTGAGAAAATCACATACTGTCCTCTTTTGGTGTGAGCATCCTTACAAGGAATCTCTCACCCTCAAGATTTGGTTTCTCAAGCATCCTTACAAGGAACCTCTTGAGATGGAATGAGCATCCTTACAAGGAACCTCTCATCCACGTTCATTCCAACAACCATACAAGATCACATCATCCCAACAATCGTCACACATAACCAAGGATTCTATAAATCTCCAATTTACAAGCAAATTTCCAAAGTTCCACAAATCCATTATGAGGCAATTTCAATAAACAATTAGGAAAATACAAGAGATCACCACAACATCATTTATTACTCAACACAAACCACCAAAGTTTTCAAAGCCAAGATTGAGTGACTATAGAGAGAAAAATCCATATTTCTCAAAAGTTAGGGTTGAGAGCAAAAACAAGAGAAAGTAGTTACCCAACCATAACATTGTTTAGAACATGATAATATTTGCATAGACATCAAGAATCAAAGGTTTCCTAACATACATCTAAGATTTAGATCAAAAAAAAAAACCTATATGTATACATAGCCCTAGTCTCAATGTAAGAGAAAGAGAATAAATCCCCTACCTTGAATCAAAGTTTCAAACCAAAAACCCAAACTCTAATGACCTCCTTTCTCCCTTTCCTCCTTTCCTCTATCTTCCCCAAGGGTGCTAAGGGGTTTGGGGGTGAGAGATGTGAGAAAAAATGGAAGAAATTGGCTGGATTCTGTGTTTTAAACACAGCAGTCCGCGACAAATTACTGTTCATGGCTGAATTTTGAGTTTTTTTTCCAAAATTACAGTTTTGCCACTAGAAATCTCCAATTTGATCCATACGACTACCCTAAGGTTTTTCGACGTTCCGGATTCATTTTTAATGTTATTTTAACCTAAAAACATTGCTTTTTATGATTTATTTCAAAACTAAAATAAATTCACACTTGGAACATTAAAATTTCTATTTTATTCCTTCGAACTACTATAGGTGATATCCTTACGATTTTAATATATATATGGTTTATTCTTAAGTCATTACATATAGAAGAATCACTAAACAAGTACATTAATATATTAATGTAAACATATGGGGTTTTACACCTTCAAGGTCTAATAAGAAAGCACAACCCTTTACTATCCAAGGAGCACCATAGTGCAGATTTTTGGTCAACTTCATAGAATAAACTGATTTGACTCAGGTATTTCTACGAGGTGTAACCTATATGGTTGGAAAGATATACGAGTTAGGGTTCTAACAAAAATAACGGTGCACAATTCGGACTTTCCAATAAAGAGTTATGATGAAATTAGCGAAAGGTAGTCTGCCGGACAGATTTTTGGACAGTGTAGACACTACTTCGTAATATGGACATAACTCCTTCCTCCTAGTTCCGATTGAGATGATTCAAGGTGATATGGAATCCTAAGAGAGAGCTCTACAAATTTCATGTTTTAAGTGTTGAGAGATATGGACTGCATCAAGGTCGAAATCAAGCTTGATGTTACAGCCAGTGCACTGTTCATCCCTTTTTCATTCTACCAAATTCAAACACACATCACTACACATATCCCCATTTTTACAACAATTATTTATTATATATCTATATACCTATATAAAAGAAAATGCGGGATGTTACAACAAATGGATGATTTTTGGGATCACAAAGGACTTTTTCATGGTTGTAATGTGGCCAATGGTTTAAGGTTTAAGAAACGACGTTAGTGGGGTTCAAAAGCTATCATTTCTTAGTATTGTAGCACACTTTGTTCTATTCTTTCAAGATGTTTATTTTTTTCCATTTCATTTTTTCACTCTTTTCTTTCTTTCTTTTTCCTTTGAAATTCCTTTCACATATTTCTCTTTTCTTTTTAATTATTGATCACTTTTTTCTTTACTTTTTTTTTTCTATTTTTCCATATTCTGCTGATTTAGAAGTGGGTGTAAGAAAATTAGATAGCAAAGGTAGGTTTAATATTGTTATATGGCTCGAGTAATTTTTTTTTTTTGAGTTTTCATGAAAAGAATTTATATTCTATTAGGCTAAATCATGGCTAACTAATGATATAATTTTGTAAAAGAAATTGTTAAGGCTCAAGATATTTTAAAAAGGGCCTAAGATCATTTTTTAGAAATCATACACCCATATAATCTCTAAATAAAAGTTCAAGTAAAATGCTAACAATATAATTTAATAAGTGCTAATAAAAAAAAAACTAATGAGATTATTCAAAGAAATTTTACCCCTGAATCAAAAATTCTTATTTAAGTAGATGTAGAATATCTCTCCAAGAAAGATTGGTTCAAAATCTGCAGTAGGTCTTTCATCTCCACTATTATGAAAAGATTGTAATATTTCACAAGGTTTTTAACAAAAAAAAAATCTAATTGTGCTCAAAAGGATAAGTTTAAATAAAAATATTAAGATAATACACAACCAAAATATGAAAATCCCGCATGATTAGATTAAGACTATTCTTGCAAAGCATTAGAATATTAACTTAATTTAATTGTTAATCGTATGAGATAGTCTTCCTAACTTAAAAACATAAGTTCTATATTAACTAACAAAAACAAAGTTAAACACAAACAAATTCAAAACCAAAAATAGGTTCAAAACATAAATATGTTCAAAGCATAAAGTAGGTTAAAGTGCATAATTTAAAGGATGAGCGAGAGATGGTAAAGTTTTTGTAGAATCTGTAGTTTTTACGAAGTAGAAGGTCCTCCTCCAAAATGCTCTCGGAGTATCCTCAAAATCTCTGCTTGACTCTGCTCATAATTATCCATGCGTTTGTTGATTTATGTGATGCCGGTACCAAGCTAGGCAATAGTGGTTTCCAACCCAAGTAACATCTGTCTGTCAATCCTATCATCCATTGGTATGTATGGCTAATTCTCTTGTAGCTGTTGCTGTTCTTGCAGGAAAAATTCTTTCGGTACTTGGAATGGCTCTCCTTTTGGTGGAAGTGGTGCTTTAGGTTGATCTTCAAGCTGAATTCCATGACTCTTTTTTAGGGATGTCTTATCCAATGGTGCAAAAGGCTCCACCATTTTCCATGTGGGATCTATAGTTACTCCTTTTTCAATGCACAACTGAGAAACTAACATAGCATATGAGAGTGAGGGTTTCTTTCTATCCAAAGCAACATTTGATCTATGATGAGATTTGGTTGATAAATTGTGTGTCCCATTCCAAAGGCATATAAGAAGTAGGCATGCTCAGTATAAATTTGATACTTACTGGTCTTTCAGGAATGATAGTTTTAATAAGAAAATGAGCATCGTACCAAGCTTGCTATGCAATATTCTCAAAAATTACCTCGTTGTATATATTTTCCAGTTGGGGTTGCTATGGAGGTGCTTCAGGTTGCTAAGGTTGATCCCTTTGAGCACGACTTGAAGATCCTCTCGTTCGACGCCTTGAATCCATATTTTTTTTATTCCTCTTCGATTACTCAGTTTTGTCTGATTTCAATGGGTAGAAACCTTCAAAATGTGATGGGTAAGTGAATAATTGAAAAATATTTGACGAAAATGGTCGAGTGTAGTAGATTTGAGAGGAACCCTTCAAGAAAAACTGTCTGTTTTCCTATTTGGCCTGCGAGGGACTGAAGATGATCGATTTCTATTTCTGCATGGAATGGGTATTTATATCATCACTGCCGTCCGGATGCTAGCACCACCGTCCAGACGGTGCCAGTTCACTGAAATTTCCATTGTACTTTGCAGGTTGCTGCTACTAACTTTCTAAAATTCTGCTTTCTTCAAAAAATCCTACAATTACAAAATTAAATATAACTTTATATAGTCTACAAAACTTTGCTAACCACTCTTTTTCTTTCTCAAAAAATTGGTTTTATTAATTATTTATTATTTACTAATTTTTCTAATTAACTAATAATTATTTACATTTATGTACTATTCAAAAATTTTACATCATTTGATCACATCTAGTCAGAATCGGAACTGTCTAGATCAATAACACCAGTGACACGGTTAACTTCACTTCTTACGCATCTTGTTAACATAGGAGTAGAATAGGATGATGCCTCAGGATAATCCTTACTTTCCCCATACCTAATCCAACGGGGATGATTTGACACTTGACCTAAAATTGGTTCTGCACACTGATTATATTGTCTCAAATGTTCTGTACAACCACATCTTATATAGCCACTGAGACGCTTTGATCGTCGACGTTTAGCAAATGTACTTATTCAACACAGGGGTCTTGCTTGACTTTCAAAAATTTCTAAATTTCTAACTCTTCTAGATTTTTGCATGATCAATGCATGCATACTAGAAGGGTATGTATAGGCTGTGTTCTTCGAATTGGGAAACAAGAATTAATTGTAGACTTGGTTGCATTAGACATGAAGGGGTATGACATAATATTTGGGATGAACTTGTTGTCCACCTTCCGTGCGGTAATGGATTGTTTTCGTAAGTGGATTACATTTCAATTGCCAGGAGGGGTAGTTTTTAGCTTCATTAATGATCAAAATTCTTCCCATCCATTTTCCACTATGGGAAATAGATTCGTGAAAGCTAAGGCGGGGAGCAATTTGAGTTTCTTGGCCAGCTTAATGGGAGATGATAGGGATAAAGCACATGCGGATGTGGTGTTGATAGTATTAGATTTTCTGGATGTCTTCCCAAATGAATTACTTTGGTTACCCCCACAGAGAGAGATTGAGTTTAAGATTGATCTCTATCCGGGAACCCAACCCATATCCATTGCTCCTTATCGGATGGCACCTTTGGAGTTAAAGGAGCTAAGGAAGCAGTTGGACCATCTCTTACTCATTGGGTTTATCCACTTGAGCATTTCAACTTGGGGAGCCCCGATCCTCTTTGCGAAGAAGCATGACGAAACACATCGGTTATGCACGGACTACTGAAGGTTGAACCAAGTGATAGTGAAGAATAAATATCCATTGCCATGAATTGATGATTTATTTGATCAGCTGAGGAATTCTAATTATTACTCCAAGATTGATCTTCGCACAGGGTACCATCAACTACGGATTATGGAGGAGAATATTCCTAAGACAGCATTTCATACCTGGTATAGTCATTTTGAATATACGATAATGCCATTTAGATTGACTAATGCTCCAACAGCCTTCATGGATTTGATGCACAGGGTATTTCATCTGTATCTAGATCAGTTTGTCATTGTGTTTATTGATGACATATTAATCTATTCACGGACACAAGAGGAACATGCACGCCATCTCTCGATTATGCTTCAGACATTGAGAGAGCATAAATTATATGCCAAGATGAGTAAATGCAAGTTCTGGATGAAGGAAGTGAAATTCCTAGGCCATGTGGTGTTGGAACAAGGTGTAGCTGTTGACCCCATAAAGATTGAAGTCGTGATGAAATGGGAACCACCGAGGAATGTGATCGAAGTACATAGTTTCTTGGGCTTAGCAGGCTACTATCAGAGGTTTGTGCAAGGGTTCTCGAAGATAGCAATGCCAATGACTCGCCTTATGAAGAAAAGGTAAAAATTCTTGTGGACTCAAGTGTGTGAACAAGCCTTTTACACCTTCAAGGAGAAGTTGACAATAGCTCCTGTCCTCATTATTCTGAGCAGTGGGGAGGGATATGATGTGTATACCGATGCTTCGTTATGAGGCTTGGGATGTGTGCTCATGTAGGGAGGTAAGGTAGTTATTTATGGCTCGAGACAACTAAAGATCCATGATCAAAATTATCCCACTCATGACTTAGAGCTTGCTGTTGTGGTTTTTGCTCTTAAGTTGTGGAGGTGTTACCTGTATGGAGAAAGGTTTTCAAGTGTTTTCAGATCATAAGAGCCTCAAGTACATTTTCACACAGAAAGACTTGAATCTTCGACAAAGAAGGTGGATTGAATATCTAGAAGACTACGATTTCACACTCAACTACCATCCGAGGAAGGCTAATGTAGTCGCAGATGCACTTAGCAGAAAGTCTCGAGGTGAAATCAATGTTCTTGCTATTCATAGGTGGAAGATGATTGATGCTTTGGAAGATTTTGACCTATTGGTGGATAAACGGGAGGATCGACCATGCTTATTTAATTTTGTAGCTCAACCAATTCTCTAACAAAGGATTGTGGAGTTGCAACGATTAGATACCGAGTTGAGAGCTATTCGGGGTAGATTGGAGAGGAATGAGATTATTGAGAATTGGTCTATACATAATGATGAGTTACAATTTCATGGAAGACTATATGTACCAAACAATGACCAAGTAAGGGAAGAAGTATTGGGTGAGTACCATCATTCAAAAGTTTTCATACATCCAGGTAGTACCGAGATGTATAGAGACATGAAGCGCTAATATTGGTGGAAGGGAATGAAGCAAGACGTGGCTAAGTACATTGCAAAGTGCGTGGTGTGTCAGCAGGTGAAGGTGGAACATCAAAAACATGGAGGATTACTACAGTCCTTGCCAATTCCAGAGTGGAAGTGGGATCACATCACCATGGATTTTATGTCTAGATTTCTACGGACGTCATGAGGGCATAATGTCTCATGGGTCATTGATGATAGACTCACCAAGTCCGCTCATTTCTTGAGTATGAAGACCACTGACTCCTTAGAGACCTTGAGCAAGCTTTACATCGGTGAGATTGTGATATTACATGGAGTTCCACTCTCTATCATGTCAGATCGTGATTCTCGATTTGTGGCACAATTCTGGCAAAGTCTACAACGAGCTATGGGGATAGAGTTACATTTTAGCACTGTCATTCATCCTCAAATGGATGGCCAATCCGAGAGGGTGATACATATTTTGGAGGACATGTTACATGCTTGCGTGTTGGACTTCAAGGAAAGTTGGAGTGATCAATTGCCATTGGTGGAATATGCATACAACAACAGTTTTCAATCTAGCATTGGCATGGCATCATATGAGGCATTGTATCGGAGACCATGTAGGTCCCCGACTTGTTGGTTAGAAGTTGGAGAGAGTAGCTTGTTTGAGCCAGAAATTGTTCAGGAGACTATGGAGAAAATTCAACTCATTCGGGAGAGACTACACATGGCACAAAGTAGACAGAAAAGTTATGCGGATAGAAGACGAAGATCATTGGAATTCCAAGAGGGGGACTATGTGTTCCTTAAGTTGTCACCCAATAAGGGAGTATTTAGATTTGGCAAGATGGGAAAATTAGCTCCAAGGTACATCAGACCATTTGAAGTGATCAAAGCAGTAGGCAAAGTGGCGTATCAACTTCGGTTACCAGCCCAGTTGTCAGGGTTTCATGACATGTTCCATGTTTCAATGTTAAGAAAGTTTAAATCGAATACAACGCATGTCGTGGATTTGGAGGATATTGAAGTTCAAGATGGAGCAACATATGAAGAACAACTGGTGAAGATTCTTGATACAAAGGAGAAGGTGTTTCATAGTAAAGTCATCCAACTGGTTAAAGTCCTGTGGCAACATCACGGGGCAGAGGAAGCTACTTGGGAGCCGGAGTTGGAGATGCGAGAGAAGTATCCTCATTTGTTCTCTACTTAAGGTAAGTTTCGAGGATGAAACTTTCTTTAAAGGAGGTGGATTGTAAACCCCCATATTCTATTTGTTTTGATATAACAAAGTGATTATTTATGAAATGCTAATATATGTAATGATGTATGCATGAACTATGTATAGTTTATGAGTAGAAATAAAATGTTAGTTGAGGTAATAGAGTATGTTGTAGAAGTTTGGAAGTATTTCGGAGTGAAAACACATTTTTAGACAAAATTTAGGAAGGAAGGATTTTGGACACTTCCTATTATTTGGATCATAACATTTTACCCTTATGTCAATTTGATCTGATATTTTGACAGTAGATAGTAGACTTCTATGGCTACAAAAGTGTGTGAATAGTTTCCAAATCGACCTCTAAATAGGCCAAAACTGCACTGGAAGTTATAGCAGAAACTGGGAGGACGTTCGAACGTGAATGGACGTTCAAACGGCAGTGAGTCCAGTACTTTGGTCTTTGCAGATCTCTAATGGAAATGCAAAAGTACTGGGAGAAACCAATGTTCAAAATCCAAAGTGACGTTCGAACGTGAATCACTAATTTGCACTGTGGATGTTCGAACACCAAATGACGTTCAAACGTGACTTACGAATTCTAGTTTTAGAATCGCGCACAGTACATCATTTCTTCCCCTATAAATACTTAAACACACCTCTCTTTGCCCCATTGAAACATATATAACCCTAGAAAGGCTTAGAGAGGAAGAAATAAAGGGAGAAACAAAAGATCAAGGGAGAGTTGCACATTGAAGAGGATCACAACTACTAGGTTTTCCAAGAACACCAAGGAAGAAGAAGATAGGGGTTTCTTCCTATTCTCTTACATTGAGGCTAGGAATATATATATATATATATACTGACTCTAGATCATATATGTATGCTATAAAATATTTGATTGTTGCTATTCTTGCAATTATTACCATGTATTAAACAATGGTATGGTTGGATAGCCATTAAAGCTCTTTTTCTTATCTTCAAACCCTAGTGTTCAAGAGAAATGGATTTTTCTTCTCCTGATTTTTCCTTTGTTCTTGATTTCAAAACTTTAGTGCTTTATATTGAACCACAAAATGGTATTTGTGATGATCACTGACATATTTTCTTAAATTGTTCTATTGGCATACTACTTGGGAAAATTTGGGGAGTTTGGATTATGATTTATTATTGAGAAATGGTTGGGTGTTGTAACTCTTGAGGATGTTTGAATGACCATGGGTGGCCGTTGACCAGGTATCGTGGAGTGGGTAGATGCGTTTCTTATTTCGTGCAGGTTTAAATTTTTCTTACCACTCGTAGTGGGGTTGGTGCCTTGTGAGGACCAAACCACTATTCGCTCATGGGTGCCGAGGCAAAGGGTTAGTATACTATTCCTGGGTTGGAATCGTCACTGCCATGAGTTGGTATACGCCCTTCCTAAAGGTTGGATATCCTTGCGAGAATTTGGGTGTGTGTGTGTGGCCCAGGATATTCTTGATGTGTTTATTCATGCAATGTCTTACATCAAACTTGAGATACAGATATATAGATTGTGGTTGATTATATATGGTGGGTTGTGTCCTTGTATAAATGTTGGAAATGGTTTAGTGTTGAAATGGCTCATTGTGGGAGCGATTTAATATTGGAATGGTTTATTGTTGGGAAATTTATTTTACTGTTCATTTAATTATAGCCAATGTGTAAACTTGAGATCTATTAAAATTTTCCTTTTTCCTTTCAAAAATTAGTATATGATATTTGGAAACTAAGACCGACTTGTTTTATATGTTTTCTAAACCTTGTTCGAGTTTGGGATGATGTTGCTACAGAGCTTAGTGCTCACCCCCTACAAACAATATATTTTTTAGATTGTAGTCTAGAGGAGGAGATCGGAGTTGAGGAGTCAATTCATTGGGAAGCTCCATTAGATGGGCACGTGGATACCAAGGTGGACATTTAGAGATATATTCTTTTATGTCTAGGCTAGGAAATTTATGTTGAGACAATGTGAAGTCTAGCATATTTTGTTATTCCACTACAAGTCAAATTTGATTATTTTTGGAAGATGTTGTAGATACGACTTCATTCTTTTGGGGATGTAATTGCCATAGTTGGGTATATTCTTTTGGATGCAATGGCCAAGGCTTGGCCTATTCTTTTGGATGAAGTTGTAAATGTGATGGGTGATGAATGAAATTTTCTTTACTTATGGATTATATTAGTTGCTCTCATGATGTGAATGGTTTTAAATAGTAATACTATCCAAGGGAGATTTTGGGGCATTACAAAAAATATTCCAGTTAAGGGATTCTCAATTTCAATTGCCCCATAGTCAAAAACTTGAATGACACTGTAAGGACCTGTCCATCTAGATCTTAATTTTCCCGGAAATAGACAAAGTTTTGCATTTTATAACTGAACTTTTTTGAGAAGGTTCAAAATATTTTTGCATGATATTTTTATCATGAAAAATTTTGGATATAGACTTCATGAAAATTTTGGATATTTTTATCATGAAAAATATAAAATTTTGGATATTTTCTTAGCAATCTTTGCATTTTCATATGCTTCATTTCTTAATTCTTCCAATTCATTAATTTGAAGTTTGCGAGCTATTTTAGCTTTATCCATATCAAAATTTATCATTTTGATTGACCAATATGCTCGATGTTCTAATTCTACGGGCAAGTGACACGGTTTGCCATAAAATAACCTCTATAGAGACATTCCTAAAATAGTTTTATATGCAGTACAGTAAGCTCAAAACGCATCAGTTAATCTTAAAGACCAATCCATATGATCTAGATTCACTATTTTTTCTAAGATATATTTTATCTCTCAATTAGCTAATTCAACTTGTTCACTTGTCTGTAGATGATAAGGAGTATATATTTTATGAGAACTTGAATATTTTTTCATAAGTTTTTCAAAAATTTATTACAAAAATATAATCTACCATCACTTATAATAGTCCGAGGAATTTTAAATCTAAACAAAATATTTTCTTTTAAAAATTTGACCACTGTTATGTGATCATTATTTCTACATGGAATTGCCTCTACCTATTTAAAGACATAATCGACTGCAACCAAAATGTAAAGATAACCAAAGGATGGGGGAAATTGACCCATAAAATCGATGTCCCAACAATAAACAATTTCAACAATCAAAATAGGGTTTAAATGCATCATATTTCTTTTTGAAATAATTTTCATTCTTTGACATCTATCACAATTTAAACAAATGATATGAACAACTTTAAAAAGAGTTGATCAATAAAATCAATACTATAGAATTTTAGCAGCAGTTTTCTTTGAAACAAAATGGCATCCGCAAGCTTCAAAGTGACAAAACTGAATTACCTGACCTATTTCATGATTAGGTACACAACGCCTTATTATTTGATCTTTACAATATTTAAACAAATAAAAATCTTCCTAGAAAAATTACGTACCTCGTTTAGAAACTTATTTTTATCAGACCAGGTACACTGAGAAGGAATAGTACTAGTAGCTAAATAATTAGCTATATCTACATACCATGGTACTTTTATTATTGCAAACAGTTGTTTATCTTGAAAGATTTATCTAATCGGAGGTGGTTTTTCCTTTATTTCATAATTTAGCCTTGACAAATATTCTGCTACCACATTTTCTACTCCTTTTTTATCTTTAATGATATGTTCAAATTCTTGAAGTGACAAAATCCAACGTAAGAGACGTGGTTTAGCATCTTTCTTAGTAAGTAAATATTTTAAAGTTGCATGATCTATAAATACAACAATTGATGATTCAACATGATATGAACCAAATTTATCTAATGCAAACACAAATGCAAGTAGTTCTTTTTCCGTGGTTAAATAATTCAATTGTTTATCATTCAGAGTTTTTCTTGCATAGTAAATAATGTAAGGTTTTTTTATCTTTCATTTGTCCTAATACGGCTCCTACTGCATAATCACTTGCATCACACATTAATCCAAAAGGTAATGACCAATCAGGAGGTTGCATAATAGGTCCAGAAATAAGCATGCTTTTTAATTTATCAAATGCTAATTGACATGCATCATTCCATTCAAATAATGTATCCTGACATAAAAGATTACATATCGGTTTAGCTATTGAACTAAAATTTTTTATAAATCTTCTATAACATAGAAAAGAGTGAACAACTTTTACGATTTTTGGTGAAGGAATATTAGCTATCAAATCAATTTTAGATTTATCAACTTCAATCCATTTTTTATACACGATATGACCTAACAAAATACCTTGTGTAATAATGAAATGACATTATTCCTAATTTAAAACAAGTTTCGTTTCTTCACATCGAATAAGTACTTTTTCAATATTTTCTAAACATAAATGAAATGAATCACCATATACTGAAAAATTGTCCATAAAAACTTCTAGATAACATTCTACCATATCACTAAATATACTTAGCATACAACACTGAAAGGTAGCTGGAGCATTACATAATCCAAAAGACATCCTTTTATATACAAAAGTACCAAAGGGACATGTAAATGTAGTTTTTTCTTGATCATCTATTGCAATTTTAATTTGATTATAACTAGAATATCCATCTAAAAAATAATAATATGCATGACCAACTATTCTTTCTAGTACTTGATCTAGAAAAGGCAATGGAATGTGATCTTTTCTGATGAGAGAATTTAGCTTTCGATAATCAATACACACACGTCAACCTGTGACTGTACGTATGAGGACTAATTTATTTTCTTAGTTTTTTATTACAGTAACACCAAGCTTCTTAGGGACTATCCATGTAGGACTAACTCATTCATTATCAGATATAGGATAAATAATATTAGAATCCAATAGTTTAAGTACTTCATTGTAAACTACCTCTTTTAGGTGTGGAATTAATCTTCTTTGCATTTGACGAGATGGTTTAACATTTTCTTCTAAATATATATAATGAGTACATAGAAGTGGGCTTTTACCATTTATATCTGTCATTGTCCATCCAATAACACTTTGATGATTTTTTTAATTCTTTTTCTAGAGTTTTAGATAAATTCGATGATATGATCACAGGGTGAATTTCATATTGTAAAATCCGGGTAAATTTGGACTTTTAAAAAAAATAAATAAAATAAAGAAAGGGAAAAATGGTAATTTGCCACTATAATGCGTATTTAAAATACTCATGTTCTAGACCTTGGATGAGGAAACGGAGTTCGCCGTTGGGTTCGTATCGTAAAACCTAGTCACCTTGTCAAATTTCGTCAAATTCTGAGATAGTCGAATTTTTACACATTGTTCGAGGTGACTACATGGCAAATGACATTTTAAAGGTCCCCAAAAATAAATTTTATAAAATTCCTTAAAATTAAGTTTAAGTTTAAATAAAATTAATTTGAACTTAATTCGAGATATAATGAATCGTTTTGAGACGAAAAACAGATCTGGAAGTCATAAATATGCGCTGCAATTTGGACCGCACATTAAGGGGGTATAAATAGGGACAAATATCTGAAAAATCAAATATTTCTCACCATTTTTCAGTTTTGTTTGGCCGGCCATAGAGAGAAAAAGGAGAGAAGAGAGAAAGTTTTGATCTTCAAGCTTCTTCTTCCGATCTAAGAAGTTCTGTCGCTCGGATCAATTTGAACCAAGAGTTAAAGTCGATCACCGCGACGAGAGCTATGTCGACATACCAAGAAAATTGGATTTCACCGAAAAACCAAAGAAAATATTTTGAAAAAATCAAGTTCTTGGGCAATTGTTGAAATTTTTGGAAGTTCTATCATTTCCCTCACGCTACAAGAGGTAGGGTTCTTCCTACTTTGGTTTTATTCCTCTCATTCGGGGCTGTTCTAGGGCTGGTTTAGGGACTGAAGTTATGGACTGCTAGGGACTATTTGGGGATGAAATTATGGACTGTTTTGGGGTAGAAATTAGGGACTATTCTGGGATGAAATAATGGACTATTTTTGGACTGTTTTAGTGGCTGAAATGGGGCTGCATGTAGGCTGTCAAAATGGACTATTTTAGGCCATTTTACGGACTATTTTTAGGCCATTTTACAAACTATTTCTAGGCTATTTTATGGACAATTTTTAGGCCATTTTATGATCTATTTTTAGGCCATTTTACGGACTGTGTTTAGGCTGAAATTGTGCCTTTGTGATTATGTGTGTTATTGGCATAAAAATTGTGATAACATAGTTGGAATTGTTTTATGAAAATCGTCAATGTATATACATGCTTGTGCTATATTGACATTATACATTGACATTGTGAAAAATTATGAAAATTATATGCTTATGGTATAATTTGTCCATAAGATCTGCGAAATGTGTTGATATTGTTCATATGTCTTTCATAGCATAATGAATATGTTATCATTGCACAATGGGACATCATATTCCATATGCACGGTAAAATTGCATCATATGAGTGTGTTCATGGTTGTCGCCAGCACCACACTTGGTGGATGACGAGTGGACTCGATTAAGTTTGGTCGAAGACGTGGCTGATTCGCACGGGTTGCATGATAATTAGGGTTGGGCTTAACAAGAAGGGACTAGAAGATCCCCGGGTGCAAGGCCCGATGGTTGGGATACGCACTCCCTTGGCTTGGACCATGAAGTGTGTGGGTGTACGCAGAGCCCTTGGTGGAAGTCCATAAATTTCGAGTAGGTTGGAGACCCTTTGTGAAACCCGAGGAAATTTAGACTTTTTATGACAAAGGGCAAAATAATAATTTGTCACTATTATCCGGGATTAGAATACATATTTCTATAGAGCTCGGATGAAGCAACAAACTTCATCGTTAGATTCGTATCGCAAAATTGAGTTATCACATAAAATTTTGTTGAATTCTGAGATAGTCAGATTTTACACATTTTTTGAGACAATTGGGTGACGAATGAAATTTTAAACATCCCCAAAAATGGAAATTATAAAATTTCTTTATAATTGAATACAAATTCAAATAAAATTTATTTGAACTGAAATCGAGATTTAATTAAGTTGTTTTAGGTTAAAAATGGACCCGAAAGTGATAAATGAGCGGGATAATGTCGACCGTGCAGTTAAAATTTTAAATAAGGGTTAATATCTGAAAAATCAGATACTTTTCACACCATTTGGCCAGCTGCTTCAGGCGTTAAAGAGAGAAAAGAGCTAGAAGAGGGAAAATTTCATTTTTCTACCTGTCTTCTACGATCCAAGGTGTTCCGTCGGTCAGAATCGCTTGGACCAAAAACTAAACTTCATCTACGTGGCAAGGGCTACGTGTACGTACCAAGAACAAAAAGTTTCACCAAAGATCCGAGAGGAGGATTTTGGGAAAGTCAAGGTTTTGGGGCTAGAAGTGTGTCTTGAGGCTTCTACTCTTTCTTATACGCTCCAAGAGGTAGGGTTCTCCTACTTTGGTTCACTTTCTTACCTAGGATGTATTTGGAATGGGGTAAGGGTATGCAATAACGTAGGTCATTGACCATGGTTGTGAAAAAAAGGAAATGAGCATGGAATTTGGCCTACACCAATTCCTAATTATGATGGCGTAGGAAATTACTTGTGTACTTTCCTTGGAATTTGATATTTTAGGCATGCTATATGTCATATATTATGCTTTGTGAATGAGGTGGAAACTCTTGTTTGATAACATGAATTGTTGCCTTAAAGGTGTTTGCCAAAATGCCTATGTGTGAATCAAGTTGTTATAACATAGTGATGTATAACCTGCTTAGAAAATGTGTTGAAAAGAAATGTTAATATGTGCTCATTGACATATTGACATTGTATTGATTTATAAAATTTATATGCCTATAATATAAATTGTCATGACATATGTTGAGATGTGTGGTTTAATTTGTCCTTATGACATCCATTACATATAGGACATGATATGTGTTTAATTTGGCTCACGGCATTCATTAGAACGCATATGCATGGGAACACATCGTATTTCATGGGTGTGAGTGCATGGTTGATATCAAACACCAAGTAGGTGACTGATAAGTGGGCTCGGTACCGTTGGACCAAGGTCCGACTGAGTCGCACTGTTGCATGGCATGAAAAACTCGTGACGGGTATAGCAAGAAGGGCTAGACACGTCCTCAGGCGCAAGGCCCAGCTACTGGTTTTATACACTTCCTACGGTGCAAGTCCAAAAAGGTGTATCGGTTTGTAGAGCCGGTGGTGCGACACCAAAAGTCCGCTACCCAAACAAAGACACATGGTTTTATTATATAATGATTTCATTTGATGGGAAACATCCATGAATGAAGTTGTTTTATGAATAAATGGTGGGTGTTTTAAAAATGATCATTGGATGTATTTCATCAATGATAAATGTAGTACACTTGCATTGCATAGTGTGGAGAGAGCCTGTCAAGGCTTGGGTTGATGTGCGTGAGTGAGTCTCATCTCATTTCATTGCATGACATGATAGATTCCAACATGAATTGAATATTCTTGCATTGGAATAGATATTGGTTGAGTGTTGTTGCATGTATACATTCATATGCACTTAGGTGGGGAGTAGCCCTTATTGAAAGTATTCTACAGGGCGTTGGCTCATTCTATATGGAAAATATTTCAGGTGTGGGGTTAACACCAATGGAGGACTCGCACTTGGGGCCTCGAGGGTGAAGAAAAGTCGATTTGTGGCTTTTGGAGACAAGTTTTTGTAAAACTTAGATTTAAATTTCCATTTTAACATGTAATCGTGTAAATGGCTTGTAATAGAGCTTGTAGATATCAAGTTTTATTCAATAAGCATCATTATATATGTTTGAAATGATGTTGAGGGTGATTTGGAATGGATTGGACATGAAAAACATGTGAAACAGACAAAATTGGACAGAGTGTACCGATACTATGTACCGGTACCCTATGGTCCAGAAGACAGAGTGTACCGGTACTGTCTGTCCAGAGGGCAAATCGTACCGGTACGCACTACTGATATGCTTTTCCAAATTTTCTAAATTTTAAAACTAAAGTGCTATGACCTTAGACTTTGGTTCCTTGGTTCCAAAGATACAAATGGACATTAAATGAGATGTATTGGGGTATATTGAACCTTAGTTGGATTAAATAATTGAAAGAACACGGGTTACACGTGTGAGTTAAAATCCCAAATAAAGGGATATTATTACACGATGTCGGATTATGCGGCACTCACGGATATTTTCGTAGGTTGACGGTGGTCAACGGGACCCCCGGATTTAGGGGCGTCACACCCTTGGTGTAAGCCCATGAACATCCACCCCATACAAAGACCCTAGATTGGTAAAAGTCATTGATGTGCAACATAAATGACAATTTCATACACATTGGCACTAGCATGTGTTGAGGAGCTGGGAAGGGCTCGGGTTGATGTTCATGAGTGAGTCTCATCTCATTTCATGGCATGACATGATAAATTATAACACTGAAATGCATATTCTTACTTGGAATGTTGATGTGAATATGAAATGTTGTATCTGAGCATTGCATGTGCACTTAGGTGGGGAGTAGCCTCTGCAGGAATTACTTTACTAGGAGTGGCTCACCCTATATGGGAAAACATTTCAGGTGCTGGATACACAATGGTGGACGGCCCTCACTTGGATCCTCAAGGGTGAAGAGAGGTCGGATTGTGGCCTTTAACCTTGGTTTATGTAAAACTATGTTTTGGGCATGTAATATGTAAAAGAATTGTAACTGAGTTTACATGGGCTGTTTTAATATAACGGTGCATGTTTGTGTATGAGTATGGATAAATGGACCTAGTGTGGTTAATGTTTACTTTTAGATAGATCCGGTGCGGTCAGTATTTTATATTGGACCTCGAATGGGTCATGTGATTATATAATTACACAGGTTGTATTTTGGGTAGAGTTCCCCGTACAAAGGAGACTTTACCCGAATTTTTGTTCAATTATGGACCTTGGTAAATGGGGCATAATGGTGTGATATTGAATTACTCGGTATCCATGGGTATTCCGCGGGTTGATGGATAATCAACGGACCCTTGGATTTTGGGTGTCACAAATATTTTTCTAAAAAAACATATTTCAAATTAGTTGGAAGCGGTTTTAAATCTGGCTTAAAAACTGTGACATTGAACTCTATAGATTTAGACAACAAATTTTCACATTTTGGATTTTCTATATTTTCAGAGTCATCATTAGATAGAGATTGTAATATACATAATTCTTTTTTCAGAAAAAATTCTTCAAAAAAACTTTGAGTTAACGACTCAATAAAATTTATTTCATGAATTTCAACTTCTTCTCTAGGTTGTTTTACATTGTTAAAAATATTTAATTCCAAGTTCATGTTTCCCAATGAGAGTTTCATAACTCCATTTCTACAATTTATCAACGCATTTGATGTGGCTATAAATGGTCGATCGAAAATAACAGTCATGTATGTAGATGCATGAAAAATTGGTCGTGTATCTAAAGAAATAAAATCTTCTGGAAAATAAAATTGATCAAATTGGATAATAACATCTTCCACAATCCCTCGTGGAGTTTTTATTGATCAGTCTGCTAATTGTAATGTAACGTTAGTAGGTTTCAGCTTACTTAATCCTAATTGTGTATACACCGAATATGACATTAGATTACAACTGGCTCCAAGGTCTAGCAGAGCTTGTTCAATTCAAAATTTTACAATGATGCATGAGACTGTAGGACTATTTGGATCTTTGTACTTAAGAAGAGTGTTATGTTGTATTATAGTACTAACTTGTTCAGTTAGAAATGATTTCTTTGGTACATTTGTTTTTCTTTTTACTGTGCAGAGATCTTTTAAAAATGTAGCATAAGCTAGAACTCATTTAATTGCATCCAACAAAGGAATGTTAATCTTAACTTGTCTAAATAGTTCAAAAATCTCAGATTGATCTTTTTCAAATGAAAGTTTCTTGAACCTTTGAGGAAAAGGTAAAGGAATAAGACATGAATGATCTTGTTTATTTTGTATTTCTGGTTGCTTTTTGGCTAAAGGTTCAGGTTCAAGGGGTTCATTAACAAGATTTGTGTAAAACCCAGGAAAAATTTAAAATTTTTCGAAAAAAGGGCAAAAAGATAATTTATCAATATAATGCGGGTTTAAAATTCATATTTTTCTAGAGCTTGGATGACGCAACGGACCTCACCATTGAATTCGTATTGCAAAATCGAGCTTTCCTGTCAATTTTCATCGAATTCCGAGATAGTCAGATTTTGCACATTTTACAAGACAATTGGGTGATGAATGATCTTTCAAAGGTTCCTAAAAATGAAATTTATAAAATTTTCTTATAATTGAATAGAAGTTTAAATAAAATTAATTTGAACTTAAACCGGGATAAAATGAATCACTTCAAGATGAAAAACGAATTCGAAAGTAAGAAATATGCGGTGCGACGTGGACCGCACATTTGAGACTATACATATCAACTAATCGGATTTTTTTGGAGAGATATTTATGATGAAACCAGTAGGTTTGCTGGTATGAACGTTGGAGAGAAAAAAAAAGCGAGGTTTCAAATTTTCTCCCTTCAATTCACGGAGTTCCATCGGTCAGAATCCTTCGGACCAAGAGTTAAATTCGATCTACTCGACCAGGGCTACGCCTACGTACCAAAAAGAGCTGATATCATCGAAGATCCAAAGACAGAATTTTGGAGAAATCAAAGCTTTAGGCTTGAATCGTGTTCTTGAAGCTTCCTATGGGTCTTTTACGCTTCAAGAGGTAGGGTTCCCTTCTACTTTGGTTTATTTCCATCCTATGGTGTCCATAGGAAATGGGTGGGCTGTTTTGAGTGTTTTTAACACTTGCCTATTATAGTTGGTTTAATGGAAATCAGTGATGAGTGGATTTTATACCTACGAATTGAGTACTTTCGGTTGATGAAATTGCAAGTTTTTAATTATTTTCTGTTTCTTTTTATTTGTTTTGTATGTTTTGATGTTATTTGGTAGGAATCATCATTTGGAAGCAAACAAGATCATTTGGAAGGAAACAAGGTCAATTTGGAGCCTAAGTATTGGATTTTTGAAGGCTAAGCAACAAGGGAGCTGAAGGCTTAAAAGGGGCCAGTGCTGTTCCAGCACAAAATCAGTGCCCCTGCGCCCACATTCTGCCCATTCAGCGCTTTTGTAGCACCTTTTCAGCGCCTGTGTTGGTCCGTGACGCAATTTTTGACTTATTTTTGACCCAAAATTGGACTCTAAAGCTACATATATGCTAGGGTTTGTGTGGGGATGGGATATTATGACTTTTGGGGGCTGAAAGCATTGGAGAAAAGCCAAGGAATTGGAAAAAATTGAAAACAAGAATCGAATGAATCGACATGAAAAAGATTGATCTTGAAAGCTAGAGAAGGATTGAAGATTGAACCTAAGTTTTCATTCTTTTCTATTACCTTTACTTCTTGTTTTTCCAAGATGTTGTTTAATTTTAGAATAATGTCTTTCAATTACGTTATGAACTAAATTATTATTAAGATTACAACGAAACCTATGTCTAGTTAAATTAATCTACTCTCGTTTCTAGTTCTATTGATTGTACCTGAGTTGTTTGTCATATTTTGTGCTTAATATATAATTGTGTGGCCAACAATTAATTTGATTCCTTAGATGAAATTGGGAGATGAATTCTAGGGATAGATCTAAATATGATGACATGTGTCTAGTTTATTCTTCTTAAGATTGAATAGCTGTGTTTGTGTATAGGATAGGAATATACCTATATGCGGTGTGTAACTTTTATGAGAGTTTGAACTTAATGAATCTATTCAAACTTATTTTGCATAGGAATATAGTAATTTAATTGGGAGAGATAACTTTATCTAACTATCGGAAGAGGTTTGATAAATAACTTTGAGTTCTCAGTTAACAACTTATTTTGATCAATTAACTGGAATGAGAGTGGAAAGATTTATACGAAGCATTAGGGGAAGTTGTAATCTTAACTTATTTTATCCGGTAAATTCAACCCTTGATTATTAATTTTTGATTTAGTTTTCAATTAGTAATTTCATAGTTCAATTCCAATTGTTTAAATAAAATTGAATTGATACAAAGTTAGTACTTGAAAGTTATTAGTAATAATTCTTCGTGGGAACGATACTCACTTATCACTTTATTATTTGTTGATCGTGTATAGTTGCATGTAAATTGTTAATATCAAATTCAGACAACAAGTTTTTGGTGCTGTTGCCGGGGAATTATTCTAGTATTATTTCAATATTAATTTCAATCAATTTGATCTTAGTTTAAACTTATTTAATTTTCTGTTTTGATTGTTTTAATTGTTTTGGCAAGCACTCTTGAATTTTGTATGCTAACACGATCTAAAGGTCAGGAGCTACTACCGTACGAAGATGAAATCGAGAGAAGGTGCCGAAAATTGCAAAAACAGCATGAAGAAGTAAACAACCAAGAAGCTATGGCTGAAGAAGAACAGAAATCGCTAAGGGATTGTGCTATGCCGCTTGTTACAGAAATACAATCAAGCATTCAATGGCCCGCAATTCAAGCAAATAGTTTTGAAATCAAGCCAGATACCATCTAAATGATTCGGAATCCAGTTTAGTTTGGAGGTTTGCCTAATGATGACCCAAATGATCATTTGGTGAGTTTTCTGGAAATTTACGACACATTCAAATACAATGGGGTTTCCAAAGATGCAATTGGACTTCGACTTTTCCCTTTCACACTTCGTGATAAGGCGAAGAGTTGGTTGCATTCATTACCGCTGGGTTCTAGTACTACGTGGAAAGATTTAGCTCAAAAATTCTTAGCTAAATTCTTTTCACCAGCTAAAACTGCAAGGATGAGAAATGACATAACATCATTCGTACAACATGATTCTGAGACTCTATACGAAGCTTGGGAGTGATTCAATGATTTACTTCGAAAATGCCCTCAGCATGGTATTCCTGAGTGGTTGCAAGTTTAGACGTTCTACAATGGGTTGTTTAGTGCTACCCGGACTAGTATTGATGCAGCTGCATGTGGGGCGTTAATGGGGAAAAATTTTGATGAAGCTTATGAGTTATTGGAGATGATGGTTGCCAACAATTATCAGTGGCCTTCTAGAAGGATCAATTAGCCAAAGGTAGCAGGGATTTATGAAGTTGATGCGATTACTGCATTGGCTGCACAAGGTTCTACATTGACAAATAAGATTGATGTTTTAGGAGTGCAGCCTATTCAGAGTGTGGCAGCTGTTTGTAAACTGTGTGCCGGGAAGCATCCGAGCAATCAATGTGCAATTAGTTATGAGTCAGTACAATACATTGGTAACCACAATAGGCAACAATATAGCAATAATTCCAACAATTACAACCCTAGTTGGAGGAATCATCCGGGCTTTTCATGGAATAATAATCAAGCCCAAACTTCAAGTCCAACACAATCATACCCACCAGGCTTTCATAATCAAGCTCCACCACAACAGGAAAAGAAGTCGAATTTGGAGGAGCTGCTTTCTAGGTACATAGCACAGAGTGAGACAAGGATAAATAGTATGGAAGTATCAATCCGAACCCTAGAAAACCAAATGGGACAACTTGCTACTGCCATTAACAACCGACCTCAAGGCACTCTACCCAGTGATACAGAGATCAATCCTAAGAGGGAAGGTAAGGAGTACTGCAATGCTATTACATTACGAAGCGGAAAAGAGTTACTTGAGGTTGTTGGTGGAACTCCAAAAAAATCACATAGAGATGATACTGAGGGTATAAAAAATAAAAGATAGCAAGATTATGGATCTTGAAAGGAAAGAAGAAGATCGAGTTGCATTTCTAATTGAGGTAATCTGAGACCTATTGTGCCTTCCGTGCCGTTTCCACAACGTCTACAGAAACAGAAGTGGGATAAGGAGTTCTCTAAATTCATGGAAGTGTTTGAAAAGCTCTAAATAAATATCCCTTTCGCTGAAGCAGTGGAGAATATGCCTAACTATGCAAAATTTTTGAAGGAAATTTTGTCAAAGAAGAGAAAAATAGGTGATTTTGAGACTGTGGCACTTACAGAGTAGTGCAGCGCTATTCTTCAGAAAAAGCTACCACCAAAGCTCAAAGATCCGGGTAGCTTTACTATTCCATGCACAATAGGCAGCTAATTTTTCAGGAAAGCATTGTGTGACTTGGGAGCTAGTATCAACTTGATGCCACTCTCAATTTATCAGCAATTGGGTTTGAAAGAAGCGAAGCCTACTAACATCAAATTGCAACTTTCGGATAGATAACTCATTTATCCAAGGGGCATAGTTGAGGACGTTTTAGTTAAAGTGGAGAAGTTTATTTTTGCAGCTAATTTCATAGTCTTAGATTTTGAGGAAGACAGGGAAATACCTATTATTCTTGGGCGACCATTCTTAGTGACGAGGAGAACACTCATTGATGTACAGAAAGGTGAGCTAACTATGCAAGTCCAAGATCAAGATGTTACATTCAATGTATTTTCAGCTATGAAATTTTCAAAGGAACCGGAAGAATATTTTTAGGTTGATTTGGTAGAAGATTCAGTGAATGGGATATTCGTAGGAAGTGGTATTTCAGATCCTCTTGAGAACGACAAGCTATATAAAGAGGAGGTGTTCCCATATAGAGCAGTCGCAGTTGAGGAAACAAATTCAAAAAGAACCTTCAAAGTGAATGGCCAGAGACTGAATCAATATTGGGGCGACAACAATGAATCATGAAAAGACCTCAATTACCCTTGTTGACTCGAGGTGAAACAAGTAGTCGGGCTGAAGACTATAAAACAAGCGCTAGTTGGGAGGCAACCCAAAATTTTAGTTTCTAAGTTTTATTTCATTTTATTTTAATTTAGTTTTTTGATAAGAAATAATGTAGTTAGTTAGTTAGTTAGTGCATTTTAATTGGTATGTCAATTGCTTGCAGGTCCCAAGGATTGAACATAAAGTTGGAGCACACACAAAGCCTTACTAACAGCTAAGAACAACCCACCTATGTTTCCCAAATACACTCCCTACTCAGCGGACGACGAGGACACTGATGATGATGTGAACTAGCAAAGTCTCAGGGAAGTCCTGTGTCTTAATTTTTTCTAATTTTTACATTGAGGACAATGTTTAGTTTAAGTTTGGGGGTGTTTTCTTGTTTGCATTTGCATTAGTAGGTATGCATTTAGATAACATGATTTAGTACGACTTGAGCAATGGGTTGATTGAATTTGATCATGGCCAATGATGAATGAGATTAATTGTTAATTCAAGGGAAATTGATGAACATGTTGAGTCTGTAGTTTGACATACTAGTTAATTTTACACTGTTTGTGATCTTTTCATTAATGAGCACATATCCGTCTGTTTGGTTAGTTATTATTTAGAGAATTTATTTGGTTAAATGTTTGTGGGAGATATCATTGAAACTTTAGAAAACTTATTTAAGTATCATTCAAAGCGAATTGAGACATTCATATAAGTTTGGGGAAAATATTGGTTATTATGGGTTAGTATATAAAAAAAATAATAGTATAAAAAAAAAGTGAGTTTTTGAAAATTATTTTGATTTGATCCTTCATGAGTTAGAAGAAAAAAATAGGAAAAAAAAAAAAGCAAGAAAAGGGCATGTGATAAGTAGAGATGGAGCGTAAAACGCACTCACTCATAAACACATGTGGCGAAAGAGATGGAGTGTAAAACGCACTCGTTCAAGAAAAGGCAAGATGGAGCGTAAAACACACTCGCTCAATAAGAGGTGAGATGGAGCATAAAATGCACTCACCAAATGAATGGAAAAGAGAAAGAAAAAAAAGTGAGAGAAAAAAAAAATTCTTTTGACCTTCTAGTTATATGGTTGTTTTAATAAGCGGAGGTTGATGTGAAATGTAAGTTCATAGAGTTGATATTGAGTATCTCCTATGAAGCATTTGATTACGTAAATGTATTTAGGTGATGGCTAGTTGGAAAGTTCGAATATGTACATGTATTCAAAGGGTAATGAGCGGAGATAAAATTAAGGAGTATGTTGAATTGATAGACTTTGCACTGTTTTGAAGTTCCCCGTGAATTATTAGTTGAAGTAACATTTTGGGGCCAATATTCAAATTCATATTTATCCATTGTTTGAGTAGTTGGTTGATTAATTTTTATAGTTGTTGTTTTTAATATTTTGCTTGAGGCCAAGCAAAGATTTAAGTTTGGGGGTATTTGATGAGTGAGATTTATACCTACGAATTGAGTACTTTTAGTTGATGAAATTGCAAGTTTTTAATTATTTTATGTCTCTTTTTATTTGTTTTGTGTGTTTTGATGTTATTTGGTAGGAATCATCATTTGGAAGCAAACAAGATCATTTGGAAGGAAACAAGGTCAATTTGGAGCCTAAGTATTGAATTTTTGAAGGCTAAGCAACAAGGGAGCTGAAGGCTTAAAAGGGGACAGTGCTGTTCCAGCACAGAATTAGCACCGCTGCGCCCACATTCTGCCCATTCAGCGCTTTTGTAGCACCTTTTCAGCGTCCCCGTGCTTGTGCTGGTCCGTGACGCGAATTTTGACTTATTTTTGACCCGAAATTGGACTCTAAAGCTACATATATGCTAGGGTTTGTGTGGGGATGGGATATTCTAACTTTTGGGGGCTGAAAACATTGTAGAAAAGCCAAGGAATTGGAAGAAAATTGAAGACAAGAATCAAAGGAATCGACACGAAGAAGATTGGTCTTGAAGGCTAGAGAAGGATTGGAGATTGCACCTAAGTTTTCATTCTTTTCTCTTACCTTTACTTCTTATTTTTCTAAGATGTTGTTTAATTTTAGAATGATGTCTTTCAATTATGTTATGAACTAAATTATTATTAAGATTGCAACGGAACCTATGTCTAGTTAAATTAATCTACTCTCGCTTCTAGTTCTATTGATCGTACATGAGTTGTTTGTCATTTTGTGCTTAATATATGATTGTGTGGCCAACAATTAATTTGATTCTTTAGATGAAATTGGGAGATGAATTCTAGGGATATATCTGAATATGATGACATGTGTCTAGTTTATTCTTCTTAGGATTGAATAGCTGGGTTTGTGTATAGGATAGGAATATACATATATGTCGTGTGTAACTTTTATGAGAGTTTGAACTTAATGAATCTATTCCAACTTATTTTGCATAGGAATATAGTAATTTAATTGGGAGAGATAACTTTATCTAACTATCGGAAGAGGTTTGATAAATAAATTTGAGTTCTCAGTTAACAACTTATTTTGATCAATTAACTGGAATGAGAGTGAAAAGATTTATACGAAGCATTAGGGGAAGTTGTAATCTTAACTTATTTTATTCGTTAAATTCAACCCTTGATTTTTAAGTTTAGATTTAGTTTTCAATTAGTAATTTCATAGTTCAATTCCAATTGTTTAAATAAAATTGAATTGATATAAAATTAGTACTTGAAAGTTATTAGTAATAATTGTTCATGAGAACGATACTCTACTTATCACTTTATCACTTGTTGATCGTGTGTACTTGCATGTAAATTGTTAAAATGAAATTTGGACAACAATGAGTAGGCTCAATTCTAGTGAATTGGTAGTTAGAAATTGTTAGTTTGTGATTTCTTGGCAGTTTTGATAATTGATTATGTGGAAATGATTGAATCTGAATTTTTTTGAGTTAGGTGATATATTTGGGTATTTTATGTGATTACATGATTTGGTGCCTTGAAGGTGTTTGATAAAATGCCTATGTGAAAATAAAGTGTTTAATATTGACATAGATTATGTAATAACATGATTATGTTTGGTTGTTAAATATAAAATGCTGATATATGTTCATTTATATATTGTCATTGTGTTGGATCAAATTAATTATATGCACATGATATAATTGGCCTTCGTATATTGATATACCGCTAAATTGCTCATTTGGCATTCATTGCATCTTGGGCATGATAATGGCATCACATTCATGGACTTTATGCATGAGTGTGGGTACATGGTTTAATCAAACACCATACTTGGTGCTTGATGGGTGGGCTCGGGAAAGTTGGATTGAAGATTCGACTGAGTCGCACGGTTACATGCATGAAAAACTTGTGTCGGGTATAGCAAGAAGGACTAGATTCTCTATCGGGTGCAAAATTTGGCTACTTGGTTCACACACTCCCCTGAGGTGAAATTTCAGAAAAGTGTGATGGTGTACGGAACTGGCGGTTGTGATACCAAAATCTGTTGCCCAACAAAGACACAAGATTTTGTTTTATAAATATACCCATTCAATGGGTAACATCTACAATGATTTGGTTTTATAAATACATCACTTTTATTTCAAACAATCATTGGATGTATTTTTTGTCAATTGACGGATTCATTACACATGTGCATTGCATTGTGTTATGGGAGTCGGTGAGGACTCGGGTTGAAGTTGCAAAAGTGAGTATCATCTATATCATGACATGACATGGTAGAATTCCAATCTTGAATTACATGCTCTTGTTTGGAATGGATAATGGTGTTGATTGTTTCATTTTACATTTCATATGCATCTAGGTTGGGGAGTAGCCTCTGTAGGAGATACTCTATTGAGCGTAGTTCACCCTATAAGGAAAAACATTTCAGGTGCAGCATATACACAGGTGGACGGCTCTCATTTGGAGCCTCAAGGGTGAAGAGAGGCCGACTTGTGGCTTTTAGTCCTTTTTTTGTACTAACTTTTGCAAAGTTAGTTTTGGGCATGTAATGTATTTAAAAGAATTGTAATCGAACTTGTATGGACTATTTTTAATATAACCTTGCATGTATCTATATGAGTATGGATAAATGGACCCAATTTGGTCAATGTTTACTAATAAATGGACCCGGTGCAGTCATTGTTTTATATTGGGCCTCAGATAGGTCATGTGAATGTATATTGCACAGATTAGATTTTAGGTAAAGCTCCCCATACAAAGGAGACTCTGCCCGAATTTCGTTAAAATTATGGACCCCGGTAAATAGGGCATAATAGCGCGATATCGAGTTACTCGGTATCCACGGGTATTCTGCGGGTTGATGGGTAATCAACGGATCCCCCGAATTTTTGTGTCATCTTGGAAATTTTAGGTTTAATAGTTTTGTCAATCACCTTACCACTTCTTAGTGTTGTGATTGCTTGTACTTGAGTTAGAGAAGATTCAGATGACACAAAATTAGCTTAATTTTGTGGTGGTTTAGGTTGAGATGAGAATTTTCCCTTTTCTGACATACTTAAAGATTGAGTTAACTTAACTAGATGACTCTTAATATCTTCAATACTCTGAGAAGTTTGAGTTTTAAAATCATTAAAAGCTTGAGTTATTTGAGTATTAAAACTCATTTAAGTTTGAATAAATTGATTAATAGTATCTTCCAGAGTTATTTTATGTGGGGTTTGATATGGTTGATATTGTTGTTGATTATGCTGCTGTGGTGGACCTTGTGTTTGATTTGTGGGTTGTGTATTTTTTCAACTAAAATTTAGATGATTTCTCCATCCTGGATTGTAAGTTTCAGAATATGGATTTGGATAAGGCTTATTATAAGTTACGATAGTGTTAGATTGTTCAATTAAAACTTCTTTGAATACAGGTATAATTGGACACTCTGTTGCAGGATGTCCTAACAATGCACAAATTTCACATATTTGGTGCGTAGAAGACACGACGGACACTTTTTCTTATTTTTTTTTCATTTCTAAAGCTTCTAATTTTTTAGATAAATTAGTCATTTTTGCTATTAAGTCATCATCTTTTTTTAACACATATTTTTATCTTTCGGATGTAGATGGCTAATTTTAAACAATATTTGAAGAAGTCAAGTCCCGCATCTGGGAACTCTCAGAAATAGTATGAAAAAATTAAAATGCTTCTTCAGGGTTTTTACTCATAAATTTCCACTGGGCCATCATTTCAATAAATTGTCTCCTTGTAGGTGGAAGAGCATAAAAAAAAAATCAACTAAAGTCTAGTTTTCAAATGCATGATGTGGACAAGCTTGAAAAATATCTTTAAATCTTTCCCAACATTGATAAAAACTTTCACCTTCTTATACAGAAAAATTCATTATTTGACGTCTTAATGTATTTGTACAATGCACGGGAATTTTTTTTTAAAATACTCAGTTTGTAAAGCTTGCCAATTTGTAATGGAATTAGTTCTTAAAGAGTTAAGCCATTGTTTTGCTTTATCTTTTTATAATTTGACCATTTCAGAATTGTCTTGCAAAGTTCTACAGACTTTTTCAAATTCTTTCATATGCATATAAGGATTTTCAGTTTCTAAACCATGAAACTGTGGTAATAACTGTACTGTTCCTTACTTAATATTAAGATTTGGAGCGTCTATTGGAAAAGCAAAGCATGACGAAACATTAGTTCGTGTAGGACGTAAATGTGATGCCCCTAAAACCGAGGGTTATTTGTTAACTGTTGACCAATCGTAAACCCACGAAAATACCCGTGGTAGTCGCACAACTCGGCTCCACGCTAATAACATCCCCATGTTCATTTTACCCTTTGATCCAACAATAGTACAATTTTAAACCCCACACTTTTATCTTTATAGATGTATATAGGTTTATATACCAAGTTATTTTTTCTTTTGAATGTTGATATGGAAAATTTTGAGCAAATAGTAGTTAAAACTTAGTTTTAGCTTGCAAATATATGAAATCATTGTAATAGAACTTGTACTAATTAGGTTTGATGTACAAAAGTATGTTGTATAAGCTTGGGTTTGGAATTGATTGGAAATGAAGAAGGAAAGATTTGTAGAAAAATAGGAAAAACCTTCTGAAAGGTCGACGAAAAACCTTCCGAAAGGTTATGGTAAAGGCTTATCCAGTAGGTAAAACCTTCCAAAAGGTTGATGAAAAACCTTCCGGAAAGTTAATGAAAATGGTTGTCCAGAAGACAAACCTTCCGGAAGGGTGATGACAAACCTTCCAGAAGGTTAATGAAAATGTTTGTCCAGAAGACAAGCCTTCTGGAAGGTTAATGAAAATGTTTGTCCAGTAGACAAAACCTTCTGGAAGGTCGATGACAAACCTTCCGGAAGGTTAATGAAAATGTTTGTCTAATAGGCAAACCTTTCGGAAGGTCTTCAAAAAATTTGAAATTTTAAGTCATGAACAACCGGCTTTCCTTCCACTATAAATACCTAAGGACGTCCCATTTAGCCCCATTTCAACATCTCTAACCCTAGGAAACCTTCGAGACGAAGAAAGGAAGAGAAAAACACAATATCAAAGGGGATTTCCACTTCAAGAAGATCAAAACCCTAGTTTTTCAAGAACACCAAGGTAGGGGTTTCTTCTTATTCTCTTACATTGAGGTTAGGGTTCACTTATATGTATTCTTTGGACTCTAAATCTTATTTATTTGTTAGTAAATCATTTATTCTTGATATTCTTGGAACACTATCATGATTTAAACAAATATATGGTGACATAACATGAAATCTCTTATTCTTGACTCAAAACCCTAGTTTTCAAGAGAAATAGATTTTTCTCTTGTTTTTTCCATTGTTATTGCTTTCAAAACTTTCGTGCTTTATGTTGAACCACAAAATGGTATTTATGATGATCTCTTGTATATTTTCTTAAATTGTTGTATTGGGATACTACTTGTGAAATTTGGGGATTATTGAATGTATTTGTGATTGGAGAAATTGATTAGATATTATATCTCTTGTAGATGTTTGGATGACCATGGGTGACCGTTGCCTAGATATCGTAGAGTGGGTTAGATGCGTTTTTTACTCCGTGTGGGTTTGAAGGTTCCCTATCAGTCATAGTGAGGTTGGTGCCTTGCGAGGACCAAACCACTATTCGCTCACGTGTTATCAAGGTTGAGAGTTAGTATATTATTTCTGGATTGGATTTGTTCCTGCCATGAGTTGGTATATGCCTTTCCTAAAGGTTAGATATCCTTGCGAGGATTTGAGTGTGTGTGTGGGCCAGGATATTCTCGATGTGTTTATTCATGCGAATCATGCATCATACCTAAGATACGAATACAAGTTGTGGATTTATGGGTTATTGTGTGGAATTGGTTTCCTACAAAAGCTTGTGAAGGTATGAGACTTGATTAACCCTAATGAGTATGTAAATAAAATAATTAAGTAATCAATTTTGTAAGATAAAATAACTAAACAATATGAATTATAGTTTGTGCGTAAATTAAGTTTTAAATACTTTATGTTTAAATTTCAGGGTCAAATGCAGAAATACTGAAAAATACAAGGCAATTTGCAAGACTGGAAACTACGAGGGACTAAGGTGTAATAAAGAAACAAGGACAAATCAGAAGGCGACAAGTGGCAGCTCAAGAACAAGACACCTTGTAAGACCCTGTACTAAAATTAAATAAGAATACTAATATCTTAAGAGTTTTCCAAATATGAATAAAATGAGGATAAAAACTTAGAATCATTGTTGAAATATTAATCATGAAGTTTGAGTTTCGAACGGATTGACTTTTGGGTCAAACTTAATTTTTTTTTTTTTTTGGATGTGTTTAAGATTGATAAGGGTAACTAAATAAATATATTATTATTTTTTTTATCAAAATAACATTACCATTGAATTCGGGAGGTCGGAAAACTTTGGGAGAGGTAATATGGGATGTATTAGAAGTTAGGAAGTATTTTAGAAGTAAAACCAAATTGGAGTGAAATTGGGTAAAAAGGGGTGATAGACACTGCTTAGTATTTTGATCATAACTTTATATTTTGATGTCCAATTGATCTGAAATTTTGACAGGAAATAGTAGACATCTAGGGCTACAAAGGTGTATTTCATGACAAATTTCCAATTCGACCTCTCAATGGGTCAAAACTGACCTGGAAGTCGAACCAAAAATCTATGAACAGTACGAAGGAAACCCGATTTTTTCTGAACAGAAAATATCGGGTTTTGCTCGATTTTCTTGCCCTATAAAAACCTAATGTCGTCCCTTTAGCATTCATTTCACCCCTCCAAACCCTAGGAACCATTTTAGCGGAAGAGAGGAAGATAGAAATACCAATCAAGAGGGATTTATACCTTGTAGAAATCAAAACTTCAAATTCTTCAAGAATACATTCTCCTCCCATTTTCTTCCATTCTTGCTACCCTCTCACCCAAATCTTTTGAAACCCTAGGAGGAGAAGATTAACAGGAAAAGAAAGGAGAGCAAGAAGGTCTTGAAACTTGGGTCTTAGCTTGGAATCTTGATTTAAGGTAGGGGATTTTCTCTCAATCTCTCACATTGAGGCTAGATATATATCTATAGATATATATATGTATATAGATATATGTTTCTTCACTCTCCTTCTCATATATATAATATGAAATACATGATTCTTGTTCTATTTGTAATAAATGCCATGTTTTGAACAATATGAAGGGTGGGTAACCACCAAAGCTCTATTGATTTTTTTTTTTATCTTCAAAGCCCTAGTTTTCAAGAAAAGGGGATTTTCTCCTAATTTCTTCTTTGTCTTTGATTTTAAAACTTTAGTGTTGAATATTGTATAACAAAATGATATAGATTACGATCTCTTTCATATTTTCTTGGATTATTCGATTATATGACAAATGTGAAAACAAAATTGGGGATTTTACTATATTTGGGAAATTGTTGTGAATTGTGAATATTCTTGATTTCCTCATTGTATGGTTGTTGCGATGGACTTGGATTACCTTCGAGAGATGTCGTAGAGTGTTAGAGGTTAGTCTATTCCAATGGGGGGTGAGATGGTTGCCTAATGCTCGTAGTGGATCGTTGTTGTGCTCGCGATCACTATTGTTCACATATACACCGAGGAAAAGGGTTAGTATACTAGACACCTTGGGAGGATTTCGTCAATGCCGTAGGAGACGGTACACGCCCTTCCTAAAGAGATTTGTGATTGTTGGTTGGAATTGGTGGACTAGGCATGATCGTTAGGTAGATTCACGAGAAGCAATCAACATACATGGTACGGGGATGAACCAAAAATACATGGAATCGGGAGTTGGGTCGTTCTTGCCGATGCATTGGTATGGGACAATGCTTAGGAAGAAGCCCTTCTTAAATAGCTTAAATTAGAATTTTGTTTATCGATGCTAAACTCACTTTATTCTTTTAACTGATTATTGCTATTGTTTAAACTTGAGATCTCTTTTAAAATGTCACTGTTTTCATTCCAAACCTATATATATGTTAGTTGTGAAATGAGACCGACCGTTTGCTATGTTTTTCAAACCTTGTTTGAGTTGAGAAGATTTTGCTACAGAGCTTCGTGCTCACCCCCTACAAATAAATTTTTTTCAGATTTCACACTTGAGGAGGAGTTAGGAGCCGAGGAGCCCACCCATTGGAAGACTCCGCTTGACGGGGATGTGGATCCCGAGGTGGACGCTTAGAGCGACACTTTTATTTTGTTCTAGACTAGATTATGCTTAGAATATCCTTTTGAACTCTAGTTCATTTATGTTATTTCCGCTGCGTTATATTATTACGTTTTGGAGATGTAATGGCCAAGATTAGACCTATTAATTTAGGATGATAGTGTGGATATGACATATGATGAATGCAAGTTTATTTTATGATTGAAAAATGGACCCGGTGTGGTCAATAGTTATGCATATGTAGACCCGGTGTGGTCAATTGTAATATAATTGTACAGGTTGTGTTTTGGGTAGAGCTCCCCGTACAAAGGAGACTCTGCCCAAATTTTGTTAAAATATGAATGGTTGATGAATGAAACTTTTGTCGTGATGAATTTTACATAATACTCTCATACGGTAAATGGTTTTTAGAATGTAATGTCACCCACGGGGGTTTTTGGGGCGTTACAAATTTGGTATCAAAGCGAAGGCTTTTGGTCTTACATGGGAGCTGTAGGTTATGGAATACCACTAGGGAAGTAGGATTAAGTTGAAGGAAATTGTTGGTCTAATTTTATATGAACCTTATGCTTTAGATTAAAGTGATATTTAGGATGTCTTGTACATCAATGAAACTAAATTGTGAATTGATATGCAGGATGGACGGTGAACGGGTACGTGGACGTGGTCGTGGGCGTGGTGGTCAAGCAAATCCACCACCTCCACCACCTCTCGACTCCATACAGGGTATTTACCAATGTTTAAGGGAACTCACCACCCTAGTGTAGCAACCAGGTGGGAACAACCACCACAACGGTGGAGTTTATCCTTTAGTCCAAGTACCGGGCAATGGCGATGAGAACTGAAGGATGGTAGCTCTTCGAGAATTTCTACGGCAACACCCACCCACCTTCCAAGGGAGCTCCAATCCCTTAGATGCGGATAGATGGATCCGCCGGGTCAAAAAATTTGTGATGGTATGGGGATCGCCGGGGACCTTCGGGTTGGCTTGGCTACCTATTTGTTGGAAGGGGAGGCCGATTACTGGTGGGAGTCAGTGAAGAAAAGGAGGGACACTAATACGCTCACTTGGGAGGAGTTTGAGCAAAGTTTCAACGACAAGTATTTTCCAGAGTCTGTCAGAGATAAGATGAGTGCAGACTTTCTAGCCTTGCGGCAGGGCAGTATGACCGTGGCTGAGTATGAGAGGAGGTTCGATGAGCTATCCCGTTATGCTTCAGAGTTCATATCCACCGAGGATAGGAGGGACCAAGCGCTTCGAGCAGGGTTTGAGATCGACCATCAGAGAGAAGCTTGTGGCACTCAGAATCCGAGACTATAGAGATTTGGTTGATAGAGCGGCATTGGTGGAGAGAGACATTGATGACTCTCAGAGGAGACAGAGCTATGCTAGAGGAGGCCCGATCCGTACAGGTGCCAGTAGCAGTGGAGCACCGAGGGCGTTACCATATCGTCGCCCCGATCAAGCGGTGGGGCAGAGACCTCTTATAGTCCGAGGAGAGGGGCATGCCCCGACTAGACCAAACACTGACCCTCGTCAATGCTTTGCTTGTGGAGGTGTAGGACACTTCCGAAACAACTGCCCGTCATTTCCACCCTAGGCCAATCAATCAGCCGGGCCATCACATGCAAATAGGCCCCCTCCACCACCGAGACCATTGAGAGCTCAAGCCCCCGGTGATGCCATCCGGGGAGGGTATTTGCCTTAATCCAACCGGAGAAGGATGCTTCCAATGCCGTTGTGGAAGGTATCATTCTTCTCTACAATTCTTGGGCCCGAATCTTATTCGATCCTGGTGCTACTCATTCTTTTTATACGTACTGCATATGCTATGAATTTGGGATTGAGTTTCGAGAAGTTAGAACATGCTCTGACTGTTGACTTGCCTACGGGAGAACAGTTGGGTACTAGCCGAGTCTGCAAGGGTTGTGTGCTTCGTATTGGGGAGCACGAATTGATTGTGGATTTGATTGCTTTAGAGATGAAGGGGTATGACGTGATTTTTGGGATGAACTTGTTATCCACTTTTCATGCGGTAATGGATTGTTTCCGCAAGCGAATTACATTTCAATTGTCGGGAGGAGTAATTTTCAGTTTTGTGAATAACCGAGATTCTTTCCATCCATTTCCTACTACGGGAAGTAAATTCTTAAAAGCTAAGGCAGGGAGCCACTTGAGTTTCTTGGCTAGCTTGATGGGAGATGATCGGGATAGATCCCACTCGGGTATGGTGTTGATTATATCAGATTTTCCGGATGTCTTCCCAGATGAATTACCCGGGTTACCGCCACAGAGAGAGATTGAGTTTGCAATCGATCTTTATCTGGGAACCGAACCTATTTCTATTGCTCCTTATCGGATGGCGCCTTTGGAGTTGAAGGAGCTAAGGAAGCAATTGGACCACTTGCTGGCAATTGGATTCATCCGTTTGAGCACTTCACCTTGGGGAGCCCCGGTCCTCTTTGTGAAGAAGACGGATGAAACACTTCGGTTATGCACAGATTACCGACGGTTGAATCGGGTGACTGTGAAGAACAAGTATCCCTTGCCGCGCATTGATGATTTATTTGATCAATTGAGGGGTTCTAAGTTCTACTCCAAGATTGATCTCCGCACCGGGTACCATCAACTGCGTGTCAAGGAGGAGGATATTCCTAAGACTGCTTTTCGTACTCGGTATGGTCACTTCGAGTATACGGTGATGCGTTCGGATTGACTAATGCTCCAGCAGCCTTCATGGATTTGATGCACAGGGTATTCCGGCCATATCTAGATCAATTTGTCATTGTGTTTATTGATGACATATTGATTTATTCCCGGACACAAGAAGAACATGCACATCATCTCTCGGTTGTGCTACAAACATTGAGAGAACATAAGTTATATGCGAAGATGAGCAAGTGTGAGTTTTGGATGAAGGAAGTGAAGTTCCTTGGCCATGTTGTGTCTGAGCAAGGGGTAGCGGTTGATTCCTCGAAGATTGAGGCCGTGATGAAATGGGAACCACCAAAGAATGTGACAGAAATACGTAGTTTCTTGGGGTTAGCCGGTTACTATCGTAGGTTTGTGGAAGGTTTTTCCAAGCTTGCGATGCCGATGACTCGCCTTACCAAGAAGGGGGAGAAATTTGTGTGGACTCAAGCGTGTGAATTAGCTTTTTCGCACCTTGAAGGAAAAGTTGACGACGGCACCGATCCTCATTATTCCGAACAGTGGGAAGGTTACGATGTTTACACCGATGCTTCACTACGAGGCTTGGGATGTGTGTTGATGCAAGGAGGCAAGGTGGTTGCTTATGGCTCGAGGCAACTCAAGATTCATGAGCGAACTATCCCACTCACGACTTGGAGCTAGCCGCTGTGGTTTTTGCTCTTAAGTTGTGGAGGTGTTACTTGTATGGAGAGAAATTTCAAGTGTTCTCGGATCATAAAAGCCTCAAGTATGTGTTCACACAGAAAGAATTAAATCTCCGGCAGAGAAGGTGGATTGAGTACTTAGAAGATTACGACTTCACTCTCAACTATCATCCGGGGAAGGCTAATGTAGTAGCGGATGCATTGAGTAGGAAGTCTCAGGGTGAAATCAATGTCCTTGCGGCTAAACGGTGGAAAATGATGGATACGTTGGAGGAGTTTGATCTATGGGTTAATGGACCGGAGGATCGACCATGTTTGTTTAACCTAGTAGCTCAACCAATCCTCCGACAAAGGATTGTGGAGTTGCAACGATTAGATCCCGAGTTGACAAAAATTCGGGATAAATTGGAGAGGAATGAGATTGTTGAGGATTGGTCTTTAAAGAATGAGGAGTTACAGTTTTGGGGAAGATTATGCGTGCCAAACGACGACCAAGTGAGGGAAGAAGTGTTGGGAGAGTGTCACCGATCGAAGTTCTCTATACATCCGGGGAGTACAAAAATGTATAGAGATATGAAACGACAATATTGGTGGAGTGGAATGAAGAAGGATGTAGCAAAGTTCATTTCAAGGTGTGCCGTATGTCAGCAAGTGAAGATTGAGCACCAACGACCTGGAGGATTATTACAGTCTCTGCCTATCCCGGAGTGGAAGTGGGATCATATCACCATGGACTTCGTGTCGGGTTTTCCACGGACTTCAAGAGGGCATAACGCCGTATGGGTTATCGTAGATCGACTCACCAAGTCAGCTCACTTTTTGGGGATGAAGACCACAGACTCGTTAGAGATCTTGAGCAGACTATACATTCGAGAGATTGTTCGATTGCATGGAGTTCCACTTTCTATCGTGTCGGATCGCGATTCTCGTTTTGTGGCTCGTTTTTGGCAAAGTCTACAACAAGCTATGGGGACAGAATTACATTTCAGCACAGCCTTTCACCCTCAAACAGATGGCCAATCCGAGAGAGTGATACAGGTTTTGGAAGACATGTTACGGGCTTGCGCATTGGACTTCAAAGGGAGTTGGATCGATCACTTACCGTTGGTGGAATTTGCGTACAATAACAGTTAACAAGCGAGTATCGGAATGGCGCCGTATGAAGCTTTGTATGGAAGACCATGTAGATCCCCGACATGTTGGTTGGAAGCCGGAGAGAGTAGTATGTTTGGGCCCGAGATTGTACGGGAGACAACGGAGAAGATTCAGCTCATTCGGGAGAGATTACGCACAGCACAGAGTCGACAAAAGAGCTATGCGGATAGGAGAAGAAGGCCTTTGGAATTCAAGGAGGGAGATTTTGTATTTCTTAAAGTGTCACCCAAGAAGGGCGTACTTAGATTCGGTAAGAAAGGAAAACTCGCTCCAAGGTACATCGGTCCATTTGAAGTGATCAAGACAGTGGGCAAAGTAGCATACCAACTTCGGCTACCAGTATCATTGTCAGGAGTTCATGACGTGTTCCACGTTTCGATGTTGAGGAAATGTCAACCAGATACGTCGCATGTCGTGGATTTGGAGGATATTGAAGTGCAAGATGGAGTCACCTATGAAGAGCAGCCGGTGAAGATTCTTGATATCCAGGAGAAAGTGCTTCGCAACAAGGTAATCCAGCTGGTGAAATCCTGTGGCAACATCATGGCGTAGAGGAAGCAACTTGGGAACCGGAGTGGGAGATGCGAGAGAAATATCCATATTTGTTCGCTACTTGAGGTAAGTTTCGAGGGACGAAACTTTCTTTAAGGGGGGTGGATTGTAAGACCCTGTACTAAAATTAAATAAGAATACTAATATCTTAAGAGTTTTCCCAAATATGAATAAAAATGAGGATAAAAAACTTAGAACTATTGTTGAAATATTAATCATGAAGTTTGAGTTTCGAACGGATTGACTTTTGGGTCAAACTTAATTTTTTTTTTTTGGATGTGTTTAAGATTGATAAGGGTAACTAAATAAAATATATTATTATATTTTTTTTTATCAAAATAACATTACCATTGAATTCGGGAGCGTCGGAAAACATTGGGAGAAGGTAATATGAGATGTATTAGAAGTTAGGAAGTAGTTTTAGAAGTAAAAAACCAAATTGGAGTGAACTTGGGTAAAAAGGGGGATAGAC